>VZZY01014052.1:0-362541 GCA_013400335.1 Eurystomus gularis | reverse complement strand
ACTGAACTCCACCATATCGTGATTGTTGTAATATTATTGATGTAATATTATTTACAACTATTAAATTAGGTCCCAATTCTGCTCCAGATAATGAATTGAGAGCTAAGTCTGGTGAATCCCAATGGCAGGATCCATGATGAAGATGTTTTCTCGGGTATTTTGGTGATGTGACATCAATCATACCTATTTTTATGTGTAACTGAGTTTGACATTGATATGACTTCTCTAAATTCTTTTGCAAAAGAAATGTTATGTCCACATACTTGAGAAGAGGTGAATGAACTGTTTTGAATGAGAAAGTATTTTGAGAGAGAAAAAAGCAGAACTAATCATGTTCATTTTCTGCATTTTAAAATCGTTTTTCATCAAGAGCTTGCAGTGTTCAACAGAAAATGCATTGACATGGCTGCTATCGTACTCTTGCACATTTTCCTACTGGAAACTGGCTTGCTCACTGCTTTAATAAAATTTGGAATCTCTCAATTCCAAGGTCAGATTCCTGACAACTTTGGCATTATTTAAAATTTGTTTAGCAAATATATTCCAATAATGAAATTGGAGTAAAATGCCCATGATAAACTATTGAAAAACTTGGGAAAAGTACCAAGAGGGCAGGATTTGCTGTGGGATTTCAGCTGAGCTCTACAATCTCCGTGTGCTTGCAAGAGGCACATGGGGGAGCTTATTCTAATGTGTTTGCCTTTATTGGGAAGGAATTCCAATGCTTGCTACGCTAAGATTATGCTGTATGTGGTAATTTTAATATTTAGTTGGCAAAGGTGGAGGATGGGAGTGGCAAGGATGGAGAGAATCACAGCAAATGTCTTAGTTGTAGCAAGGTTGGGAGTGGATTTATCCACATTTGGAAAGTCTTTGTTTCAATGTCTATTTTTCAGTTTGTGGCAAATCTACTTTGAATTCTCAATTTTGAAGCAATAATAATAAAGGGAGAATTTTAATGTTGCAGTGGGCAGCTAAAGAAGATGAGGAATAAACTCAAGGTTGATGCAGCCTGAGTTACACGCGTGCTTCTTATTGCCAGTGCAGTGAGACTGGTTGTCTCTAGCTTCTTCCTGTCCTCCTTTCCTTCTTTTTTAATTTGGTCTCTATTTGAAAGGTTAATTTTAAACAATGTTGTTTTTTTTTTTTCATTTTGCCTTGGGTTGTTTAAAAAGTGATGTTTGGAGAATGTTTCTCAAATTGCGCGAGTTTCACTTCTTTTCATACAGAGTAATTAACAGTGGCAAGTCCTGGAGCCCACTGCTTGTGTTTAAAACTTGCTCACTGCAGGGACTGGTGCTGTGGGAGTCAACGGCTGGAGGAAAACATCTTCCATTCATGCCAGTCAAAATGTCAGCAGCCACATGGGTGTGAATAAAAAAGGCCATTTGTGAAAAGTGGTGATTGATTGCTCTTCTAAATTTTGGGCTGTTGTATTTTCTGACAGTATTCCAGCTCTATTTCCAAGTTTAAAATAAAAATCCTTATAGTACTGCAAGCTCAATCTGATTCTTCACAATTAACCTGTTATTCTGTTTACCTTCCAAATTAATTCCAGCTAAAATTCCATTCTGGAATCTCATTCCTTTGAAGAGTAACAGGGGAGCCCAACAATATCTTTGAAACTAAAAATACATGAAGTGCAGGGGAAAACAATGTACTATCCTATAATAAAGAAATGCATGGAAAACCCACAGCTTCAGGCAGGTCATGACCACAGGTTCCACTTGCTACCACTTGCAAAAAAAAAAATCTGTGGTGTCTGAGGATTCAGGAAGGAGGAAGAGACCTCCTACAACATAAAGTGTGTCTCGTTGGAATGGCATCCTTCTGGGGGCTCATGAGCTGACGTCATGGTGGTATGATTTCACACAGGTATTCAGCATTGTCCTCTCTGCCAATATTTAATGCAAAATATTTCTTCTCTGCAGTGAATAAATATTCCTCAGCAATGGGGTTGGCAGATGGACTTCAGCATGTCATGTAACCTGTCCCCTGCCTGAGGAAAGAATAATTATCTTTAAGCCATTACTAACAGATGTTCTTTAAAACATTTCGTAAAGACCTCTAATGATGGAGATGCTGTAATGTCCCCAGACAGTCTTTGCAAGCTTTTCTGTTATTACTGTAAGAAAGTTTGTCTTGATTTAGAGCTTAATTCTCCCTTGCAACTTGTTATTACTTGTAGTGATCTCTCTTCTAAGGATATAGAGAATAGATTATTCTTCTGTGACATTTTTATATATTTAAAGGTTCTGAGAGTATCTTCTTAGTGCTGACTGGTTACAGTTTCTTCAGCCTTTATTTGTTAAATTCTTCAGTTTTTTGACCCTTTTCATTGGTTTCTTTTAGACTATTCTCAGCTGCACGGTTGTTTCCTCAGGTAGCTTGATACTTGCAGAGCTGGGCCTAGTGGCAGACGTTTTGAGGCCAGTGGGTCCCTTCAACAAGTCAGGATGTCTGAGAGGGAGGGAGTGAAATGGATACTTCATGGGTCAGGAAAGAGTAAATCTGAAACTCTGGAATTGTATCAATCCCAGCTCATCCTCTTGTAGCCAAGTTAAGTGAAGACACTGGGATTTTGAGGAGGCAGACAGCTGTTGGAGCTGGAGTATTCGCTCTTGAGGATTATGAGCAAATAAAGCTGCATTTTCTTGTCCTCTGTTACGTGCTATGTCTGTCATGGACAGCTTTATGCATAACTTGGTTACATGAAACCCTTGAGAATCATGCCTTGCAGAAAGCAATGAAAGCTTATCTTTGTACCCGGAGGTGTTGTCAATAGCATAGCATGTGGACTGGGTTAGTGTTTGGTTTGGTGTTTTTCCAGAATGCATAAAACTATTCCATGGAAATCTTTATCTCTGTCTACATTTCATTATATTTCAGATTTATGGGTAACTTCTTAAAAATTGTTATCTTCTGGTATTTAGGTAGAGTCAGTATTACCTTATTTTGGCAATGCTTATTGGCCTTTAGTTTTTAGGCTAATGAAAACATCTGTCTTTTCATTCTAAAGAGTTTTCTGATACATGCAGATACTACAAGAAGATTAAAATAAAGTAAGAAACAATTTTACATGAATGAATTTTTTAGGACCTCCAGGTTTCAAAGCTAATTGAATATGGGACAAACAACTGCTTTTAGACATGCACCGTGAAATGAATTGCTTACTATTTAGCTGTCATCCTACTAAGTACCAAGGGAATGATGCATATACATGGTTTACAGTTTTTGGATATCTACAAACACATCACAAATAGGAAAGCTTTTTCCATTCAAAGTGCTGCAGAATGTGCTATGGTTTGTATCCCTCTTGAATTTCCACAGAATCTTGTAGAATGGAGAATAGGAGATCAGATTCCCGAATACATGGCATTTCAAAGTTGATTTGATTAGGGCATTTCCACTGTGACACGGATATCGTTTGTTTGATAATTCAATCACAAGTGGAAGCGTATTCTATGCATCTTGTTCGGTTTGCCCTCTGGCTTGCAATCATGGGATAGTCCCTTTCAGATTTATCAGCAAAGCAAATAATTTCTTCTTCTGTGCCTTTCTCCTGTATTGTCAAGCAGCCTAAATCTTTTTTTTAATGGAATAAATATTTTTCCTATAGGAAAATTCTGATTAGGAATTCATCTTGTTTTGTTCTTAAAATTAACTCTTTGTAAAATTAATTAGCAGTCTTTTTTTGCCATGTGATTAGGCTTTGAAAGTTGCCATCAGAGCAGTGGGATGTATTTCATGAACCTTAATGATGACTGTATATCTTTTAGGCCCCATAGCACATAGAATCTCAGCTGCCACAGTGAATAATTTATTTGGTGGTATAATCCTTCACTGATGGAAATGGAGGTGGTTCTGAATTGTTAGACAAACATCTATAAAATTAGATTGGCTTAACTGAATGCCAACAGTAGCTACTGTGCTTTGCTTCATACTGGAGTTGGATATACAGAATGCCAGTGAAGTTTTAAAATCTAAAAGAAAATAGCCAAAAGCAGCACATGTTCAGATGAAGAATTTGGTCATGCATGTTTTCCAGCAGCTGTTTTTATTTTAGGTTTAATTTAAAATACATTCAGCTTAATTCCATGTTCAGAATCATCAAAGCCTACCAAAAATCCTCAGATTTTGTTTCACAGAGATCATTATCAAGTTCTGAGCAATTGTATGTTTATGACTTTCATATTTTGCATTTCTGGGGTTTCATATACTACCCAAGGGCATGGTCTAACTCAAAGAATAACAGGAGTTGGCATGCTTTTCATTTACCCTTCTCCATTATTACAGGCATACTATATTAAGACCTGTTTTAGAAACAAGTCAGTTTTACTTTTTAACCTCCCATGTGCTTTATTAGGTTGCTAAAGTTTTAATTTTTTTTTTAAATGCTTACAAAAAGATATTTTGGTCCCAATTCCCATTCATGCTATGGCCTTTTTTCATATATACATGTTGTATATATGGTCTTTTCAGTGGCTGATCAAAGCAGCAGAAAGGCCGCAGTCTAAATGAGAGAAACCCTTTGTGTTTGTATTTTCCCGGCAGATCGTTGTACCCTGTGGACTCGTGTCCTCTTCTTCAAGCAAGCACTTAAGCACCACTGTGTTTCTCATCGAGTATTCTATGCTGCAGTGTAGTGCAGAGTAGCAATGCCCATATAGACAACCTTAGGTCAAGGCAGTAAAAAATATATGCTAAGTAGCACTGCCTTCCCATCCCAAATTATATCACTTACATTAAGGACAAACCAAGACATCTAGGATTTAGACTTCAGGATTCACTTTAACATCTAGAATTCAAGAAAGGTTTTCTCTCTATCACTGTTCAGTCCTCAGTCTCTGTCTGGTTATGGTTGATTCAATAACCTGTGGCTGAAGGACTTAGAGCTGGTTGCTATTGTCTAGTTTTTCTTATATTTATCCTGCATGCATACTGAATGATGAAACTTATAATGTTTATGGGTTGCTCAAGATGCTTTTAGTGTATTTTAATGTTCAGTTCAATATTAGCTCAAAGCTAGGCCTAACTAAGCCTGAAGTAGACTGGTGAACTGACATCAATGAAAGTATTGGTGTTAAGTGTGAGATTCCACGCAGATTTTGGAGTAGAAACTGTGCAGAAGGCAATAAGGAAATAAATGTTGGAATTTAAGAAATAGGAAATACATTTGTGATAAATATTTTACTTGCTATTATTGGTTGCTAAGAGATTACAAGTTTTTACAAGTAAGCTACTTGCCCATATCTAGATGTGTTGCCTTGTGAGAATCTGAGATTGAAGATGAAATTGTAACTACAGTTGTTTCTGTGTGGTAACAAAATGATCTTGAGCACATATATAGAAGGTCAAAGAAAGAAAGCTGAGCTGTGGGCACCAAGATATAAGAAGGAAATAACTGTGCTCTTTCCTATTTTGCGTTAAGCCTCTGCAGAGGACCGTTTGGGGGTATATGCCACTGAAGACACTGTGAAGTAAGAGGCAGCCAGTTAGGGCTCGCCAAAACTGTCAGTTCACGGGCAAGTTACTTATGAAAGTGAAACTGGTGTTAGAGCTGGGAGCTGAGCACTGGTGTGGAAGGTTGTGCATGAGGGACGTGGTCCATTGGGGCATGAACACAGATGGAACCTCATGGCAAGGGGAGGGGTGCTGGAACAGGGCTGCTGCTCCAAGGATGCCTCTGAATGCAACATCCTGGTAAGAAGGGCAGGTCCTGTTGCAGCCCAGTACCTGTGGTACCAGTTTAGTGGCAGGGTCCCACACTGCACACACAGGTGGGTGCAGGAAGAGGCAACAGGCTGCTGTGGATGTGCGAGATGCAGCTGCTGTGCTATGGGAGCATCAGGGCAGGGCAACCAAGCAGGTCCTGTGCTCAGATCACGACAGATCTGCCCTTAGCACAGCTGCAAACTGGGTGCTATCTGAGAGTGCTGGTTCACCAGCTCCGGCTGCGGAGCAAGGGATAGAGATTGGGGTTCAAGCTAAGCAACCCAAACAGTAAGTTACTTTTTCCTTTTCATTTCTTTTACACTACTGTGGTCCTGCTTTTTGAAGGCAGTGTCTCTTGGCACATGCATTGAAAGGACCAGTGGCGTAATTCAGCTTTGGTTTGAGCCACTGATGCTTTCTTGTGGCTGCAGAAAAAAGGGAAATTAAACTCTTCTCTAGTGCACTGAAGGAAATAAAGAAATGTGTGTTATTAATGAAAAACTTGGGTACATGTTTTGAAAAGCAGATGAGCACAGACCATATAGCTCAAATCAACTGCTTCCAGTTCCTATTTTAGGCAAGTAAAACAATTATTGAATGAAACGAGTTTGTGTATTCAGGGCAGTTTAATTACAGCCTTAAACAATACGTTGGGTTGCATTGACGATTGCCAACTCCTGTTGCTATGCTGGGCTGCTGGGTGGTCTTGGCCATTAACTGGGTGCATCACGCCTGGATTGTCTGCACATTTGGGTCTGCAGAAGTAGCCTTGGATCCAGCGGGGGATGTTTGTGAGACAGTGCTCTTGGGAGATTTGTAGTGCAATTCTGCAAACCTGCAAGTTTTAGCTAGGCGAGTATCTAATCATGCAGGCACTCTGCCAGAGCTTTTGAACTCAGCATGTGATTTAATTGTCAGAGAGCTAAATTAGTTGTCAGGTGTTGGTCAGTTCCAAGCCTGTCCAACATGTTTTTCTCAGATTTGTTAATCTCTCTGCCTTAGCCTCCTTGTCTGAAAAATGGGGATAAAAGTAGAGGTCCTGCCTGCTGTGAGGTGAGTGCTGTATGATGGGGAGGTTGCAGTGTTGATAAATGCCACTCAGGACTGTAACTAGAAGCTGAATGGTCTCACCGAGCACGTAATTGTCCTATGAATGCTATTCTATACTATTCCTTCCCAAGGAGGTGGGTGATTTTTGACGAGGATCTTTTACTGTGCTTTTTGATAGTGTGTTTTGTTTCATTTTGGTTTTTTAATCATTGTTCATGAGCTATCTGAGTTCAGCTGAGTTATTTTCCCTTCTCAAATACAAATTTCTTTTTATTTTCCTTTGAAGCGCTTAGAATGCTTTATCGAATGATAGCCATTTGACTAGCAATTGTTGGCAATTCCCAGCAATCTTGGTACTTCTCCTGCCTCCAATGTTTGTCTGGTATTTCAGCATTATAGAGTGGCTTAAGCACTTGCTGTCCTATAAGGGAGAGAAGGCCTAGGTGCCTTTTAGAGGTAGCAAACCAAAGTGCCGAATCTTCATCTTGCATTGCTGACTTCAACAGGTGGGAGACAAGTCTTTAGTTGAGTACTTGACCACTGGAGAAAGCATAAAGGTTTGTGTACAATTACGTACCTGTTGCTGTCTCCTGCTTTGTGTATTTGCTTAGTTTGAGTCCCTTCCTGAGATTTCTTGTGCTGCAATTAAAGTTCCACATTTCCAGCAGGGACATGCAAATTTTGAATTCCCTACTCATAAGTGTCTTTCAGGTAGGAGGAGGGTGTTGTTTTCCTTTAAGTGACTTACCAGAAGTCACAAAGGAAATAAAGTGAATCACAGATTGGTTGAGGTTGGGAGAGACTTCGGGACTTCATCTAGTCCAGCCAGGGTCAGCTAGTGCCCAGGACCAGGCATAGTATTCTAGGGGTGGCCTTGCAAGTACTGAATGGAAGGGAAGGTCACCACATGTCCCAGTATAGTCCAGCATCCCATTAACCTCCACGTTCATGGGCATGTTGCTGGCTCAGTTAAAATTTTCTCATACCAAATCCTGTGCCCTTTTGGGACATCTTTCCATGCAAATTCAGGCTCTATGTTGAGAATCCCTGTTTTCTTTCTGCATGTGCTCAGTGGGCTTTAAAGCTCCACACATTCACTGTGCTGTTTATGTGATATGATAGGTAATGTGTTGCTTTACTGCATGGTTGATAAAGCACAATTGATCCCTGACAGCATCGCTCATGCTAATTCCGCGTGTTGTCAGAGCTGGTAACTTATATCCCACCAGTTACTGGCAAAAGGTGATTTGTTTTTTGTTAAATGGATGCAGTCACAGCTTATTGAAGTGACTGTAACTTGGTATTGACTGCATCTGATGTCCCTGCTTGAGTCTGTCAGTCTTCCAGTGGCTGAGACTTAACATTATAAAAAAAGAATTGTTTTGGATTGTGATGTGTTTTTAAAAGTCAAAATGTTAAGTTTTCACTACCCTCCAGCTCAAAAACATCCAGTCCCTTTTCCTTCATGTTTTCTAGGATTATTTCTCCGAGATCTTATATGAAGTCTGAGAAACTTCAAACCAAAAGGAAGGCTATTCTTTGTTTGCTCTTGTTGCAGAACTTGATCAGACAAGTACATGAATAGATCTCAAATTCCAGTGAGGAAATCTGTTCTAGACTAAGAAATAATGGCAAGACAGAAGTCTAGTCTTGGCTAGATATAATGCTTTAAAGTGGATCCTTCTGTTGCTTTTGTTTTAACAAAGCATGGGTCAGAAATGAAGTTTGGAATGAGAAAGGCCTGACAACCATAAATGAAGAGCCAGGGTCTTGAGTCTGTTATAAGCATCTTTATTCCTAGCTTTCAGCTCTGTTTTCATATTGTTCCTGTTTCCTAACGCCAAACTGCTGTAATGGTGCCATTCCAGCACTCTGAGCATGGTCAAAATGATTTCTGTAGAGAGCAGGCAGTTTAAGATGATGCTGTCTTGAGACTACGTTTGCTTTATTTGCCAGCTGGCTCCTGACTCTTAAGTTGAAAACAGGATGCATATACTAGTAAATAAATTGTACTTAATGTCTTGAAAGAAAGATCTCTGTCTTGCTGCAATTCAAATGTACAATGTTAAAAATCTGATCTGCAGTTTGGACTTACACTTGCAGATTTAGTATGTTCATTTAGTTTCAACTGCAGAAATGCTCAACTGGTAAAATGATGTCAATGGTTTAATAGTCCTGGGTAGATCCATGTTAATTGATTGTTGTAGTAAATCCTCAAAGCATCCTTCCTTTCACCTAGTACACACTGTTGGAGTGTGCCTGCTGCACAAAAGCCAGTGGATGCCAGTGAGGACTGTCCCAACAGACATGAGGATTCAAGCCCCCAGGAGAAGCTTGGGTGGTGCACTCTGCAGGGCCCCAGTCCTCTCCTAACAACAGCCCAAAGTCCTAAGGTAAAGGGGAAAACCAGCTCTTTTGGTACCCACTATAAGCAACACATCTCTACTGCATTAGAAGTGATTTCTTTAGGAGACAGAATTATTAGAACTCGCTTATAAAGTTAATGTACTTGTCTCAACGTGAAAAATGTCTCCTAAATATTTTAAAGAAGGGCGGCTGCTGCTGCTCCTGATAATTGTGCTACATACTATTGCTGCAGGTCTTGAATAATTACTCAAGTCTTCAGTGTCATCTAAAATTCCTTATTCGTGCTAACAAAAAAAGAAAGCAGGTTGATTTTGACAAAATCAGCAAAACGTAATTGAAATTACGCATCTCATGAAAAAAGAATAATTGAATGTGTTTACCCGTCTTTTCTAATAATTATATTCCTGTTATATACAAAATGGAAGGTCATTCTGACCTTCTTTGGAGGTCTTGATGTTGTTAGTGACACGTTTATTTAGTGACTGCATAAACTCACACGTTATTTCAGCTAATATGACAATGTGAAATTCTAATGGCCTTCTGATGTCCTACACATTTTTGTTAGGTCACTTTTTTAATGTCTTTTGGAAGAGAAAGTTCAGGCATTTCACCTATCCAACTAAGTGCTTGTAGTAATGATGAGCAGAAAAAAAACAATCTTAGAAGGATTAAAAAATTCTGCTGAAAGTTGGTGTTCTCCTGCTCTTGGTTAGCATTTTTGGCACATGATTTCAGAGCAGGTATATCAGTGCTCTGAAATATATAGGATATAAAATCTAGGTCATGTTTGCATCATTAGCCACCCCTAGTAGGGAGGCTCTTTCCCTGTAAAGACCCCTCTGAAACACACTCAAGCGTCAGTTCAAACAGCAGCAGTTTTTCTCAAAGAGGTTTGGAGTAAACTTTTAATTAGGGAATGTTCCCTCCATTTATTTTCCTGAAACTTGGTTCTTAGGATATATCTTCCTGCAGAGAAAGGGGAGGTTTGGACCAGGAGCTGTCCCCGAGGTGGGATGATGCTGGCCCTGGCTGCTGGCCAGCAGCAGGAACTGGGGCCGGGTGGTGATCGTGGTGGTACTGCTTTTGCACTGGGAGTCAGTCTGTGCTAGGGACTTCTGCCTCCAGCAGTTTGGGGTTTAGTCTGTACAACTCCTGCATAGTAGGAATACCCTAAAAGGGTAGAAGTGTCTCTTTCTTTTATAGATATCTCTATGTATCTATGCGTGTGTGTTAGTAAGACGTGATCTCTCTGTTACGTGTACGTGGTTATTGAACCTTTGAAGAACAAACTATGAAGGGTTTTTCTTAGTTTTATTTTAAGCTTGCTGTGATAAAAGAAATTCCAGTAATATTTTGATAATTGCTTTCATTTAGGAATGGGAATAAATAAGAAACACATAATATACAATACCATTTTGGTCTACTGTAATTAATTTGAAAAGCGATAAAAGGGAAATTTGAATAAAATATTTTCATTAATTTTCTTCTTATGTTATCTTGAAAGTTACCTAATTTTTCTGAGAGCTTTCAAAGTTATTCACTTGGATTGATTCCAAGTGGAATTCTCCGTCCATAGTAGATTATTGTAATTAATTATAAAATTGAGCTTAACCTTTCTAGGTTGTAAGTATCTAAGGACAAATGTCACAACTAACAAAGGCCGGGAAAGACTAGTCCTGAGTCCTGAGGGTATTGTGGGGCAGGAGGGGAGCTGTCAGTACCTCTCAGGTGCTCTTTGTATTTTATTTTGGCTTTATAAACTATTCCCACTCCTCTTTGCAGCTGGGTAAATATATTGACAATTTGAACAAAAATGCTTTAAAATCCTAACAAAATAGACAAACTTATTGACTTATGTGTGCTTAAAAGATTTTACACATGGAGATAAACTGTGGATAGTTTGGTATCTGGACCAGTGTATGCAATTTTAAAAGTCAGTGGGAGCAGAAAAGCCTCTCATTGTAATGTATAGTGAAAATCTGTTAGATATAATCTGTACAGAATTGTTGAAATATCTGATATTGCGTAAGGTATTTCCTGATTGTACGTTTTTCCAGAAATCCCTAACTATAAACAGGAATAAAACCTGTGTGTATGCATTCAGGTGCAGACTTCATGGCACGCCCAGCTGCTTGGCTTAGTACAGATTATCTAACTACTCTTCCTTAACGATCTTGCAGCATAAGGCCCCAAATTCTTGTTACTCATCATTTGCATTTTTAACTTAGGAGAAGGCCTTGTAGAATTTGCTTCATTTGAGTATCTACTGCATAATTTAACCATTGTGCATGCCCAGTGTTGATGCCTGAAAGGATGTCTCTTCTGCCACAGGCAGAACCTGCAAAAGAGGACAATGTTGATTCACACAAGCACAAAACCTCCCAGCACAGCAGTTATTTCTCTTTTCGAGAACCAATTTCCAGGCTGTTTGCAGAAAGCTGCTGCTACTCCACTTCTGCCTAATTCTTATCTTTCTCAATATATTTAGTAGCCTGGAAACTTTACCTCCTTAGTTAAAAAGGAAGAAGGATGCATAGTGAAATAGATGAACAGAATCTTTAAGTAACACTTTTGATAAGGGCATCCACGAGTACTTCTTGGCCTTGTAATACCTCAGGTTGGACCCTTAGAAATATGAAAGAGGAGGTTGATTGCAGCCATGCAATATTCTTCTATGAATTCTATACGCTTAAAATCTGCCCCTTTTTTTGAATCTTGTATGAGTTGACATACTATGCAATATTGAAAATCCCTGTGGTGAATTAATTCTGCTTCTCTCCATACACCCTTCTTTATGTGTATATTTACATTATAAATATGTATATTTATAGGTATAAAATGGCAACGCTTTCTGAGTTTGGAATGGGGTGCTTGGGACTGCGAGGTCCTCTGAGATCTTTTTGGCTACAACTCTTTAAAGTAGAGGCAATAACCAAGCATTTCCTTAAGGAAGACATCACAATTTGTGAACTTCTGTAAGGATATGTGTTCTCCAGTCAGAAGATCTAGGAATCACCTCAGCTTTGCGGCTTGCGTCTGCCTGTTCTGTGCTAGTGTGGCAGCTTCATTTCTGTGCCGGGCAAATGTTATCCTAGCAACTCTGTGATATGGCTGACATAGAACCACTCTCTGGTTTTCTTTAATCCTTCCTTGACCTTCAGATTGCTGCCTGAAGTTTATAGCCCACATTTTTAGCCAGGGAATTTATTGGAGTTTTCTGGACTCTGTTCTTGAGACTCTAAATAACCCTTACACGTTTTTTTTTCCCTTTTTCCATGGGGGATATAGTCCCCAGAGGAAAAGCGTGAGGGTCTTAAACTGTAACTTGTTGTCAAACAAGCTTGCTAGCTGACATCTATATTTTTTATAGTTACCATTTACAAACCTTTCTGAGACAGGAGGCATTTCAGCAACAGCATCTGTGACAGACCTTCTCTTGCAGATTGGGAGAAGCAAGAAGATATTCTCAGAGTTCGGTTGTTGAAGTGCCTCACAAGGGGCAGAGTTTCCTTGGCTTTGGGTGCAGGACAGTAGCACAGCAAAGCGTGTAAGATCCTTGAAATCAAAGGGGTTAAGTTGGGGAACTGAAAATCATTTCAGCATCAACTTATCCAGATCAGTTGTGTTAAATAGTGTTCCATTACTTCTGCATTCTTGCTAAGACAAGACTACTTTCCCGTGGATTTTTTGGTTTGGAGGAAGATTGTGAGGTATGGCCAAGAGTAACAGGAGCCCAGAGGTTTCATAAAAATGTCAGGATGATCTGGGTCTTAATCTCTTTGTACTTGTCCATCATTTTTCAGGATATACCAGCAGTTCCTCATTGTTTCCTCAGAATGTGAGCTCTTACTTCTACAAAACTGTTATTTCTGGCACATTTCTATCTAGATTCCGAAACTGAACCTAGAAATATTTCTGTAATTCAGATCACTTGATTAAAGCCAGGTATTTCCAGAGGCAGCAGAGAACACACAGAGCCTCACTTCTTGTGGATTTAAATTCCATGGCTGAACTCTTTGATGTTGAAATAAGTGTCAATTCTGACAGAAGGTTTTTCTGCACCTGAGGAATTCAAAATGCTGCTCTCCTTGGAGGAATCTCTACTGTCTAGTAATGGTCAGCTTCTCTAACTGCCAGTTTTCAGAAGATTTATAGGAAATTAATTTACATTGAACTACCCAATGGATTCGAGATAAGAGAGAGGAGACTGCTCCTCTCCCAAGTAAAATACAACATATTCCTGTAAGAAAATGAGCTAATAATCCCATCATTTGTTTATATATTACTGAACTTTGCTACCAGCAAAATGCTGCCCTTGTAATAGGTAACACATTCTGTAAGAGAATATTTAGAAGGCGGCAAAATCAATGGTTATTTGCTCTCTAATGATCTTTCTTATTCTCTCTTCATTGAGTGCAGGATTTTGTTTGATAAGCTATAGACAGTGGCCATGAGCAATAACCTGTGGCTATATTTTATCAGATGTGCTCCCACTCATCTTTTGAACACTGGAAATGAGCATTTTGCAACAATCCTACAGTAAAAGGTGGCTAGATCTCATGGTGAACACGCAAGTGTGAAAATTTAAACCTGTAACTCGGTAGTTCTTACTTCCATCACTGCAACCTTGCAGCTGGAACCAGCAAACCCCAGTTCTGATCAGAAATACGTCTGTGGGATGCATGTTGCGGGGTCTGGCTGCACTGACACCTGCACAGCCTTCAGGAATTGGGGCTGAAGGGTGTCATTTCTCAGAGGTGTTTGCCCATGCTGGGTTTTCACAGAGCTGAATTGGGTTACAGGTCAAGGGGGTGGAAATCTGCTGGAAAATGTGTCAGCTTTTTAATAGCTCAAAGCCCAATCACTAGAAAAATCTTGTATTTTAAAGTACTAAGCTTCCCATTACAGAATCAAAGAAAATGACTGTTCTGGACTAGTGAAAAACTCTCCTGCTTTAGAGAGATAAGATTTTCTTGGTATCCAGAAGGGCGTGACATTTTTTCCTTGTTTGATTATATTAGGTATATTAAATATGACCTCAATGTTTAAGGTTGCTCGAGCTGCAAGAGTTCAAAAGATTTTGGATGAGATTTTTTTCAGTGTATTTTGTTAAGCCTCTGCAATAATTGCAAATGGTCATTCTTTTAAAGAACAAATAGCAAGAGGTCAGATAATCCATATGTATATGACTCTGTATTTCATTACAAAGGAAAGTTCACAGGAGAAGAAATGCAGCTATGGTTGTTAGAAAGGTAGATATTTAAGAAGAATCATCAGTGTATAAGTAAAAATGCTTTAATCCAGAGAAAAGAGTGTAGATTGTGAAACATTATTGGTAACTCAGGAGATAATGAGGTATGAGGAATACTAGTTTTGAGCTCTAGGTGTTTGCTGTTAAAATGCAGACTTGATTAAATATCATCAGAGACACAAGAGGAAGGACCTTAGTGTTGCTATAGGTCATGAGGGATGATTTTCTATCCATTTGTAATTTAAGATTGACAGGTTTATTTTTAATTTATAAAATCAAATAAATAAACGATCCTAGTCATTCTTTATGCTGATTCCTGATTATTCTGAGTACTACAAATTGAATTTAGGAAAAGAGCAATGCATTTTGTGTTTCTACTAATTTTTGTTCAGTTTTACCAGAGGCGTCTCCGGTTCTTTGCAGCTAATGTTTTGCAGGTCTCTTCCCTTTCACAATATGTGGTATTTCTTGTTACTTTGTCAAATTCTAATGCCCAGTGTTGGGAGATGAATGTTAGCTTAAAAATACGAAAATTGCTTAGGCTACACTTTCAGTTTAAGAGAGATCTCGGAAGCAGTAGCTCACACGTACAAGGAAATAAATCTTTAAAATGCCTGTCATCATTTTCAGTAGCACTATTTGTCCTTAGGTGATGAGACTTGATTCGTGAACCCTGCATTCTACTGGCAGTACCGCTGTCTGGTGCCCTTAAGATGGGAGTGAAACTCTCCATGTTCCTTACTGTTGTTTAAATGATGAAGCATTGCTACTGTTTCTTAGTATATTAATGAGAAGAAAGGCACTAAAAGGCCCACACGACAAAAAAGTGTGAGTGTGATTTGCCCTTTCATTTAATAAATTACTTTTTAATGGAGTAAAACTGGTTAAGATTTTCCACTGAGAAATATTTTTTTCCTTCAAATACTGTGGTTTTGTTTGCTATGCAGGGAACTGTTTTTACTTGTGAAAAAGAAAACCCCAAAGTTAAGGTCTGGCATAGAAAAATACTGAAACTTCTGCAATTTAAAGAGTCATTTTATTTTTATGGTATAGAAAACACAAACCAAAACAAAGTGAGTATTTTCGTTTGGATGCTTAAACTACTGATTCGCAACAAAAATGATGACTCGCAATCTCTTTGAAACTTCTCACAGGAAAAACAAAACCCTTGGATTTCTTCATTGCTTATGTATGAGAGAACCATGTCGCTTTTCCAAACCACTCTGTCATTAGTCGGTTAAAACTGCCTTAAATCCATAGTGACTAGGCTTGAGGGGTATGGAATTTGAAGACGTGACCTTTAGCAACATGATGTAATCTAAGATGGATTTTGCAGAAACCTACACTGGGAATTTGGTCTGTGTGCCGGAGGAGACCTGGGGAACCTGGGGGCACAGGAGAGAGAACATCCTGAGCAGGAATGTGGTCCAGCTGTGCTGTACCCTCTGCCCAGCTCCAAAGGGCTCCAAAGGCATTTTTGGTTTATATTTTCATTTGCATAAAGTGGGTTTTTTTTTTCCTCTTCAAGGGTTTAGAATGGACTGAAATAGACTGTTTTACTTCTCAAAGTTGGGTTTTAAAACAATGCTGTGCTAGTCCCTGGTGAGACCAGAACAATATACACAGTGTGTGGTGTTGAGTGAGGCCGCTGGCTCCCGCTCTGACTGCTGGAGATATGTCAGGATGAACCCAGTACATTCTCAGGCAATTGCTATGGTTTTATGTTCTTCACAGGATATTACTGTGGACCAGGACATAACTCAAACAACTGAAGTTGCTGTGAAGCGTCATGCCTATATGGCTTCCAACTTTTCATGTTCGATGGGCCTATTTTTCCAGTGCAAAGGGGCAGAGAAAATTATTTGAAGTTATCTGTGGTGTGAAATATTCAGCACAGACCAGCGAGAACCCATCTCATCGGGGTTATAATGGAAAACTAAAGAAGGGATAACAAATCCAGTGCTGTGCAGGATGACGGATTCTGTGTGATTAAAGTCTCTGGTAGTACCATGGCCGCAGCAGGATTTCCTTTGTCTTCTTTCTGTGTTTGCTTGAGGATTTAAGTGTAGGTGAAAACATTACGGATTACTTATTCGTGGATTAGAAAGGGAAGAGGTTTGTCTTGCGATTGTCACTTAAAGCTGTTACAGCAAATAGATGTGGCAGGATGCAGGAGCGGTAGCAGATCTACAGTGAACAAAGATAAACACAAGCTCGCTCTCTCCTGGCCTTGTATTAAATCCCCTATGAGAGGCTTCGGAAAGGGCAATGAGGACAAATGGCTGAGCAATGTTAGTGTTCCAAACCCAGCTTCCAAGGCGCTGATTCCCAAGAAATGGTTTTTTCATTCTGTTTTGTCCAAGAAAAGATTTTATTGACAGTGATTTGTTGGTGCTGATTTATTTTGCCCATTTCTTTGTTTTAAGGGAACATTGTCTATTTAAAGGCTGTAAGACTCAGATATCTTCTGATTACAAGCCCCTGCAAGCACTAAATAGACTCTGCTCTTTATATATAGGGCAGATATCCTACCAAAATCTGGGTACCTTCAAATTTAAGTGTGTTTCTAAACCAAAGCTGGTTTGGCAACACTTCCATCAGTCACTATTTCAGCTTGTTTTCAGGTGTGCTATAGCCTGGCCATCCAGTGACAAATGCATGGCTGTTGCCTTTCTGGTGTAGCTGTGCTCTTTGCACGGCTTTGTAATTTGGTCATTCTTGTGCGGTTTCCAGGTCCTGGAAAGAAGAATTCTTTCTCTTGCCCAGACACCTTCTTTTGCAGTAAACACTGATAACAAAGAACAAGCATAGCTTTGGATAATCGTAAATCATTTCCTTTCCCATTTTCCTTTCCCTTCCTTTCACACAGGTTGATAAAGTGTGTGGACAACCCAGACAACAAGAAGAGAACTTGTCATCAGACAATATAGTGCCAGTGAAGGAAGCGCCTGAAATCCAGACATTCATGATGGCTCACGCTAGTCTGAACACTAAAAGAAGGTAAACCCTATGCAACAGTTGCTTTGAAATCAACTCTCACAGTTTGTGTTTAATGGTTCCTTGCAGCACAGCATTTAATCCAGAGCTGTGGTTCTGCCACCTTGTCTGTGTGCTATCTGGCATTGCCATCACCACTAGGTTCACAGGTGGGATCATGTTGCAGGTCTTTCCAAGAAAAGCTTTTTAACAGGCCAGACTTGATGTCATTACTTAGCACCAAGGTATTCATTATTTCCAGAAACTTTCCATGAAAATGGAAAAATCTGAGTAATTGCCACAGCTAAGCCTAAATTGCTTAAAATACAACTGTCCAGGTCTTTAAGGATTTGAACTTATCCAGGAACAGAGGTTGGGAAGGAGGAAGGAGGGGTGAAAAGGAAAGATTCATAGACCTGACAAAGCCAGTCCCTCATTTCAAAGGGCTGGGGAGGAGTAGGAAGCTCCTTTGCAATCTCCTTGATTTGTTACAAGAGAGCAAGAGCCAAAGCATTTCTGTTTAGGCTTGTTGTGTCCATCTTGGCTTCTGTTCTGCTGCATGCCAGTTGAGACACTACACAGCTGAATTACTGCCACTGGCCCTGACATGAGAAGCCACTCCCAGATCTCCTAGTTTGTCTTTCCCTTTCCCTTGTGTAGCTCCTGGATTGGTTTTCTATAAACTGTAAGTGGGGAGGGAAGGATTTCTTTGCAATCCCACTCATGATACATGAGTAGATATCAGAGCTAACACACCGTAAAATCACCAGGCATATTTCTGGCTAATGTATTGTTCCCTGTAACACCAGTTTTAATCTGGAACAACTTCAGAAAAGTGAGTGGAATTGTGCTGGTCTTATGCCTCAGAGAACAGTATCTAGTCCAAGAGTATCTCTGTGTGTTGGATTGGTGAATGACAGGCAGCAAAGTTAAAATTTCCGTAGCCCAGATTCTGGAGTTTGACTTGTGAAGATGAGATTTTTATCCATTTCTATTTTAATTCTCCTCTAAGCTTGAATGAACGAAACAAACACAGCTTTAAAAGATGAAAGTAATAGCAGCAAGCTAAGTTTTTGAGCGAGAGTGATATTTTCATCTCTTAAAACCAAAACACAACAGTTTGTGCTAGTGCTTGGAGGTAATCCATTTTTACCATGTAAATGAGAGAAAAGAGCATTAAGGAAATGAATAAATTCAGCAGTAATCATCCAAAGAACAGTTGTAGTACAATTAATGAAATATGCTTTTAAAAACACAGAGTCCTAGGCCACCTTCTGTAGAACTCATTAACTTCACTGAGACTTAAACACTGGTGATGAAAAAGGCAGAATTACCAGCCTATTAACGGGCCTTTAATGGCACAACAGCAATACTTTCTCACCTGACAATCGCCTCCCTCCCCTTCCCATCCATATAGAACTATCTGAATATTGACTTTTTAAAATGTAAGACTTGTAGATGGAAAAGAAAATATACTAAAATGAATATACTGTAAATTAGACAGTTTCCCAAAATTGGTCTGTGCACTGAAAATTAATTTATCAAAAAAAATTATAAACTAAGACAGTCCTTACATAATTAGCATAAAATGTTACTGAATTTATATAGCATTGATAGGTATTGTGGAGAGCCTACATATAAAAAATGAATGATTGAGCCATGCCATAATTAGTAAGAGGTGGAGAATATTTTTGAATTTTCCACAACTTCCTATAAAACACATGGTATGTAGCTTGTACTTTGCTTCTTGGAAACAACTGTGAAACAGTAAATAGAGTGAAATACACAGTGATTGGCTACATTGCTGCATTGTTAATCATCCATCATTTAATCACATATGATATCAATAAAAAGCCATTTTAGATAATAAAGTTTTAGAACGGATGGGTGAAATCATTCCTGCAGTGGATTGTGTAAGATGCAGAGTGACAGATAACTGCTATGGCAGATCTAGGTTATGAGAGTAATTATGTGAATCTTTTTTGGTGCCATTCCTTCTGGTGGTTTAAAAAACAATGAGCAATAACATTAGTAGTCTGTCAGTTTAGGTACAGGTCTCACAGGGAATTGGCCTGACTATTGGTCTGTGTAGTGGACATCCTTCAAATGATCCTTAATTCAAGGGAAGCATGAAGCCTGCTTAGAGGTGCACTTAGAAACCCAGAGCCAAACAACTTATAAGCATTGCGTCTTTGCAGGCCAGTTACAAAATCAAGTTCCTTTTCCAAAGAGTTTCAGAACCTTTGGTTTCAGCTGCTCAGCAGAGTCAAGGCTGCTCATGCAGTGGAAAAGTGGGACTGTCAAGTTGATGTCTCTTTGCCTCCCTGGTCTTTCTTCTGGGCATGTGTTTACTGAGTTTGGCTGGAGGCCATCCTCCTCACCCTCTGCTATTCTACACAGCATGGTCCTGCATGGACCCTGAATTCATGTGGCAACTGGATCCTCTTTTGTATAGTTGAACTCTTTTCTGCTGTGCTTACTCTCATGGGTTCCTGGGAGATTTCCCATATTTCTTTATTTTCCGCTGCATTCCATTCCTGCATATTTTTTTAATGCAACTCCAAGCATGAGGAACAATAGTGTAAGAAGCTGAAATTCAAATAAATGATCTTATATAGGAAACCTTTTCCTCTGATTAAGCTGAAAAGTATAGATTTGATTAGTAATTTTAAAATATTTTCTGCATTACACACTAGTATTCAGGGATTAACTGGAACTGGCAGGATTGGTGCTGTAGTAAATTTTTAATATGGAGGTTACTCTAACATGTAGTAGAGATGACAAGAAAATGGAAACCATATGATGTTGGAGGAAACATACATGGCATGTGCAGTATCAGTAAATTGGAATGTTATTGCTGAGTTAGCACAAAGTGCTGTTCTGGGCAGGGTCTGGGCTCCTAGCAGAGTTAAATACCTGCCTTTTAGCATGTCTGCTGCATGTAATATTTCAAACCACTAAACATAGGCTGGTTACAGATCTCTATATAAAAATATGTTACGTTTACCAAAGAACTATAATGTGATACCTAACTGGGAAGACAGGCTCCCTAATTGGGAGTCCTTAACTGGGTGAGGCAGGCTTTGAAATGGTATTTTGTTGGGATTTGTTATATAGTAGACTTATGGATCTTTTATTCATCTTAAAATAAACAATTTTGAGGGTTTTGGGGAATGGTTGAAGTCAATGACATCTATTTTATTTAAAATTAACTATCTGTTGGGTCAGGCATCACATGATATCATTAAAATTTGAGTATTGGGCTCTCAGTACAAAACAGATTGTTAATGCCAGATGCAGAGTAACTTACTGTGGAAACAAATCAAACATTTCTGAGTGGCCAAGGCGGGAGTTTCAGCAGGTCCAGATTTTCCCTGTTACAAATTCTCATTTCCTTTTTTGAGTGGCTGTGTTGGAATGACTGCTTCAGTGATGACAGATGACACCTACCAATGAGCACAGGTCCACCCCTCTTTGTGGCCACCCCTTCTGTTAACTCCCAGAAAGCATGATGGCAAAGCCACCATCATCTGGGAGTCCTCAGAGCTGCTGGAGGTGGTGGTCAGTCAGGTTGACAGGTATCCTTGAACCTATTTGCAGGCATATGTTATTCCAGCTCTTACCATTACTTTGTATATGAGAGTACGAGTATAAGAGTGAGCAGAATGTGGTACCAAATCACAAAAGTGGAAGACTGCATCATAATGTTAATGTTAAATATGGACTTTAATGTTAATGAAGGGACGTTGGGACATAAGGTCCACAAAATGCATTTGAACCAAATAACTACCAGAGGTATTTCCACAGTTTTTCCTCCAATATAACCTTAGAGTCTGTCTCTTCTCTCACAAAGCTGGATTTTTTTTTTTTTCAATGGTGCAATTTTACCAGAACTGAGCAGCAGAAAATATCTGTATTCACACTATTTATTAGCAGAGAGCAAATTGCTCATTGTACTGGAATATAAATGCTGCTCGTTTGTATCCCTCCTCCCATGGTGCTCATTCTAAACTGTTTGCCATTGTTTTCTTGTATAGCCTGATATATTTACAGTTCTTCCATGTGGTATCAGTTAGAGTTAATTTAAGTACCACGGAATTTATTTTCAGCTTTTTGCCGTGTGTGCTGCATTTGTAATTGTGATCTTATTTGAAAATGATTGGGAGAAACAATCTCAGTTGTTTTTTTTCAGGATTGCATTGACATTTTTAATTGCATCTATACTTTTGAAAAATCTCATGACAATTTTCCTCCTTATTTGTTTTTTTTATATTATCCTATGCATGTGCTTGATGACCTTTCTTTCAAATGATTTTTACTTTTCTCTTTTGTTTCTCATTTCTTTTCCTCATTTGCCTGAAATCCTGCTTCTCTCCTCCTCCCCAACCTCTCCTGGTTGATGCTTATTCTACCTGGCCTATTCCAGTTCTCTGCCTCTGAAAGCTTCAAAGAATGACAAATCAAGAAGTTTGAAAAAAATCTCTCGGTAAGAATGAAAACAAGGTGGCATACTTTGTTGTCTCTACACTTAGCTCACCTCCACTGTAAGCTGCTGTTTCAGCTGTAATTGGCATGTTCTTGATGAGTGCTTTTATACCATGGAGCACTGGGAAACTGTACAGGATTTACCTAGTATGTTTAGCTGATGAAAAGCTACTGATGAAAAGTAAATATTCTCACTTGTTAAGATTAAGACACAGACTCCTGCCTTTGCTAAGAGGCTGATTTGAAATGTTAGAGCACAAGTCTGCTGAAAATGCAAAGGACTTTAGGCTTCTTGGGGTGAGCTAAGACAAGATCTAGACTTTTTAAAAGGGTGCTTTTTTCCTCCATTTTAGAACCATAAAACATTTAGCATCTCTGTCACCTTTCATAACTGATACTCTTTGGCTGTTCTACCAGGTAGGTGGCTTTCTGTCTGGGCCTAGCTTTGCTGAATAAACACTTAGAGCTCATACTTGTAAGTTAGTAGTCAAGAGGTAGAAATACTAATTCCCTCACAAAACCCAAAATTCCTGTTTGTTTGTGTTTTAGTTTTTTTTGCTTAAATTGAGAGCTTCCCTGCATTGGTAGTGTAAGTTAATTCCTTAAGACCATGCAATGAGTAATTTATAAGAAAATGAGCTGTTTGTACTGACCAGGAGTTTAAGTTATTCACCAAAGCATCAGGCACAGCCTCCTCTTAGCAGGTGAGGTGCCAGACATGATGAGAGAGAAATCTTTTTCTGATAAGAATGTGATGTGTATACTGATGATGGGGAGAAATTGGCCCCACCACATCTCAAGGAGATGACTTTCTGCACTGGTGTTGCACCTGTGGGGTGCCTACAGCATAGACTTTTTTCATATTTGTGTGAATGTCTTACGGTAATTCGTTAAAACCACCCTGTGTATGTAATTATGTGTATTACCACTGGACTACGTGAGACAAGATGATACGTAGAAGTTACTAATTACTGTTTCTAGAAATAGTAATTAATTAGCTTGGATGACTTAATTTAAGTCATGAGTGCATAGTTCTGTTGTTAAATGGGTTCTTCCTATGTTACAGAGAGTTCATCAGTTACATGAAGCGATCCCGAACCTTTTATGCCTCTATAGCAGAAAGGCTGTGTGATGGAGACCTGGTGATGAGAGACAGCTCGACCTGCTGGAATGGAGAGGATGTTGTAGAAAGGTAAAGTCATGAGTAAAAGTTTTCCCTAAGGGTGAAAAAAGTGACTTCATATCCTTCAGAAGCATTCTGAGGTACGGTTGTAGAATAACAGAGGAACAGCGGGGTTTGAAATTGCCTAGCGTCCTTACCAGAGCATGTTCTGCAGGAGTTCTTATGAAGTAACAATAAATAAATGCACTGTTCCATGTTGGTAGAGCTGCTAGAAGCTCTGCGGGGTGAAAAAATCTTTTGAGTTTGTCAGCTAATTTCCTCCCCCCATCTGTATTTTACCAGTTTTTTTCCATCACCTTTTAGAATCCAAACTGGAAAATACACCTGCGCTCTCCATGAGCTAAACTTGTTGCTGTCATTTCTCTTACTCTGTACAATGTGAGGCAACATTGCCCCCAGGAGAAAAAGAGGTGTTCAGAATACAACTGTATCTGTTACTATCACTGTCAAAGCAGACATCAGTTCTTGTGGTGTGAGCAGGTTGGAAGTGTGCCAGACATTCCATGGGATTGTGTCAGCTTTCAGGATGTTTCTTTCTGAAGTGCATTTTGTGGTCTGTAGCAGTTTAAAAAGATAAAGTTCTAACGTTCTGTTTTTCTGCTTTAAAACAGTTTTCATGATTGAAAATTGTTCTGTAGGAAATCATGAAATAACTCCAATGTGGAACAGAGAGAGATACTACAATTATGGGCTGTCCAGTTAAAGGAGGTTCTGAATCCCACACAGCGCTGCTTAAAAGTTTAATATTTCAATGTGTATTGGTATTACAAATAAATTGTAGAAGCATGTAATTGATGATTTTGGCAAGAATGCAGTATTCTCAATATTAATGTCTAGTGATTGTAATGCTGATATTTTTACTGTAAAAGTAATGGACAGGAAGTGGGGAGAACATCAGTATTTCTAATCAGTATTTCCACTTCAGAGCCCCTTTTGCTGGTAATGTGTTGCTGGATACACAGTTAACTTTTAGTACAAACAACTTGCTGGCCAAAATAAAAACAAGAAAAGAAAAACAAAAACATTTTCTACATCAACTCTCTCTGAAGGAAAAATTAAATAAAAATTTAGGTTTAATTTTTATCTTACATTGTTAAAAAAAAAGCGCCATGTAAATTGCTGATACACATGTTTTAGAAAGGCATGAAGTGGAGGGCTATTGTTTTTTTTTTTTCTTTGCCAGTCTGTAACTTCCCAGAGCTGGAGATGTGTGGAAAAGTTTCAGGTTTGAAAAGGGTAGGATGGTGGGAAAAGTAGCAGGGAAAGACTAACAAACTCCTTTATATTTTGAATTAAAAGCAAAAATAAAGGGGGAAAAAAAGCAAACCTACACCCCAACAATGACATCAGCAAAACCCACAACCAACGAACCACCAAACCCTGAAATATATATTTGCAGTTAACATATTAAGTGGGCAAATTGGAAAACAGAAGTTTAAATTCACATTTAATCAGACAACAATACGTGTATATTTATCAGTTCTGTCACCGTATTGATTACCTTAGAAGGAGGAGAGTTTCTGGGCAGCCTGCCCTGCCAGCAGTACTACACAGCCGCACAAACCTGGCGCCTGCTTGCTGGCAAATCTTACTCCTTTCATGGTGTGTTTTATAGGCTGGACTTGTCACCAGTTCCTCCCACATGAGAAATAAACCTGTCCTGGTGATGTCTGAAGATGCATTTCTCTTTGCTCTTTCTCCTTTCTCAGGAGACAAGAGGATTAAATAGCAGCAGTAGTAAACAGCTCTGAACTCAAAATAGAGCTTTATTCTTAACTCTGGGTCAGAAAATAGATCACCCCAATTAATCTGGTGGGTCTCTGGTGAACCTGAGTTTAAGGTTACTCTGTCTGTGGTTCCTGTTTCCTCGATGCTTCTTGCACCTCATAACACTATTTGAAAGCTGAGCAATATTTATGCTGCCTGCTAATTGGCATTCAGACTCTTCAGGAAAAACAAACTCAAGATTTAAAAACAATTTGACAAACAAATGCAGCCTGAAACGCTATGAAATTGTTCCTCCAAAATGGGGATTGTGCATTCAATGAGTAGAAAGAGCACTTGAGGCCTGTCAGAGGATCTGATAAACAGAATTCTTATTGTACTTTTTAATTCTTTGGATTCTTATAATGTTTAAATCAATGCCCTAGCAGGCAAAAAAGAGTTTGAGCTGACAGTGAATACACCATAAAAAAAGCCAGGTTGTTTCCACTGGTTTAAGAAAGTGCTTGTGGCTTGCTCTTCAGAGGAACAGCAAAACATGGCTCTGCTGGGAATCTTCTAGTGCCAGTTCAGGGCATGTGATGACACTAGAAATACTTGCACTAGAAGTACTGTCTTTCTCTTAATTACTCTTTTGTGCAACTTGTTCCTGGAACAAGATTTAAGAAATAGTCTGTGAGGCTGATAAATTGTCTCAGTATACAAAGGATGCTCTGAGAAGATGAGGCTAGAGCCAAAAAACTGGAAAAAATCTTACAGAGTGAAGCAAGCTTGGAGAAATTTCAATGCTGGAACCTTTCATTCCTAACTGTGTGTCAGACGATTGTCTCAATACCCTGTAGGTAGAAGAGACTGCAAGAGCAGTTGAGAGTTTGAGCCGTTATGCACTGCCGGGACCAGACACCATTCACCTGAGGACTCTAGAAGGTCTAAAGAGTTAAATAGTTGAATTATTAATTGTGATCTTGTGTTTTCTTTGACTGCTTCAATAGTAGATGATGGAAAGACGTGAAATGTGAAGACGTATTTTTAGAGAAATAAGGATTTCAGAAAATGTGGCTGGTAAACTTCCTGTGTAAAAGTAAAATCTGTAGAAACTATAAACAGATGAACAGGGTATTTAGGGAAGGGAACCAACGTGTTGAGAGTTTTTAGAAGTAGCTGACAAGTATGTAGACAGAGTACATTGCTATAGTCTGCTTGGATTTCTGATAGATATTTGATAAGGTCCTCCACACAAGGCTGGCAGAGACGAAAATAAGGGTAGGTGATGGATGGTCCTAAGTTACAGTAGAACGAGGTCACCAGTAGCAGTGAGTGGGGATTTGTATTGGAACCTGTGCTGTTTATCTGTCATAAAAGACCTGTGGCAGTGAATGAATACTGAGGTGGCAGCACGTGCTGGTGATACCCATTTATCCTGGGTAGAAAAGACAAGGGTCAGCTGCAGTTGACAAGAGGAACTCATGACATGGAATGACTAGGCAAGAAAATGGCATGTGAAATTCAATGCGGGCAAATGTAAGGTGATTCACCTAAGAACAACCCCAATGTTATGTACAGAATGACGTGCACTGAGGTGGCTTTTGCTGCTCCAAACATGTAGCATCTTCATTCTGCTGTCCCCCAGGCTCAGAAAGATAGAGCACAGACGCAAATGTACTGAGGGAGCAGCAAGGAAGATGATCAAGGACACGTGGAATGGCAGGTGCTTCAGCCTGACATCTGTTGATGTAAACAGTCTATGGTGACAATTTTGTTAGCAGGCCATCCCTAACAGGGCAGTGGTGTGAAGTGTTTCAGAGCTCTTAGACTGGGCTGGCTTTCAGGTTTGTTGCTTTCTGAAGAATTGAGCAGAAGTGTGAAACTTAATGAGATCACAGCAGGTACTGACATGCTGCAGATGGTAACCTGAATCCAGGCTCTGGGCTGCTTTTGATGCTATATTTTCCATTTGCAAAAAAACCCCCAGACAACCCAACCCTCGTTAGAACAATGTCAACCTTCAGGTAGACTCTGGAAAAAAAAAAAAAAGCTTTCAAAAGTTTGGCAGAGAAATTGTTCCTCGGAAGAAGCAAATCTGAGTTGTGACCATGATGTGCAACGGCTTCACATGACTTTCTCTAAGCAAAGGGTCGTGACATTTCTAGGGCAGTGAGACATTTTACAAGTTACAATTGCACTGTAGGTGCGCAATTTGTTTTAGGAGTTATTGCTACTTGGTGCCTAAGGTTGGAAAAGGTTGAAAGTTTCTATGGAATTAGGAGGTTAAAGAAAGGGATGTTACTTTTATTTTTGGAGTGAGTGACAGGGTTGCTAGCTTCTTCGGAGGTTTTTCTTTTCCCAGGCTTCTCTTCATGTCTGGTGATTATTTTTTCACACCTAAAGCCAGAGCAAGAGGAGGTTGATTAGCAGCAGTTTGGGCGAGCCAGTAGTGGCAGAATACTTTCGAAAACTTGGGAGTTAAAAATGTGTGAAAGGAAGAGCAGATTTACTGAGCGGCATGTATTGGTGTTTAAATGCCTCAATAAATCTAAGACAATTGTCTTTCATATTTTTAGCAGTCTGAGGGTTGTAAACCCTCATTAGACGAGCCCTCACAGGGTTTGATGGAATGACTCTGTAGTCAAACAGAGCAGCTGTAGTGGTTATGGTGGCCTACAGATCTGTACTGCATTTGTGAGGTGTCTTAGTGAAGTCTTGAAGAAATCATAGATTGTGTCAAGAAGAAACGGACGTTTCTGGGATTTTTGTTGTTTTTGTTGTTTGCCAAAGTCAGCAAAATATTTCCAAAGTGGATGAAATACTGCCATAAATAGTGATGGTTATTTAGTGTTTCGTCATGTTCAGACTGTCTTCAAAAACATTTCAGAACTGATATTTTTTAATTCTTTGGATTCTTATATAGGACTAGCTTTAGGTGGAAAGAGGACTGCTCTTTCCACCTTTGAAATAAAAGGGTGCCTCTGTAAGAACGCAATTGGGAAGTCCATGCCTGAAGTGCTTCAGACCAAAATATCTCTTCTAACTCCATTTAATTGCAATATCTCTGTTAACTCTCTGCTATTTGCACTGAAGTTTAAGACTGTTTCCAGTGTTTTCTGTTGACCAAAAATACTGAGCAAAATAGTGCTGATGCTTGTCTAGGTTATAAATTAAAGCACAAAAAAAACCCTGAAAAATTTATTCCCCTTGCCCGTTTTTGCACGTACTTATTTGATACAGCTACATTTTGAACACTGGACCATCCATTTCTGTGGTCAGGTCCTTATTGTCCCACATGTAATAAGTAGACTATAGGAGTTTGATTTCCCAGAATACTTTTGAGAAGAGCAGTCTTCCATACTCTCAGCCTTTTCCTTTCAGGGACAAAACATAGTTACAAGTGCAAACACAGTGTGCTACTGACTTTGAAGCACGTCTTTTCTTCCATAGTCTTCTCTGCTCTGCAGCCCGGTTTCACCATTTTGGGTAATCCCATCGTTAAAATTGAAAAACAAACCCAAATTATCTCCATTTTGCGTTATGATTATATGCAAAATATTTTCAAATATGGAAATACTGAAAAAGGAGAGAAAGAGGGGAAGAACTCTCCCTATTGCTAGAGATCTTCTGCCTCATTTGTAATAAGCAAAGCAGTTTTTGGACACTCGACTGGTTGTCCCATCAAATCCTCAGGAACTGCTCTCATTATTTTTACTCTTAAATAAAGTTTTATGCATAAATGTAGTATCTATAAGGAGGAATTAGAATTAGTGTTATAAAGCACAGCTCTAAGTCTGCTTTAAGCCACTGTAATATTTGCTGGTTTTCTGCCTATCCTCCTCCTAATCTCTCAGGACTAATGGTTGTTGAGCTATAACCATGTCAATATTGTAACCTATATATCAATGTTGGATCGGAAAATCAAACTTAGCTTTATTTGGAGCAGGAAAAAAACATTTGGTATAATGACTCTAGGGAATTTTGTGTTTGTTGCCTTTCAGTTTCAAGAAGAAATTTCCTGAGTTTCCAAATAAAATTTTCTTATTGCCAGTTAGCTTAATCTGAAATAGTCTTAATAGTGGTAGAAGAAATAGATTTTGCTGGTGAAATCTGGCTTTCCATTGCACGGCTACAGATCCCATCATCATTTCAGATTTTGTCTTCTGGATTTTCTCTGGAATGAGTTTCTCTGAATGTGGCAGACTTTGCATGAAACCATTTGAGACAGGCTAAAGTCGTCATTCTCCTTTCTCCAAATCTGCCTTGGTTTTGTAGTGCTATGAGGAGTTAAAAGGTAGTAAAACCATGTTCATATCACTGAAGTCTACAGGTTTGACGTGTAGTACCTTGATTTGGTGAGGAGCAGAGGAGGAGAATTTTACAGCAACTGCTTTTCAGATTGGAATCACTTTCTCAGGGAATTTCAAGTGTAATGTCTGGGGGTTAAAAATTTGCATATAAAAATGGCTTTTAAACCAGATTACTGGGAATATGAGAGAAGGATATTTTGTGACACCCAGTAGGAACCCACCCTTCTTTTCCTTCCTCTCTCCTTCTGTCCTTTACTTGTTTTTCTTGGAATTTTGCATTAAGTGGAGGGATTAGGAGACATCTGTACACAGGCTTGAGCAGATCATGTCATGGGTTGTTGGGCTCTCAGGGCTGAGAAAGGAAGTGGCAAATCACAGTGACTTTCTTTTCTCAAAGTGTTTTCCTTTAGAGACTTTTAGTTTTTATGAGTTTAGCACTTTCATTGTCCCCTTTCTCATTTCCTTGGGCTCTAGCAAGCAGCCATCTGGATATGGAAAACAGAGATAATCATTTAGCCATAGCGCACTTAAAGCGTGGTTAGCTTCTGTTATTCATGTGCTATCAGTGTAAACTATTTCTGGAGAGATACTCGTTACTGTAGGTTGTAAAATACAATGTATTGTTGCAGATTTTTGCAGTTGAATTGGTATTTTCCAGGACTTGCTGTGATTTTCTTGTTGTTTTTTGGTGTTGGTTGTTATTGTTTGGTTTTTTTCTTTAAATCTTGTAGAATAAATCAAATATACTGTGTTAGAAGTGACCATTTAAAACATAAATTTGCCTGATGCAGAGCTTTGACAGGCTTTGAATGGTATATTACATGTCCTTCTGTTCAGATGAATGAATCAGAACTGAATCTAGGCCACAGCATACAGAGGAAAGACGAAGAGTTGTAGGGAAATCAATCAATCAGGTGGTGTAGATAGGGGATATATGGAAGTCAGCTGTATATAAGAGGTGACATAAAGAGGATAGTATATAGTCCAGAGATGCTGGAAAGAAAACAGCTAAGGGCTGGCTAGAGTGATGTTTGCTGAGATAACCTCTTCTAGAGCTTCCACCATCAGGCAGCAAAGACCGATCTCTGTCAGCAGCAGCATTACAGGAAAATAAACAGAGGCTTTATTCACTGCTGTGGAATACTTTCAATTTATGCTTCATTGCTGAGAAGAAAGTTGCTAGAATTAGAGCTTTGGGATTGGTCATAAAGAAGTATGGAAAAGCCAGTATGTTTAACGTGGTGATTCTACCTTCCCCTGCTTTATTTGAGACCATTTTGCAAATTACACCACAGTCCAAAGAGTTAAAAATACATGTAGTATATCATATGTGTATCATAGTACCCTGCAGCTTGGAAGGGAGCTCAGGAGGTCTCTGGTTCAACTCCTGCTCAAAGCAGGGTCTGCTGTGAGATCAGATCAGGTTCCTCAGGGCTTGAAAACCTCCAGTGATGGACCACAGCATGAGCTCTCTGAATGACTTGTTCCACTTCCTGACCATCGTTGTGGTGCAAAAATTTTCTTTCTTATCCAGTCAGAACCTCTCTGATTTCAGATTGTATATGTTGTTTCTTGTCCTCTCACCATGCACCACAGAGTGTTTGTGAACGTGACACTCAAAGGCCATACTGACAGCAAGCTAACAAGCGCTGGAGCTCAGCGGACTCTCTTAATAGCTGTCAGATGCACTGAAAGACACAGCAACCTGCATTATTTTCTGTTTTTACAAGGTGAGAGACTTCACTGATGATGGGAAAAAGTAATTTTATTTGAAACACCGAGGATTCCTTACCCCCAGTCACTAACCTGTCATACTTAGATAAAATAAATATGGTCTGAATAGGTTCACCAGAGAGGTCTGCAGTAGTTTTAAAAAGATGCTCACAAAGCAAAATCTATACCTAGGAAAACTCAGGAATATACTGAAATAAACGCCTCAATAAGGAGATAATATTTGTCCTTCTTGTTTCTAATAGGAATAAATTCAATTTCCCTTCAGATTTAGAGCGGATTTCTTAAAAAGATGTTAGGCAACCAGAAAATATGGTCCAAATGAATTTATAACGGATTGTGAAAGTGAAGCTATTTTGTTGCATTTCACTAGTACTAGCAAACAGAAAAATAATTGGCTAGCATTGGAAGTTTTGTACGTATGTAATCCATATGAAGTGATTTGTTATGAAAAGGAAGCACGCAAATGGAACCAGCAAGCTGTGTTCAATCTGCACGAGTTATTAAAATGCCATATAATAACGCCTGGATGGCTTTCCTTCTGTGAGATCACAGAGGCCAACACAGTAAACTGATACTAATTGGAGGAATTGCACATCTAGTGCCAGAAAGAACGTCACTAAAACATCTCCCAGGGGGCTATGAGAATATACATATGTAGAAAGGAATGTCTTCTGTGGTGAGTTGAGATCCGTGACATATAGGATCCTGTGGTTAGATTACTCTTCTGCTTTGAGATCTGTCTGTATGAAGATCATGAGCTGTCACATCTTTAATCACAAGGAAGAGGAAAGAGGACTGTATTTCTAACAATGAGCAGCTGTGTTGTAATCCTGTTAAATACAGAACAGAAAACTCTGTAGCTGCATTTGTTTGATGACAGTGTCATCCTAACTACAACACAGAATGAGGGAAAGGTGGAATTGGGAAAACTGCTCCCTACTTGTAAAATTGTACCTGGCGAATTCTGCTGCTGTAAATACTTTCTGAACACACAGATAACAAGAAGGGGCAGTTTTCTCGAGAGCTCTTACACATCACCAGACCTCTCCAACTGTTGAAATGACTTTACAGTTTGCCATTGATTACCCCAGAAGTTATTTTCCTCCACAAATTGGGAAAATATATTTACTACTTCAGTCAAAGGCCATTTCTCATATTGCACAAGACTAAGCTGTCAGACATGGGCTTTCAGCCCTAATTTTCTCTGCAGTCCAAAGGATACCTATTACACTTTTGGGACCGTCTCTAGTGCTGTGTTAAACAACCAGGGTACCTAGCTGAGAAGTAGGTAGTCATGAAATACCTTATATGTGTCCCATACCTACCGGTGAGTAAAGTACCTCCTCTGCTGAAAAGAGCCATCCAGATCATAAAGAATGTGTTCCGCAGTGACTGTATTATGTAGCGAGCCGTGATACCCTTTGAATTCCAGAGAGAGCTTTTTAAAAATGAAAGACTGCCCCTAAAGAACCCTTCACAGCTCTGATGCTGCAGCCAACGGGTGTAGCTTTGCGAGCTCAGTGTTTGCCGTGTGAGTTTGCTGTGTGGATGTGAGCCACAACACCCTAAAGTACAGGCTGGATCGAAGCCATGTGCTGAAAACAGGTATTGCTGTACACACTACATCTATATACAACCTCTCTCCTTATGCTGTAAAAGAAACTTTTATGAGTGTGTGTAATTAATTTTAGCAGCAAGTCCTCCCTCCTTTCCCCTCCGTTGCGCACGCCAGCCACCGGAGGGAAGGAATGATTGCATGCGTGGCCATATACATCTGCAGCATTGTATTAAAGCTGCTTCTTGTGGTGCTTCAGTGCATTTATTTAAGGATTTTCTATTAAGTAGTAGGATCCTGACTAAATGAGGAAAGAATTACTTGCTCCTGGGTTGTATGACTTCTGAAAATTAATGTTTGAGTTTGCAAATATGAACAGAGTTTCCATTGTTGAGGAAAGATTTATTAGTTTGGTCAGAAACAGAAGAAATTTTTTAATGGTTTTGACTAGAAATCATGTTTTCTGGTGATGCTTTCTCTTGGGAACATAGACTCTTTAAATTCCTTCCCTCCTCACCACAAATTTTACAAAGATCGAGGCGTGTCTTTACTATGACCCACACTAAAAAAGTGGGTAAAGGGACGTGACAGAAGCCAGTGATGTTTGTAGATGACAGCAGCCTCATCAATACCTGTGACAGGCCATCTGGCTCGATGACATCTGCACTGATCTTTCTAATTTAAACTGATAAGTCTATGCTCAAAGGCTTGATTGATTTTGTGTGTGTGTGTTTGTTTTGTTAGGTTTTTCGTGCAATGAGAAAGAAAAGACAATTTTTAGGATTTCAGTCCTGGAAACTATGAATAGATTGACCTCAGCGCAGAGATTTCATTAAATGTAATTATTTGTCAGCTGTTGGGAGAAAATTTAACACCAAAAAGGAGGAGCACATTGAATTATCCAGCACCAACTACAGGTGAGAAGTGGATGTGAGTCAGGAGGCAAGTTTGGTTCTGAGCTACAGAAATAAAAAAAGAGAAAGCCAGTGGCAAGCATCTTAAGTTTTTCACACGGCACAAAAAGTGCCCAGGAAGCCTGATTCAGCGCAGGAGTAACTGCTCACCCAAGGTCTGTTCATGAAGTTTGGTAGAATGGTTTGTGGTTTTCGCTTCTCTTGGACAGGACTGCTAGAGTTTCGGTGATTGAGATCTCATTACTGAATTTGGTACATGCTGTGCATGACCTCTTGGTAGACAGCAGGGCGTTCCGGTACCCAGTCTGGGTTTGGGGTCACTTGAGGAACTCCTTTGGCAGCTTCACTAAAGCATTTACAGCTCAGCTTTGAGAAACAACTGAGATATTAAGTCTGATCTTTTGGTATTTTTCTTTAAAGCTTTGTTTTTCTGCTTTTTGTTCAAAAGTTGCATTTTTGCTTGTTCTCCTTTGGCATAATCACACCCTCATCTTACTTGCAGCATTAATAGTGGTAGTTTCTCTTTCTTAGTTAATATTTTTACTGTGATATGTCCAGGTAATTTATGTTGAGGGCTCAAGTCAGTATTTGAAAAACATTTCTGTAAATACAAATAGGCATTTGCCTTGTGAAGGCTGCTTTTTAACATTGCAGCATTAAGCATTTTCTCTCAGGTTGAATACAAATAATTAATACTGGGTCTCAGAGTTTCTTGAGGGACACATGATTTTGATGTCTGCTCAATGACTTACTCCTGTGGGGCAGGACTATGAGCAGAATACTTGGAAGAACAAATCTTGTCACAGTCATTTAGGCTGCTCCAGTGGGACACAGTATTCTGCAGACATAATGTGTAGTGGGGTATAATTTGATACTATTATAGTATCTCTTTTATTTTGGCAGCTTTAGGATGTTGGATGAAGAGTCTAGAGCACAAGTCTTCTGAGAATCAGCTGAGGGACCTGGGGTTGTTTAACCTAGAGAAAAGGAGGCTCAGGGGAGACCTTCTTGGTGTCTACAACTCCCTGAAAAGAGTTTGTAGTGAGGTGAGGGTCAGTCCCTTCTCCCAAGGAACAAGCAATAGGACAAGAGAAAACAGTTTAAAGTTGCACCAGGATAGGTTTAGGTTGGACATTAGGAAAAATTTCTTCCCCAAAAGGATTGCGAAGTCCTGGAACAGGCTGCCCAGGGCTGTGGTTGAGTCACTGTCCCTGGAGGGATTTAAAAGATGTGTAGGTGTGGTGCTGAGGGACATGGTTAATGATTGGACGTGATTATCTTAAGGATCTTTTCCAACCTAAATGATTCTATGATTCTTTATTGAAGAGTAATAAAAAGAATGATGGATAGGTACTCATTCTTTTGTATGCTCTTTTTCCTATTTATAGTCTTCAGAAGAAAGGAAGAACAGTCCTTACTTAAACTAAAACTGTCCAATTAAAATAGTACAGTAATAATGCAGTAGTGTTCCAATCATTGAAACTCTTCTAACAAAAACAATCCAGACATGGTTGAAGTCCATGGAAAACATCCAAGATAAAGTTTTAATTTTCTCGTACAGAGTCCAAAGTAGTGACTCTCTACCTATTGCTATTAGGAAAGGTCACAGTCAAAGTGCCATTGAAAGGTAGAAAAAGTTTTATCTGATCCTTCAGGTTGTCTTAGCCAGTGATTCTTCCAGTAGGGAAGTAAAATCCATTTTCTTCTGTTTGCAATGGGTATCTAATACAGCAGTATCAACAAGAAAAATAAAATCCTATCTGAGCCTGGAGATATTGCACTGAAAACTTATTCTTCAGAGTGTCAGGTAAGAATGCTTTTAATACTGATATACCCAAAACTTTCTCCTAAAACTCCAGGGTGGAGTTGCCAGTCTGGTCCCTTTGTCTGTTGGATGAAGGAGGATAGCGTGTGATATTTGCGTTTTGGCATTCCTCAGAGCATGAAGTGTCTGTGCTGCCCCAGAGCACAAAGCTTTTCTGGGCACTATACAATTTAATACAAAGACTTCTAACTTTCCAGTCCAATCCCTACAAAGTCTTACTATTGCTTTGTTTTACTAGGAAGGGTGTATCTAAAATAATTTGCTCTGTAAGTTGTAGTGTTTTGTGTAAATGGAATGTCTTGATAGGTGTGAGAAAAATACCAGCAGGTATACATAAAAATCTTTTGGATGTTATTTCAAGAAGAAATTGAAGATGTAAAAGTAATGATGTATTAAAAAAAAAAGAGTTGGAGTTGAGTTTTCTTGTTCTTCACTAAACCTGTGTCCCAGCAATAATGAAAACAGCATTTGTTAAGTATCTACAGTAGGAGCGGGTCAGTGTGAAAAAAAAACAACCAGGCATTAAATTCTTTGGACTTTGAAGGAATTCCTGAATGATTTGACTGTTTGATTCCCTTAGGACTCAGTCAATGTTTTAACACAGCCTATCAAATAAGTAATAAATTTTACAGTTTTCAAACAAGGGTGAATACCCTGAGAAAATGTTGTGATGATAAATCTTAAATTAAAGTATTTCAGTGGAAATGCAAAAAATCTCTACTTAATAGCTAGGCTGCTGTCAGCCTGCTTGGTTTGCTCCTTTTGGAGATGTGAATAGTCACCCTGCTCTGGAACGGCTTTGAGCCCTCCTCTCACCTTGGTGCCTTGTTCTGATGCTCAATTATCCGTTAGTTGTAGCAGATGATACTGTTTCTCACACACTTGCTGCTGTCCTGACATCACAAAGCCTTCCTGTGTACAGCTCATGGTACTTGTATTTATGGCCTTGATACAGAGAGAGCCAGACAGGAAGAAATGGAGTGAACTTGTGGGTCAGTAGAATTGTGCTCTGTGTGGGCACCTGCTTCTGTGCCAAACTAAATTAGATGTATGTTGAATATACTCAGCAGTTTCAGCCAGGTTGTACTGATCTAGCATAATCTTGCTGTGAATTGTCATTAAGGTAAATCAAGCCTTCGCACTGGTTTTATTTGTGTTACAGACACTTTGTGCCTACAGGGTTGGTTTGAAGTCTGTTTGTGATACTGTCCGGACCTGTATGTCAAAACTCCTAAAATCTCCTTACCATTCACTTTTTAGGCTTGGAGTAGAAGCTGGCAAAATATCTTTGGCCTAGTATAACATGTGTTTGACTTAACATATTCAATCACAGCCAACTTCTGGGACAAATAGGTACAGCAAGGTGGGGCGAATTCAGAGTCAGAGCTGGAGTCAGGGATAGGCATTTTTCTTTTATTGAAATGGTTTTCACTGGAAGATGTTTATTCTTCAAAACAGAGAGAGAAAACAAAAAATCAGGGTTCTAGCTTGGAAGGCTGAAGAATCACCTAGACCGCCAATAAATCTGTTATGCTGGGAGGGAGTTTGTCACTCTCCTGTTGAACCTGCTCAGTGTATGAGTGGTGAAACATTTAACTTGCCAGTGAAAGGACACGAGGCTGTTGTGCAGCTCTGTGGCTGTAGGCTTCCGAGCTGCAGTGTGGTGGCTTTGGCATAAATCTCAGTTCCAATAAACGACTATGTAGAGTGGGATGATATTATTCTATTTTGTGAAAAGTTTTGTGTGTTCTCAGCACAGAACAGGTAAACTTTTGAAATGTTGATCTTTTTGGGAGAATAAAAAACCCCTTGATGCCCAGTTCAATCCCAGAAGTTGACCTCCCAGTAAACCATGGTTTTATCTAAGCAAGTTTGCTTACTGCAGTAGTATGCAGAGCCACATCTTGAGGTTAGGGGCAGATTTGCCTATAAGAAGCAGATCGGATGAGTAGACACAGAGACAGTTTGACAAATGTTAAATATCATTTAAAAGTAGTTTAATTTAAACATTGTTTACTCCACAGGCTCCCCATGATATTGATATAAAACCATCTTGCCGTAGCTTTCCCTTTCTGCTGTGTACTTTCACTGACCTTTGTGATGGCTTTTTAAAACAGATGACCTCTTCTGTTCTGAGAGTTGTCAGTTTAAAATGCAAATATTCCCATACAGCTACAGAAAGAATCCTATGGTGGATTTACTGGGGAAAAAAGAAAATGTGAACTCTAAAGGAACCATAGTAAGATAGCCCAAAATTTGTTCTTATTTTCAATTCCATAGGATTAAGCCCGTGCCTCAAAGTAATTAATGTATAGTATTTGAACCCCAGGAAATGTTTGGATATGCCATACTCAGGAGCATACTCAGGATCCTGCAAAACCTTGCTGGAGCAAATCCCCATCTCATTGCCATGGCCAAGTGTGCTCAAGTTCATAGAATCTCAGGGGCTCAGGTGAATTTCTGTAGTCCATAGAGCAAGAACTACCCTGTGCTGCAGTTTTGCCAGCTGAAGAGCTAACCAGTTACTCCAAACTTGAAGCTAGTCAGACAGGCAGCAGGCCCAGAGTGTGGACAGCAAGAACAAAGGAGTCCCAAGCCTGTTTTATGGCAGGCTTAACAGAGATGGTGTTCTCCCCCTTGCAGAGCTGCAGCTCAGGATTGAGGTTGTGAAAAAGTTAGAGGGTTGGATCACACTGAAACTGATGTAATGAGAGAGAAGAATTTCCTATGGCCCAGAAATGTTACTTTTCAACCAGGCATAGCTGTGTGTTGGGTTTGGTTTTTTTTCTTACTGGTACAATACTTGTCAAAGCAAGCACACAAACACAGCTAGCAAAATTATTAGTTAAATGACCGTAAATTCCAATTATTGTACTGAACACAATCATTTCACATCTGATTTGACATATTCCTGCTGATTTTTCTCCTATCGCTCTGTCTAAATATATTTTTAGATCATAATTGCCCCAGGTGTAGCAATGGACGACCTTTCTGTGTTAGAGAAGAAAATGACTACTCAGAGGGCTGAGGCCAGGTTTCTTTAATGTGAATATTTAACAGGAGTGATGATAAGCCTGCTTTGGTCACTCAGAGGAACACATGATACAAACCAAGCACATGAAATTGAAGACAAATTAAAATATAGCTGCAGCTATACTGAACTTCTCAAAAAGTGTGGTAGGACTGAGCCTGGTTTCCTATCTTTTACAGAATCACTGTTATATATGTGTCCTTTGGTCAAGGGGCTGTATATGCAGGTGTGCCTCTCTCTGGCGGAAAAGGTGCTGCCCTGCAAAGTGATGCAGGTGGATTACTGCTTGGCAGGGACATTAGAGGCAGTGTTCAGGAGCAAAGTCTGAGGCTGATGAAAACCAGAGACAAAAGGGAAGGATCTCTCAGGAAGAACAGAGATGAAGAGAAAGTTTTGCAGGTTGCTTCCAGGCATGGAAAAAGGGAACCAAGCCTTGGAGAAAGCCCAGCCTGGTTTGTGCTCTGTGCTGTGGAGAATGAATGTTCATTAGTAAAATTAAATCTCAGAGCATGATATCTCAACCTCCTTTTTGCCTTCTCTCACAGAAACACAAAGTTTATTGGACGTGTTTGGAAGATTTTGATTAGACTACTAGTCTCTATCTATATTATCTTACTGTCTAAAAGAATAGTTTTGACAAGGTAAAGACAGTGGAGTTAGACCCAGGATGGTTTTATTTTGGCCATGCCCTAACAGAAACCTGTAGCAGTAAAAGTAATTTCTGTCCAGTAGCTGATAAACCTTCTTTAATTGAGCAGTGTAGTCGGGTTTTCTGGGAGTTGGGAGCCAATACTCCCATAGATAACCTCTCGTGTTCCAGGCAGTTTCTGTGACTAACTTCTGCCAAGATGCCTTCCTGGGAAGAGGACTCTGTGCTAGCTGTGCATAACTTAAGCCTCTCCCTGATACCCACACAATGTCTTTTGTCACATGCCTATCTTCTTATAATGCTATTTTAATTGCTCATGGTCTAATTATCAGCAGCTACTACTACAAGTAGAAAATCACTTCACGGGCATAACAGAGCAGTGGATTTGAACATAATTCCCCATTTTCTACCCATGGCACAGACACAGTGTTTGTTTTGTAAGGAAGTGAAAGGTTTGAATGATTTGTGTTTGCACAGTGTTAAGCAGGTTATAGGCAAGGCCAGGCTGTCAGATTTGGTTGTTTTTTCCGTTTTACATGGCTCAGCTGATATGCTGAATCTGGTCTTCTCTCTGACCAATCAGTATCTCACCAGCTAAGCTGAGTTCTGAGCATGAACTGTGACGACATTTTCAGATGAAGTATTTTCTCACCCAAGGAGCTCCCAAAGATATTGACCAAAGAAGAGCTATTAATGACCCAGTAATTTTTTTACATTGATCAATTAATAAACAGAAAGGGGACTCTGCTTTTCAGTGATTGCTGCAAACAGTTCACAGCTTAGTAATTGTGCGGCTCATATCTCAATGTAACTCAGAAAAAAAAATACAAATATTTTAAAATTATACTCAGCCTTTTAAAATATTACCAACATCATTTTTCCATCAATGGGATTTAAATTAATTTCTTAGAATGACAGGAGAATGCTCCATCTTTCCCAGTTTTTTCCTACACTTATTTTCTTCCTGACCTGGATTTGCATTTCTTTGTCCTAGTAATTGCTTGACTTGATTTAGAAATAATTCTGTTTGCAGAGGTGCTCCTGGCAGCCCTGCTTCGAGTTCTGATTTGACCAGAGAAAGGGGAACACAGGGGCTGCAAACATCTCAATGTCTTTCTTGGCAATCACTGTTGTAGAAACATTGGAAATGCTCTTGAAAGCTCTGCTGTTGCTGGGAAAGCAAATTTGAGCAGGAAGAAAACTTTTCCATCTGGATTTGAAAACCAACAAACCACCCAACTATCTTATTTTCTAGGCCATAGGTACCACAGATGGGCTTTACTGAATATGAAAGAATTCTTAAAATTATTCTTAAAATTAATAAAATTATTTCATTCTTTGACAGGATGTTTTCAAGTGTTTTTTATATATTTTAATTAAAGCATGATATTTATATCAGATGAGGTTATAAAGCAATCAGCTTTCTTCTACAGCTAATTAAACATTAAACTGCATGTTTGATAAAAGCAAAAAATCACAGAAGTATTTCTTAGCATTATGAAAATGAGTCAGACAGTTTGGGAGGCTCTGACAAGCTTCACTGACTGAAGATATATAGATGTTGATAAAGACCCATCTTTGACTCTCCTGTTTTTTCTTGCTTATTAAAATAATGACACTTCCAAGCATACTTTTAAATAAAAAATAAGTATTTGAGAGTGAAATATTGAAACTCAGGACTTAGCAGTGCTTAGCTCTGCCTCTCAGCCCATGACGCCCTTGGTTTATAATGAATTAGCCTTACAGTGAGTAATATAATTTGACAGTGTTCAGGATCATGACCTGGTAATATTCCCAGGGTCGTTGTCCAGATAATAATTATTTATATATATACATTTATCTACATATAATGTTTATCTATAAATATTCAGTTGTTATTTCTATTCATACCCAGGACTTGGCAGTTCATTTCCACTGAAGAATTTAGGGCGTGATTTGAACAACATGTTTGTGGGAACTTAATATAAAAAAGGGCAAATAGTCTGTCTATTAAAAGCATAAGTGATTCTTTCTACATATAAAAATTCAAAGAAAATTATGTGTATACTTGCCCAGCTGTGAGTGTCCTTTCAAATTACTTGTACTAAACTGCCTGGGACAAACAATGTGTTTGTAAGTTAACTTGAAAAATGCAAGTCCACATTCGGTGTCGCCTCTAACCTTTGCAAGCCCGTTTTCTAAAATTAGAATTTCACCTGGTGCACTGCAGAAACAAAAAGAGACATAGAGATGGACTTGAGTTTAGAGAATCAAGATCAGCAGGCTTATGCTAAGGAAATGCATTTAAAATGTTACCCCTGAAATACTAAAAAATGTCAATGTATGTATCAGCATTTTGAGTATGCATCAGGAAATTCAATTTTGCTAAGGAAAACCAGCAGACCTTGTATTACTTAAATGTTGGTGGTTGATTCGTGATAGTGGAGTCTTCGTTAGCTAATTAGAAAATGCCTTAGGTAAAGTGAGATAATAAATGATTCACTGCTGCAAAAAACACCTGGGGCCAAAACAAAACCAACCGCAGTTACAGTTTCCATTTTTGCAGAGGCAGGATGTCGAGCGCAGTTAGTATGATGTAACACATTGCCATGGTTTCTCCAGCATTTTTTTGTATCCCCTCAACCACTTACCAGGGTGAGGGAGAAGAAGGGATGCCACCAAAATAGAAGAATGGATTCCTATGTGTAGTGTTACCCATGGCAGAGATAATTTCAGACAAGTTAGGTTATGTACAGCAGCTGTTCAAGAACATCTGTTTCCCTGGCATAGCTGGTTCCCTCTGGGTATGCTCAGACACCTTGGCTGCTCTTATTTGAGGTAAACTCAGGTGGTTGTCTGAGTTTACTCAATAAACTCAGGGTGAGTTTATTTGCAGCTGGACTGCAAGGAAAAAGGATTGAGGTCTTCTCTGTGTGAGGGCAGACAGCTTACCCGTAAGTTTGAGTGGTTGTTACAAGCCTTGCTATTGTAAGCAAGAACTTAACTACAAGGAAAAAAGAGTAAAGGGAAAGCTGTAATTCAGAGATTCATCAGACAAGTTAAGAGATACTGCAGGTCATGGAGAACAGCCAATCTTTTGCTATGCTATAGCATAAGGTTACCTAGCAGCACATCAGAACACGTCCATGGTTTGGGTCATGAGGACTCTGTTCGAAAAATCCCTCCAAGAGTTTGCACCTTTACGGTGTCCTTGGGAGGACAGTTCAAATGTGCAACGAAGAGCTGGATCTGACCCCACATCAGTGGAAAACACAGGGCATGCGTCAAAATGTTGTCTTGCTCCCCAAACCCCGTGTTCAGAGTTTGCAGCAGGAAGTCAGGTGTTAGAGAACCTGAAGGAGGTTTTGAGAACCTCTGAAGTAAAGTAGCTGTGAACTGGCAGCAATCACCTGTCCTTGACATTTTGGGGTTAAGAAGTTGAATGCTATTCCTACTGCACAGTATATGGGAGCTGCCAGGTCTCTGCAAGGGTATGAACTGTCATATTGCTGGCATTGCTGTTGCAGAAGCAGAGCTGGAGCAAAAGAGACTTTTTAGAGAGGAAAAAAAGCTCCTTACTCTTTGGGATGTTTGCTTTCTGGTGCAATAACTCCAAAAGCACAGCCCTCCTCAAACACTGAGTTAAAGCAATCTCTTCTACCAGTGCAGCCAAGCCATCTCTTACCTGGAGGAATGAATTCTTCCGGTAATGAAAATCTTTACAGAGACCAGGCTTAAAATGTAAGCTCTATTTCAGTTTTGCATGACTGCTGACAATCTCTGCTTGCTTCAGGGAGCAGGACTGCCTCCCGTCCTGCCACGGAGGCATTCGTCCATAACAGAGTAAGGTGCATTTCAAGCAAAAGCTCTGCGTTCCTTTGAGAAACCACCGTATTTCTGTTGGTCCCAAACCCAGCTCCTCCTGAGGCCCTTCCAGCTGAGGATGCAGCAAAGAGCATTCCTGAGAGGAAAGCTGCATGGGAAGGCTGTTTATGCCAGGTGTGTTCAAAACATATCGCCAGGTATCGCTGCCTTGTACGTGGTGGCCAATGCTAGCACTGTAGCTGGGTTTGTAAAAATGCAGAGTTCTCTGATGGAAGTCAATTTTTAAAACTTCCTGCTGTACTAATTTAAACAGTGTGGAACTAATGTAGCTTGTGCTCATTAAAACCACTGGAAAAATGTTTCTGGCTGATTCTGTAGGGCTGGTCTGTCTCCTATTTTTCTTCCTGAAGATAAAGGACTACTCAAGTGATTTTTTTTTTTTCCTTTTTTTTTTAAAAACATTCAATAAGCAGGCTTTTGCAATTGAGAATTCAGGTTTAATTACAGACTGCATTGGGTGATAGCCATGTTTTAATCTTTTCCTTTTTAATTCTTGAAACTTCATTTGATGTATTCTCTTGAGTGCCTCCGTTACTTTTTTTTGTCAGCAATGAGTCGCGTGTAAAAAGCATTTCCAGTAGAATTCAAAATACAATGGTATGCTCTAAAATGCCAGGTGAAGGGCTGTGTGTTAAATGTCTACTACAAACCCTTCCTGATTTAGGTGGCTTTCATGATTGTACTAAAGGTTTATTTCACAGAAAATGAAAAAAAAAAATTAAAGGAAAATAACTCCTCTAGGATTGAAAATTAAGCTTTATGAACTCAAATACTTGGTTATTAGGGTAGCGGGGCAGACTTAATAGCATTGTGTAAAGGAGTGTGTATCAACAAGCACATTCTGGAACAGGGATAATTTTGTATTATTTCCATATTTTCTCTGTTGATCTTGGACTTGCTAAGACTGGCAACAGCAGCTTGTTCTTGTTGGGGATTTAGGTGCTTCCATACAACATGACCTCAATGGGAGGTAGTGAATTACTTGTTACCATGCTTGTATGGTAAGAGCTTTTACTGGCTAAAGCAAGATTAGCTGTCCTAGTTGCTCAGAGTATGTAGAACAAGGGACAGTTGCACCCCTAAAACATTCATGTTCTACATGGAGAAGCCAAGATAAAGCAATTTCCCAGAGACAGATAACCAAGATAGTGTTTTAACCAATGCACCTGAAGTCATGCTGAAAAACTGCAGCAAAACTGGTGGAAGGACATCTCTGCTGATTCCTAGGCTGTTGTCTTAGCTTAGCTCTGTAGTTTTCATTGAGTAATGTAGCAAAGAGTTGGGTGTCATCTAGCATTCAGTTTTATTTATGTTAATTTTAAAGCATATTTGAGCAACTACCCATGAAGTTTTCATCAGAATGTATGGTGTGTTGGAATGGGCTGGAAACATGCTGGACTGAGAACCACTGTGTGGTTTTTTCCACGGCTCCGACCCCCATTTTAGAGAAAATGGTACTAAGCTTTTCTCAGCCCACAGTGGGTCATGTTGCTTGCTGTGGAGGCACTCAGTAGCCATGTCACAAGACATGTCCATCAGTTTTTCTTGCATGTGTGCCCAAAATGCGGGTATCACCTATAACATGATGAATTGCACAGGTCAGGAAAAGAAATTTAAAGCAGTAAGAAGTAAAAATGTGAAGAAAGTAGCAACATTATTGAAAAAAAGGAAGAAGAGAATGTGAGACAGGGTATGTCTGTTTGTACCTGAATTTTCTTGCTAGGTGCAAAGGTGCTTCCTCTGAAAGACAGGATGGGGCTTTGAGCAATCTGGTCCAGTGGAAGGTGTCACTGACCATGACAGGGAGTTGGAACTAGATGATCTTTAAGGTTCCTTCCAGCCCAAACCGTTTTATGATTCTGTGATTGTAGCTTTTAGCCTATTTCAGTGGAGGGTTACTCAGTCAGAGACACGTTCTCTGCCACCAAAGAACTTGGTTTATGAAATGTTCCCAGTTGTTTGCTGATCCACAAAAGAGCATGAAAACTTTCCCAGACTGATCTCTAAGTGGCTTTCCTTACGGCATTCCCTGTTGCTGTACAGCATCTTTCTCTCAGGTGGTTGTTGACTGTGGAGTCACTTCCATGGTCATCAGCCCACCAGGACTGACATGAAGAAAACTACAGCTGCTCTAGTGCTGAAAAACAATTGGAGCAGCTGTTTGAGCTGCCCAGGATTCAGCCTTGGGGAGTTCTGATGTTACACGCTCTTGAGTGCATAACCAGGCAAGTGTGGGAGTTTGGGAACATTTGCGTTTCTTGTTGGCTAGCCATTACACTTGTTTCTTAAAGATTGTGGGGAGCACATGCAGCAGCACACAACTTGGGTGAACAGCCTGCATCACAGCTTGTCCATCAGAATATTAATGCTCAAATAACTTGCTAGATACCCAGAGCTTTGAAACACATCAACAGAAATTGAGATCGCTCAGGAAAGTCTTTGCAATTGTAAGATAACAGTGACAAATAATACAAGGTGAGCACTTAAAGTCACTTAGCAACCGTTAAAATACACGTGTTGCTGGGCAGTACTTGAGTTGAAGCAGTGAGTTAAATATTTTATAGCCTTTCACAACTTGTGGAATTAACACCGAGCAAAGCTGATGCTTACATGCCAAGAAGTTAAATGTGAATTGAATTAAGCTGAATAGATCTAAAACCTAAGAAAAATAGGAGCTAATGTAGTGTGTATTTTTTATGTAGATATTGAATTAACTACATATATCTGAATCAGGCAAGTTCTTTGGAAAATGAACCATCTTGAGAATTGAAAGTGCATTGATTTAGTTGATTTTATGGAATGGCCACACATTGGGATTTGGCAAAGGACCTAAACTATCTTATTGCCTACAAAGAACTGCTGATTGCAAGCAGACTTGGGGCATAACGAAGTTCCTTTCTAATAGGAAGATGTCTTTGAGTTGCATCCTCAGGCTGATGTGAGTTATTTACAGAGTCAATAGAAATACTCTATATAAGGCCCTGCTTTAGGTAGTAGGACTTGATCCAGCTTAAAAATAAAACTGTATAGTTTCTGTAATGAAAATCTGTGTGTGTGGTTTTGAAGCATTTACAGAACATTCTATATGTAAATCAATGCTTTTTAATTAATCAAATTGCTCACATTGCATTAATAATTTTTACAGCTTTTCTGTGTGGCAGAATTAGTAACGATGAGGCATAAGTTGTTCCTCCAAATAATAGTATTTGTGTCAATAACTCTAGATGATGCTAGCAGGACATTCATACAAGATAAAAGACTTCAAGTAATTCAGGTAACTGATTATAAGATGGAGTGGGAGTGTGAAATTTCATTGTTAGGCTTTAATAATGAAAACAGAACTTTAATTATGCAATGCAGAGAATACCCTGCTACTGAAATTAAAGGGTATGACTCTCTGCAAGTTACTTTCTTAACAGACATGAGATTAGACACTGCTATTGAAAGCATTGCGTCCGTGACTTGAGCACTGACATAGTTGTGGTTGGAAATTTAGGTACCAGCTCAGCAAAATGCTTAAACCTGTGGTCTGAGGGTGCAGCTTGACAGCTTTGCTGATCAAATGGTTACCTTGCCACCAAAAGAAAGGTAAGATCACTCCCCCCCTGCACCTGCCTGTGGGTTTCTACCCTCTTCCACATTTGCTTCAGGTTTCTTAGGGCTGTGTTTGCACGAGGGGTTGATTGAGATCACAGTCAGAGGCAGTGAGAGTGCATGCAGGAGGGAGAAGGCCCATGTTTTCTGGCTGCAGTTAGGTAAGTGTTGCAGCAGCTGAGTTACATCAGAGCATGCCCTAATATACAACAGTTGTGTTGATACAGCTAAGGGCAAGAACAAATAATTTGGAAAAGGAAAGGATGGACAATGGCTCCTTAAGCTGGCATCATTGCCAGAAAAAGTGGTTATGCAAGTGCAATCTATCAAAGATCTTGTGAGGAGCTTGTAGAAGCTAATGGGTTATTTGGGCACTTAAAGATTGACTTGATTTCTGTTCACTCTTTAAGGTTGCCCAAGGGAAGTGTAATATCTTAGGAAATAACAGTTTGGCAATGTTGTGTATAACTGAAGAGGCTGATAAGAATTTGGGGGTGGTCAGTGTGTGGATTTGCTTGGGAACAACTGCTGAGAAGGCTTTATTTAAATAATGAATCTTTTAGAGTATTAGAGAGGGTTTTCAAGGCTCCTTTAGTGGCCACATTAAAACACATCTTAATTTACCAAAGAAGTACCTTAGAAAAGCATTATATTGTCATCGGCCATATAGTATGAACCTGCAGGCCCTTTTCAGAGGCCAACATCTCAACATTTGGCTAAGCCGTATTTTTTGATTTAAAGGGATTTTGATTTAAATTATTTTAAATTCACACCAGTCACTGTGGAAGAACAAAAAAAAATAAAAGATCCTTTGTTAGTGAGTGGCATCATTCTTCTTCTCAGTTATTAACTAGTAACTAACTTTGGTCCCAAAATGATAGTTTCCAAATTGCCCACTTCTGTTCATAAACATTATTGTCATCTTGTAAGAAGTCTCAGTCTGGTGAACACCTTTTATTTCTTGGCCCTGAATACACCAGAATTTATGCAATAAACTGCAAGACATTTTTGGTCAAGTCACTATCAAAAGAAATGATGAGACCTCTTGAACAGTTTATTGGGGGAGAACAAACATAGCTGAATATATTCATCTTTTCATACCTTAATATACAGCCCCAAAGTAGCAAAACATTTTTAGAAAGTCACAGCTCTGATCAATTTAATAATGAAAAAATAATACAATGGAAAAAGCAAAAAGAGGCATGTGTGCAGGATTTTAGATCAAATTATATCTCCGGACTGGTAGAATAATAAAAGAATAATAAAGTATGTGTACTTCTTTTTCCAGCCCTCCCAGCATGCACACAAGACAGTACAAAGTTGCTTAAAAAGCTTTTACTTTGCTGTAATGAACCAAAAAATTCATTCTTGTGAATGCCCACTGGTTAACAGAGGTTGTCTGGAGTTCTCTTCACACCTATTACTAGGTTTGTTGGGGAAGGTGAAATTTGTTCTAAAGAGCAGCAGCTGTTTCTTGATGTTTCTTGCAGCAGGGAATGGTGTTGAATAGCTCAAGTACATTTTCCAAATCAAGATCCAGGATTGCGCAGGCTGGTGCTAGAGCTCTAGATGACATTTCTTTCCACATTTGAAGCACTAGGATTTGAAAACAACTGGTGGAGTCAGTGGCGAGGTTCTCAGCTGGGCTAAATAATTGTCTTTTGAGTGCAAGTATGTGGCTGACAGTGCCAGGATTTACTGGGCTCACTTGTAAAGGTCTCATCTTAAAAGGCTGTACCCCCAACAGGTTTTCACTGTTGTTTTCTTAAGCACCATTGGATTCTACAGCTATCACAGTTAGATTTTTCATTGTCCTCGCTTTCCTTGCTGCCACATTGATTTTGTGAAACATGATGAAAGTGTTCTGAGATCTTTCTCTAGAGATAACTTGGTGGATAAAATCAAAAGAAAGCAAACACACACAAAGCCCATAAACTCTCTTGGATCAATAATGTGTCATTACTGGTATTTTACTATTTTTACAATTCCACCTGTTGCATCTGATGAAATAAAGTGGAGATGTCAGTGCTGGCACGTTAGCTAAAACTTGTCTTAAAACTAGGATTCAAACACCCCATTCTAAGAATTTCTAAGATGTGGACACAGACTAAAACTCAATGCCTGAGGAAGCCAGCAGCCCAGCTCTGGCTGAATTCAGGCTGAGAGGTAAGGGTGGATCGGGAGAGCCTGCCTTAGGAAAGGGAGTAGAAAGAGTATGGCTCAGTTAGCTTAATAGAGTGAAGGCACAGAGGGGCTGTGATTGCTCTGTATAAATACCTTGCTGTGGAGGGAGAAGAGTTAAGTGAAAAAGATTGTTGGCAAAGGCCTTTAAGTGGGTAAATTTAGTCTGGGAATTAGATTTCAGTCCATCAGAGGACTGAGCTGCTGGAACAGTGTATCAACAGGAGTAGTGAGGGACAAATAATTTTAAGCATGGCTAGACTAGGCCTTATAGCACAGGAATTCAGTTTCAATACTGTGTCCTAGAAGACATATTGAAATCTGAAAGAGACCAGCTACATTATAAGGTTGGATGTAGGAGAGCAGAAATTCCAAATTGCTTTGGTGGAACTGAAGTCCTGATCTCATCCACTCCCCTAGTTTCATGTACAGGGAAGGTTGGATCCTGGATAGGGCAGGAGGGATGTAAGACCAAACCCACCAGGGTCTCACTGGCCATTGCCATAGAGCCTTACAGAAAGTCTAATAATGAAGAAATCTTCACAGGAAGACTTTTAGCACCAGCTCTACTGTGCTTGGGTTTATTCTCTGTTTATTACTCCTTCAGCAACTCCATGTAGTTAATTGCCCTCCATGGTCTTTGATTTTTCCCTTGCTCAAAGGGCAATAAAATTTAACATTTCTGTAGATTCTTGCACTGCAAGAAATCTATAGTTGCTCTATCTAGTGTTTCCTGGCCCAGCAAGTGCCCCTAAATCTCACCCTTTGCTGCCAAACCTTGCCCTGGTCTGCTAGGAGAGAAACCATTGAAAACATTACATTTCCCCTTCTTCCCCCATAGCACAGATTTACTTCCTGTGGGAACTGCTGACTGTAGACCACAAATAGCTGGTTCAAATGATCAATGGTTTCCCTCATTGAAATGAAAATCTAGTTATAGGATGAAGTGTGGTTTTGTTAGATTTACTATGGTGATAACCCCTAGAAAGGTTTAAAAGATGGTTGTGCCAATTCATTTTCCTTTATAGAGGAACCTCGTGGAAGTTGACAGTTGCCATGGTTTCGCATTGCTCAACATTAGTTCCCCTGGAAAAAACCCACAACTTGTCTTGTTTTTTCCTAGTGAATGAGGTATTGTTGTGTAAATTGAAATCCAAACAGATAAAGGAATTTGAATTTAAAAGGAATTTCAATAAAAGCGTTGAAAAAAGGGAAGGAAGAAAACATGTCACTTTGCAGAAACAAACTAACTTGGAGGTCACAGAGAAATCTGAACTTCAATAAATTGCTTAGAGCATCACAGATGTGTTTACAATGACAGGGCTTTTCCCCCCTCCAGATCTCAGGTGAATCTCACTGCCTGAGATGGCTTCTGCCAGAGGTATGATGAAAGAGAGGAAAGCAGTGCCCAGACAAATTACTCAGCTGAAAAGACTTCATTGTGTTTGATGTCTTCATTGGAAATTTTTCCCAGAAGGAAATAGCTGTTCTATCTCATGCAGAAAAAAATGATTATTTATCTAGTTTCAATGAGAGGGGGAAAATACAAACAAGAAGAATGATCTGTCTGGGAAGAAAACACTATTTTATTGAGTTGTAACTGCACTGCATGGTTTGATAACTTTATGCACCTTGTGGTTGTTGGGTTGGGAACCAACCCCTTTTCTTTCGTAGATAGCTGTGGGTGTTCTCAGCTCCTTGAGCCTGTCACCTTCCACCTACTGCTGAGCTCACTAGTGCCCAGTTCATTTGACAGCAGCCAGGGCCTTCACTTAATGTGAAAGAGATGGAATGGAGGTATTAATGGTCTAGATATCCATAATTTATATCATTTATCAGATCTGACAAAATGTGTTTCCACTGATCTTTTCCCTGGGGCTCCCTGTGTAGACTGTGTGTGCGTGTGTGTGTGCAAAGACCCAATGAGGTCAGTCAGGCACCATTAAGTGTTTTTTCCTCTTTCTATCTTTTTCCCATTAGACATTTCTGTCTGTGTAGATCTCAGAGCTGTGTATCTAAGGGCCTTAAGCTAATAAATAGTGTTTGCAACCAATTAGAATTGATGCTTTCTAACTGATCTGCTGTTGCCAAAAGATGAATTGCACTACTGAGTCAGGTTTGAAAGAGCAAGATAAATTTTTAGGCTGTTTCTAGGTAGATTTTTATGATCATTAAGAAAAAATCTTTTTGTATGGAAAATCAGTGTGGGTGCTGTGTGACGCATTTTAGGTACAAGAAGGTCTGCAAATTGGTTCAATGTTTCAGTGACGTCAGGTGGACTTCTAATTCTGAGAGAAGATTTTAAATCCTTTTGAAAGTCAGCCTTCTAATTTATTTATAGAGTTATTCTCTTGGGTTTTATGATACATCACCTTAATGTACTAATTACTAATTCAGATAAAGAGTTGCCTAAAGTGCAATAGGAATTGTGACGTTCTGTTTGCTTGTACTTCTTTTCCTCTAGTTTAAGAAGGTGGAGTACAGGGAGTTATGCTGGTAGATGGAACAAGCACATACACAGCACCAGGATACAGATCTGTTAAGTATCAGCTGATCCATGATCAGTTGAAATACCACTGAAAAAAAAAAGTTCTTATTTTGTTTTAGCCACTGGAAATGCTGTTGTAGGTTAAAAGCACTGTAAGAAAGAAAAACATAATACAGGCATAGCTGGCTTATAAATTAAACCTGTAAACTGCAATTTAGACGGTCTTCTTAAAAGATGTACTGATAGATCTACACAGTAAAATGCATTTACATGAACAAATCTAAGTGCCATTATTCAGATTAGGTGTCTCCAGCACACTCTTCCCTTTGGTGGGACCAGACCTGCAATTCTCTGTGAGGAGACCTGGCCACGATCAGCCAGAGCAAATCTGGAACACCAGCAGTGTCTCCTCACATGCTGCAAATGCAGTGGTACTCCTGAGCATAACTAGTTTGAGAGGATTATTTCCCAAATATACTGTCCCAGCTTGCAGCACACTGTGGCTGAGGTATTTTCCAAGTCTTTAGGTTTTAGCTCATCGCTACATTTGTGTATTAGGAAATATGTGCCCTTTCGGTCTCTATGCAGGAGTAGTAGTGCCAGTGTATGTGATATAACAAAGTATATACCTGTTTTAACCCTGCTCTCTGGTAGTTTAATGCCCTTTCCCTTCACGGTCACCCAGAGACTATGTGAAAAACATATCCTCCTTCTTTTACAGGTCATTCATTATTTTATTGACTTTAATCATGCCACCCATAGCTTTCCAGTTCCCACGTTAAAGAACCTTACTGTATTTAGCCTGTCCTAGCATTCCAGCTAGCCCACGTCTTTAACATGCTTACTGCCATTTTATACCTCACTCTAGCTATAACCTTTTTGAGGTGGGATAACCAGAAATACACAGAGGCTTCAAGACTCACGGTTACTATGGCTTTATAGTGGTAAAAAAATATTTTTCACATGGGAAGAAAAAGGGGACGACATCTAACATTATGTTTACCCTTTCTGGCCATGGCTGAACACTGAGCTGATGTTCTCAAATTGGCTGTAACAACTCTCAGACCTGTGTCCTGAGTGGTGGTGGCTAATTGTGTTCCCCCCAGTGCATAGTATTTAGGGCAGCTTTTCTCTGGCTGCATTTGCTGATGCTGAACTTAATCCATCAGTTTTGTTGCCCACGCTCTCAATATCGTGAAATCCTCCTTGTGACTCTTCTAGGACAGCTGTGGTTTTCCCCATACTGAATTATTTTGTATCATTAGTGAATTCTGTTACTTGAATGGAGCTTAAATCTAAACGTATTCTTGAGCTGGTTCTGAATAGGAAGTCAGAGTGTTTCTCTGGATGTCACATTTCTTCCATGCTCTTTTTCAACAATAATTAACTGTGAAATTGGTCAATTTGAAGATGGTGTCACTTCAGGAAGCTTTGCTGTTTTCTATAGTTGCAAAATGGTGTCAGTGCCAGTGTCCCAGGTCTGAACTGATACCTTGGTGTGAGTGGGCTGATGCCTGTGCTCAGTGGGGTCAGGCAACTCAAGAAATTAACTGACTCAGAAAACCTTATTTTTCATTACTGGCATAACAAAAAGTCAGAAGAGCACTTAACAAACTTTGGTTTGAGAACAAATAGTCTCTAGAAGATGCTTTTAATGCAATTTTGGTCCAAAAGTCATCTTGGACATCCATTTTGTTTGAATCCTTTGAGCAGCTCTGGTTCCATTCTGCATGGAATTCTGTGTTGACAGGTTTTTTTACTTTTTTTAGTTTACTTGACATTATAGAGAGTGGAAATCTGAATCTATATCTTTACGGACATGCATGCACATGCACACACACACATATACCTCTCCCTGAGAAAGTTCCACCAGATCTGTTGTCTTTGGGAAAATCAGCAAGTTTGAATCCTTAAAATTCTGGCTTTTATTACGGCTTGTGGAAGGCCTGAGCATGCTCCTTATAAAACAAACTTGATTCATTTAGTCCACCACGCAGTTATGAACCTCACAAGCTTGCTGGACTCCCATTTCTTGCAGAGGTTTTGTGATCTGTGTGGCAGGGCAGCTTCAGCAGAGTCCACTGCCATCACTTTGAGTTGTTTGGTAGGACTGGAACTTGAAAAATTGTCTGCCCCTGCCAGAAAATGGAGAAGTACTTCCTTTCTTCATCTGTTAAAGACTGACTTAATCTTTCTAGTAATGCAGTAATTGCAAGAGTACCATAGTAGTATTGACCGTTAGAAGTGTATTACAAACCTCAGCACATTTACCCGCAAACATGAACAACTGACTTTAAAATAATGGCATTTAAAGTAATGCTTTGTTAACTCTGCACTTTGAAAGTAGACATACATCCTCCCACCTCACTTTTTCCCACCACAGAGAACTGTAAAGTACAGCATTCAGTGTTTCCAAAGCTGATTTCTCTTAAAATTTAATTGAGGAAACTGTGATCCCATAAAAAAAAATTCCCGCCTTACTTGGTCGTTAAAACCAAATTTCATACATCTGGAAAGTGCTGCTCATTTCTCATGTTACACAAAATTAGCACATCAGCTGAATGGAAAAGAAAACAAGGGTTGACACATTCTGCCAGTTATATTTATACTGTGCTGCTTGTATCAAATATAAAGAACAAAAAAACCTCCACAAAACGTGGAAGAACATGACAAATGCAAAAGTAACAGACCATTAAATTTACCCAAACTGCATTCATTACTGGGATCTGTTCTGGTAAAGATCAGATTTCCCAGCCAAGAGGGATAGTCTTTCTGCATCTTGCTCCCTAGGAGTTATGGCTATTTGGACAAAAATCTTTTCTCATGACCCACCCAACAGGTGGATGATTAAGCTGTGGCACTTCTAATGCATTGTCATTAGTTGTGGATGGATTATTTATGTTTTGTGCCACCTTTTTGTTGTTGTTTGTAGGATTTAGTTACAACATTAAAAGCAGTTAAGCTGAATGGAATGAACATGTCAAAGTATCTGGATGGTGGTTACTTGGCATTGTTCTGAAGTGTGAAGTTTGGTCTTTTTACTGACAGAGGTCCTAGTAAAAATAGCAATAAACTTTCTAAAAGAAAAGCTATGTGTCACTGGAAGGATAAATTGTGAGAGCAAAGACCAGGCAGGACTCACAGTTTTGTGCCTTAGTGCTGAGGCTGAATGGATCACAATCCGTAAGCTTTTGGCACCACTCAGAGCACAATGGCAGTGATAGATTTTTCATGTGGAAGTTTAATGCCGTTATAGATAAGCTCCCAGTATTCATCAGCTACAGAGGCAGCTTAGGTACAGCTTCCTGTGCTTGTACCTAGCAAAGTCTCCTGACCCAAAGCAGGCGCAGGGAAGTGTTATCATTTGAGGCAAGATGTAAAACTCACACAGTTTCTCCACAGAAAACATGCAAACAGAAAAAGGAATGTGGTGAGATGACTGGTTCTGCTGTCTGTGCTTCTACATTTAGATGCACTTGAAGCAGTAAGGGAGTCAATCAAATCCAGTCCAGTATGATTCATAGTATGTTTTACAATGAAAATGGTCTTTATCTTCTGTCCTGTCACTGGCAGGCCGTTTGGGACTGAAAAGATCTCTTTTGTGTTCCCCATTCTGCCACTGACCTACCTACTGCCTTAGTCAAATCACTTCGCTCACATCTCTCTCATCTCCAAAGCTTTGCCTGCAGGATTATTTTTTTTCCCCCCACTACATATTTATACTGTGCTTTATAACTGCCGTGAGCTCTTGATAGCATCTGCTCATTGCAGAATGATGCATCACTGCTGTTAGGACTGGCAATAAAACTTACGGGGGAACATTATCTAAAAACCCCCATTTCCCAACTAGAACAATGTCATTCAGCTGCTTCGAAGATTGTCGATTGCTCTGCTTGCTACTTGTAGTTTCAAAGTCAATGATTCATAAGGCTTCAACAGAAATCTCTCGGGATGCCTTGCTATTATTTATTGCATCCTTGTGAGGTTCACAGATCATTTATGTGTATAAAAATGTGTAGATCTTTGTGAAGTCTGTTGAATGTTAGTAAATGGAGTAATAGGTTTAGGAACCGGTGACAGAACTTGCTGCTTGCTGCTTTTTATTTTTCTTCTGTAGGATCAGGGACTATGTGTGACCTTAAGAGTGAGATTTAGTAAAACATCCTTAATATCAATCTCCCTTACTCTAGCCTACGATTGTTCTGAAGAAATTTATGCCACTTTGTAACACTTCACACTGTGTCTGAAAATATCTTTTGTGTCAACACACAGGAAAATAGGTAATTCTATTGGCAGAATTGTTGCCTAGCAAAATAGGCTTAGCAAAAGATGAGGTGTTCAGGTTTCCAGCTGGGATTCAGTCGAGTGATTTTTAAGAGCCCTGCTGCTCCCTTGCCGCTCTGCAAACACTGACTGCGTGGAGGGAGCCAGCACAGAGTAATTAAAAAAACTTCTCAGAGTACTTTAGGAAAAGCTCCATATACTCAGCATAGTGTAACACAAGAATGGCCCAGAAAGCTGTGTGTCCTTCTCTTCTGCTTCAGCTGCATCAATTGGTAAAAGATTAACACAAAAAAAGCTTCCATTATTTTTAATTTGCTGTTAGCACCTGTGGCATGCTCTACAGTTCCAAACATACAGTTTAGAACTCAATCAGTTATGAAATGTAAGAAATTGCTGGCAGGAAATATTTAAATGAGTATTTTATTACATTCATTAGGTAAAAAAAAAAATAAATCTCCCCAGAGGAAAATAAGTATTTAGAAACGCACACATGCCCCTTTCCTATTTTTCCTTGCTGTCTCTTTGGATATATTGGTTTTTTATTAGTGCAGTTGACAGAAGAGAAATTGAGGTTTTCTGTCATTTCAGTGTGATCCTGTACAATTTAAGCAAGACAAAAAATAGATTGAACTTGTTGATTGGACTTGTGACTACCAAGAAGCCCAGAGACTTATAAAAGTGGAAGGTCTCACAGCAAACCCTTAGAATGAGTCTGTCTGTCGGGGAATCCTTCAGCAACAGAAAAGTTTCTTTTCTTCTTCCTACAGTAGTCAGACACACGCTTATGGGTAAAGCATGGTTTTAGTTGAAAAGACGAGGGAAAATGCTGGCAATGGCATCAAATGTACAAAAAGGTTTAATGTGAGAGTGTCAGCTGATAGCTGGTGTATGAGGTGAGCTCTGGCAATCATAGAATCATAGAATGTTAGGGGTTGGAAGGCACCTCTAGAGATCATGAAGTCCAACCCCCCTGCCAAAGCAGGAGGCCTAGAGCAGGCCACACAGGAATGCATCCAGGCGAGCTTTGAAAGTCTCCAGAGAAGGAGACTCCACAATCTCTCTGGGCAGCCTGGTCCAGTGCTCCACCACCCTCACAGTAAAGAAGTTTCTCGTCTTGTTGAGGTGGAACTTCCTATGTACTAGCTTATACCTATTATTCCTTGTCCTATTACTGGGTACCATGGAAAAGAGACTCAAGTGGCATTGATCTGAAAGCAAACTCTGAAAACAGTTTGCACGCTTTTGCATCTGTGGAAAGTTAGGAAAATGAAATGTTTTTGTAGGACAATCTGAACTTTTCTTTCCATAAAATATTTTTCCAATATTGAATGTTTCTACATGCAAAAAGCTCTGCTAGAGGAGCAACTTCCATACCCACAAAGGCTTCTGTTTTTTGTGCTCTGGCTTCATTCTCTGCAGCTGACGTTTCAGAAAGAGCACTACTACCCCGACAAGGCTGGCTCTTAGCAGTGTGCAGATGTTATTTATAGACTACAGGAGTCCTTAGAGATAAGTAATTATATTTCATCCCTTTTTTATGAAGAATGAACCTCGAGCTTTCAAAGAAATACAGTGCTAAGAATTCTTCCTGGCAGGAGGGGCTGGTGCTAACCCTAGTTTTGGCAATAATAGTTGTGTAGCCTTGGGCAAGCTGCTTAACTTCTGAGAATATCAGTTTCTCAGTAAATGTGAGGTCGCTGTTTGCCTTACAAATGCACTTTGAAGCACAACCAAATAGTCTTGATTCCATTCTAATTAAGTGCAACGTATTATTGAGACCAATGAAGTGGCTGGCTTAAGATATAAAATAATAGAAGTTCCTGGTCCACCATATGTTTTTAATCCATGCTAACACTTTTCCCCTTATTAAGGTAGTAGTGCATGGAAACAAGATAGCTGTTATCTCGTATTGTTGGATGATGCTAGTTTTTAAAGAAGATCAAAAAACAAACAAAACAAAATAAATGGTAATTTATGTGGCACAAAAAATTCCTGATATGAATTGTCAAAATGAGCTACACATCTTTTTGTAAGGTTTGTTTTCATTAGGTTTGAGCCAATGGCAGCAGCTTGTTGGTTGTCCTGTCTGGAAAGAACTCAAATAAGCTACAGCTGCCATCATGCCAATAGAGCAGAAGTCTAGATTTCCCAGAGCAGACAGGTGATCTAAATGACCCTCAGAAAAAGCAGTGTTTGGCATTTCTTTAATTTGAGTTATCAGTTTACATGTAGAAACTTTCTTCATTTTTCCAGTTTAAAAGTTTAGCTCAGGCAAGAAATGTATGATAATGGAAAGTGTTTGTTGTCACTATGAGAAGGCAGTGGTGGAAAATCTCCAGCTTTTGACCAGCTTTAATTGTTTCAAAATACAAACAAAGCCACCCCCCAATAGTTATAATAAAAACAACAACAGCAAAAGAACCATGTGGCAGTTTTAAGGATATTGAAAAAAACTGGATATTTTAATTATAGCTTGGTGTTTTATTAATGCTGGTGAATATAGTAGGGTTAAGCCTTTTAATAAAAGTATGCTTCAGGCCAGATCATATTTTATCCTAAATCTTTTATGCATGATATTAGGCACAAATGATATGCCAGATTCAAAAGGGAAATAACTGTACTTGTGCTTTAGGAGTGAAGTGAGATCTGACGGGAAGACTGACAGGGATTTTTGCTGCTCATACGAATTTCTGTGGGCTATGACCACCAAAAGAGCAAACTGGAGTTTCAGAATGGAGCCTGTAGAAACTGCCACCTCTGAAGTGAGATTGCAGAGATTCATTTAGGAAGCAGAAGAGCTGGTAAGCCCAATACTGCAGCTCTCCCACAGCTCATCCACTCCTTGCTGTGAGGAGGGATAGCACCATGGCTCAAACCCCTTCATCTCAGCAGGCAAGCAGAGGGGTCAGCATGTCCTCCATTCCCATAGCCTCCTGCTGCAAAGCCTCTGACAGCCTCTTCCATCCATTCCAATTGCACCTTCCCATGGCTGAGCCTTGCACTGGGAAAAACAGAAGTGCTTCTGTACCAACTCGGCTCCTAGTGCATCCTGTTCCCTTGATACCACCATCATCCTCCTGGTTTCGTTCTCACTCCAACACACATTTTTATTTTGAAGGACTTGTGCTACATGTTCATGCTCCAGAAAAGAAATCCCTTTGCTGTCAGAGCTCTTCTTTTTGAGCAACAGGCCTCAATTCCAGGGCTATGTAAATGCCAAGAAGCACTGGCAGCTTCTGCCATGTGGGTGGATGTTGATGATGTTGATATCGCCTGTACACAACCATCAGAGCAGAACTGGGACCACTGAAGATATTAATGCTTGATTTGTGTGACCATGTGGCCACAATATTTCTTGTGCTGAGGGAATGAGCATAACTATCAAATGTGTTTGTCCAGTGCTTCGTACTGTTCCCTTCTTGTGAAGAATTTTAAGACTTCGTCTGGGTGGGAAATGTCAGCAACCAGGGAGGGATTGCTGCCATCATTCTGTGCCATGCAAGGTCAGGCTTTGTAGCCAACAGACTGCAGTAGTGTTCTTCCATCCTGGGTGTAGCCTCAATTCCCCTTTCCTAATTTTAGCTCCTTAACTGAGGCAAGTAGGAGCCTGTTGGCCCCAGTCTCCGTTTGCTGTCAGCAGAGAGAGTTAAGGCAGTTGAAGTGGGTGATTCAGCTCTTCGGTGGGCAGTGCTGGCTGCCAAAAATGCCTTCTCTCCTAGATGAGAGGCCAGCCTCAATTTCTTCCCTGGCTTCATCCCACCCTGCCATATGACTGCTCTTAGAGTGTGAGAGGCTTCCTCTGTTCTGGGTAACAGCTGAAGAATTGCCTTCCTTTTATATGTCTGATTCTTTATTTTCACCCATTTTTTGCCATATGTGAAAGGAAACGTTTGATTATGGGGTATTTTGAGGCTGTGGTTGGTGCCCCATCCCTGGAAACATTCAAGGTGAGGTTGGCTGGGACTCTGAGCAACCTGCTCTAATTGCAGATGTCCCTGCTCACTGCAGGGGGTTGGACTGGATGGACTTTAAAGGTCCTTTCCAACCACATTCTGTGACTCCATGACAAAAAGACATTAGGAAAAGAGAACAAACCCTCCATTTCTTTTTTGCTTGTACCTGCTCTTTATTCTCTTAGAGAGATGAAATAGTTTAAAACCAAACCAAAACCAAGGCCTCAAACATTTTCCCAGCTGTATTGGATGTTTTTCTTTAATAGCTGGATTATTGTTTGCATTCCCTGTATTAGTTTCCTGGCTTCCAGGTGAGCAAAGCACATTTTATGTTATTATCTTCATAAGCAAACAAACAGAAATTGGCTTAAGCTGACTTACTTCAGCGTTCCAACAGGATTTTATGAACATGGAACCTGTCACTTCCAGGTGTTTTCAGGCACCTTTGTAGTGTGCTGTGCAGCCAAACCGTATCTTGGTACCATTTACAAATCCTTTGTGTCTTTAGCAGCGAATAAGTACCTTTTTTTAAGATTTACCCACACTACTTTTGTGTCTTGTTTCCCTTTTCTTTTTCCTCTTTTCTTAATTTCCCTTATTTCCTCAGGATCTGCTGTGCTCTTTGCTTCCAGTCTGTATAAAAATTGTGTCATCTGGTTGGGGAACACATGCTTTCAACATGGATTGTCAATACTGTTTAACATTGTTATCGTTGTCAGCAACATTTTAGGGCCATTTGCAACAGAATCAAGTATGTTTTCAGTAAACTTTGGCATCAGTTCACATTTTCCAGCTTGCTTATGCTAGAAAACGAAAAGTAAGGAGACATAGAAGTTAAAAAACACTGGTAGAAATGTTCACCCTGTGCAATTACTTCTTTTTGATGTTTTGTTTGCACATTGGTAGTTTTTGGGTTTTTTCCCCTTAAAGTCTGGTGTGATTATGAACCACCATTTTAGAACCTCTATTTGAGACCAGAGAATGGAGACATTGCCTTGCCTTACCAGGCCCATTCATGAGTGACCTGTGGGACCTGAAGAGAAATACTCATAGAAAATTACCATTTATGCTTAATCTGTACAGTTTTGTGTATATCATAGAATAGTGCTTTTGAAGAGTGAGTAAATGGAAGAGGATGGTGATGTTTTCATAGATGTTCCTTGAGCAGGAGAATCAGTTTAGTTAAGTTATAAGGAATTAGTTATGTGATCAACTTTAACGGGAACAGTTTTTCATGGCAGCCTCTTGTACCTGCAGGCTCATGCATGAGCAGAGTACTGGACTCTTGGGTTGCAAACTGTATGCTAATATTAAATTCCAAACCCCAAACTGTTTTCAGTTACTTTTTAATTAAAATTCCTGACATTTTCTATGGATACCGTTATAAGTTCCAGAGGAAAAACATAAACATACTTTATACTTGAAGATTTTTGTATGAGATCAATAACAGGACAACAACGCTCCCAGTAAAGAGTAGGAGGCCACGCCTGCTTCTCTTTCCTCGTGTGGAACCAGCTCTGCTCCACAAAGTGGCAGCCACACCTGTAGGTCAGTTCCCTGGGTATGTAAGGGTACGGTGTACCAAAAAAGCACCTCACTGTGCTTCACACAAAACCCCTTTGTTCAAAATTTTCATATATGCATACGCAATTCTGCACCAATGCCTGATCTGCTCCTAAGCCTGAACTTACTCTTCATGGCTTGACTTAAATACTTATCATCTCTTTTGAGTATAGTCTGTTATGTTTTTATACGAACAAGGGCATAGTTGGACGTTGGACTTGGGAGGTTTGTGTATGAGAAGAGGGATTGAGGGCAATGGTTCTGAGCAGGTGAAATATCCATATGCCCAGTCAGCGGTAACACCAATATTGATGTTAAAGCATTGTTTTACGGTAGTCAGAACTAGCGTAGTATTTTTCTCTGTCTCAGAAATAGGTCACTAATTCAGAAAGATTGAATGAGAGCATTAACTTCTCTTGTGTTTTAAAGTTGTGGGGTTTCTTTTTCATTTTCAATGTTTATTTCAGCTCCTGTGATAGAGGAAACCAGGAATAGGTGATTCTTTAAACTGTCAAAACATAGCTTTCAGAGACAAGTGTTCCAAAGAATGAACTATACAAGCTTTATTGGATGTGTTTTAAGAAATCATAAATGTTACGCTGTAATTCATTCCATTTTGCTGATTTTTATGCTGGAAATATTTCATCTGTGAATGTGAAGGAGAGAAGCAAAGACTTTAAGAACAAGAAATATCAAAGCAGATTTTTGTTTTAGGTTATTCAGCGCTCACTGATTTTCTGACAGATGTCAAAACATCACTTTGTCCATCGATCTGCTCGTATACTACTGTCACCTGGTTTAAATATGATCATTTCAAACTGCTGAAATACATTATTCGTGAACTGGAAAGCAATGCATGAATCTTTCACTGCACAGGAAAAGTTGGATAAATCTTTGTAGTGTACTTTTATAGCTGTTTTCTATATTTCACCAGTAAGAATTACTTAGCCCTCAAAGCCTAAAGCTTATTTTCCATCGCGCCAAACGAGTTGGTGTAAATCAGCATTGTACTGCTTGCTTCAGCACAGCTTGGGATTGTATTTGGGAAGGTGACCTCATTAGCCCAGCTAGGCAGAGGTCATGTGCTGCAAGGCAAATTCCCCCATACCTTGCCATACCCTCAAAGTTGCCCTCAGCATGCTGTTAAGATTCTGGTGGAACTGCTCATCCTGTGTCATTTTCTGTCAGCTGCGTGTTCTAGGTTGGGCCCATGCTGCTTGAGATAGGATTTGCAGCAGAGGACTTCGAAATGGTCAAAACTTACCTGGTTATTGATGAAGCAACCTTGTGTACTGTTAAACATGCATAGTTATAAATTGTCACAGATCATTATTATTTCTTGTAACAATGCTGTTATGTACAGCGCCCGCTCTTCGGGAGTTAATGAACCCTTCAAGAGAAAGGGCAAACTCAATATTTACGCTGGTATGTGGAATCGCTTTTTCTAAGCTGATGTACATGGTTGTGTCAGTGGTGGCTGGGCCACCTGCAACATGAAGCTGGAGGAGGAGAGAGTGTAGAGTGTTTTTAAAAGTGTAGATGTGGTGATTAAGGACATGATTTAGTGGTGGACTTGGTAGTCTTAGGTTAACTGTTGGACTCGATCTTAAGGATCTTTTCCAACCTGAATGATTCTATGGGTTTTAGGTGGAATATCTGAGGCACAGCTATGGAGTTACTGGTGGGACATCAAAGAAGCCAGAACAGGCGTCAGGCGTAATGCAGAAAGGACTGACCTCACCCTTTTCATTTCCTTGCATTTCTCACGAGTTCAGGAAATGTGGTAATCAGGAATTTGCAGTAAGGTAGCCTAGTAATACAAAAGCAAATAAACTGCACCACCACCAACCAGGGCTGCTCTTTGCCCACCTGACCCTAAAATCCATAAGTCTCAAGTCCTTCTCCATCAGCTTCTGAACAGCTCACACCCTTGCATGGAAACATTCTTTCTGCCCATAACTTGCAGACTCAGCCACCTCTGGTGAAGCCCTTTAGCAGCATTTATGCATTGCTGTGACCCTTTCATGAGAATTTTTGGAGGAAGCGTACTCTCCCTTTCACCTAACAGTTCATAAGCAATTGTTGGTTAACCAGGAATTTTACCCCACACTTCACATTTGTGAACAGATTGGAAACTGCTATGTCCATAATAGGGAGAGGCTCGGAATTTTATGGTATGCATGGTAATAAAAAGCAAAGCAATTGTCACATGCGTTTTGGCTTGACTCATGACAAGAAGCAGATGTGTGGCCTGCCTTTTCCTTTGCTTGCGTGTATGCCAAATGACGCAGAATTCTTAAATGTTTTCTGCTTTTTGTTGCAATTTAATCTTCTCCAGAATAAACTGAACATGACAGTGAGTCCATCCAGAGCAGTTGCACAGTTTGACATTTTGGTGACTTTTCAGAAAGTGCTTGATTTACATTAATTTTAGAGGAGAGTAGAGGAAGGTTTATATTTATTTGACGGTGAAAAGATGAAGTGTTTTTTCAGGTTAGAAACCATAAAAAGCATACTCTCTGTTTACAAATAATGACTGTCTATTTTAACAGCAGCACAGAGGCCAGTGAACTCTCTTGGACAACTTAGAGCTTTATTTTTGGGGGGTTTAGATGCGTATATGTCTGCTCAAAAATACAAGCATTCTTAGATCCAGCTTAATCTAGTGAATCCAACATGAAGGTTGTGATGTGTGCCATGTAAACCTGGGGATGGTCAGAGAGAGCTGTCTGTGGGACATTCCTCCTGATAAGCATATCACTGGAGGCCCCACACCAGTCCTGGTTAGTTTTTCAGATATATTACTATGATGGCAGATTTCCACTTCTGTATAAATGTGTTATCCCAGTCTGAGCCTTCCTGAAATCTCGTCCTCCATGGTATTCTGTGGCAATGAGTCCTACAAGCTATTTGTGTATGGTGAAGAAGCACATTTCCTTTCCCATATAATCCTATGATAGAGAAACAGAGATTACAGGGCTTGTTCTCATGCCAAGACCTGCGTAGGTTGGTCTGGCCCATTTGCAGAGAGTCAAATGATCATGAGGTCAGCCCTCAATTCTTCAGAAATTTAGTAGATATTCCACTATTTAGACTATCGAGGCCATTAAATCAGAGAACTTCATTTTAACCATATAAAGCTGGGTAATAAACTTTGTTGTAATAATTTTCAGTCTAATAGAAACTGGCTCTTTTGGGCTAGTCATATGAAAGATGCTCTATTTTAAATATCCAGAACAGACTGGTAAAATGGCTCTAAAGCTGCAAAGCTTTTCTGAGCTCGAGCCACGTTTCCAATTAGAGCAGGCTTTTTGTGCAAATACAACATGCGTGATTGCCACTGCTTGAAACGTGTCTCTGATTTTGCTGGCCAATAAAAGTAAACTTCAACTCTTGCTATCTTCTGGCTTCCATGATTGCTTGTGATATAAAAAGCAGTGCAAGGAGATCAGTTTATCTTCCTGTATGCAGGGTTTTGTGCAAACGTAGCTAAAACCAGTGAAGATCTCAGAATTGGGAGGGAAGGAAATGTCACAAAGAATTATAAAGCAAGATTGTAAGTGGTCTAGTTAAAAGAAACTGATCAAGAGAGGATACCAGGATTCTTTGTCCCTCTAACCTTTTTTCCCATGAACTTTTATTGATAATCATTATATAATAAGATGGATTTCTGTGAGGAGGGCTCCTTAACACTGCGTAAAGCTGTAGACAAATCTGGTAGAACAGGCAGAAGTGAACTAAATTAACATCTTTATAAGAACTTGTCTAGATGCCGTTCTTCCCAGCACACCAGGAAGCATTATATTTGTCTTTAGCCATTGCTGTGTACGTGTCTCAACTGCATGTGTCTGAGAGATGTAGAAGCATCCTTAACATATGTTAAATGTTCTTAATGTTCATTTTTAGTAAGATTAGTGACCCACAGCTTTTCTGCTGAAAACCGTAAAATGGAATTTCCAGTAGAAGTCTTGCTTTTATTGAATTACCAAGCTACACAGAAATTTCAGAGATTGCAGTATTGCTAAATTCTGTGTACAGGGAGATGGAGTCATTTTGTAACCGCTCCACATCAAAGCTGGTTTCCTCTTTTGAGTTCTTTAATACCTGTTATAACTGTAACTGTCTGGTCCAAACAACCTAATTCTTCAGGCAATTCAGGAGAAGAAATGGAAAATAAACAAAACGACACCATTGTTTTAAGGCATTTTATATTTTAAAATATGATCTTCCTCTGTTCATTAAAAAGTATTCCAGCTTCCACAGATAATTTCACTTTCCAAGCAAATATGTGGACCACAAGCAGGATACTAGCTGTATATTTTTGAAACCTTTCCCGCACACTGAATAATCAGTTATATATCAGTTACATACAGCAATATATTCTATTACTGAGGAGAGCAAAGATGCAAATTTAAGATTAGCTGATTGGTATAATTTGAGCAGAGTAATGGTGAGTGGTGAGAAATCATGTGGCATTGGGGAATTGGCTGCAGCTCTTAATTGCTCACAGTCAGGCTTTTATCTATTTTTTTTTTTAAGGATGAATTTTTGTAGGTATAACTGAATTGCACTGAAATTCATAATGTAGTACATTCAAACATGATCTCCTTGTCATGTGAGAAATTATTTAGGAATAATACCTTGAAATGTAATATATTAAGCAGTTATTTAAAGTAAGCACAAGCTCTTTTAATTGCATTCCCTGCAGAAGTGGTTATAAGGATTTCTTATTCCTTGTTCACAGAAAGAGTGAAATTATGGCTTGTTGTGTAAGAATAACTGCAAAAATCCCCCTGCAAAGCAAAAGATTACACATTAGTCCTGTACTTCCTCCCTCTCCAGCAGTTCAGGAATCCCATTAGAGTCACTAGGCAGGAAAAGATGTGGAGGTAAGGCAGCCAGCAGTATTTCATACTGGTGCTAGATCCGTGTTTATTGTTATGTATTCAAAGCTGAATTGTGAGAATGTGCTGCCTTAAAACAAGAAACCTTTTGCTGGTGGAAGATATTGAGAAGGGTAGTGACGAAGTTTGGAGTGTTTTTCCCTATGTTATTCTCACCACAGGTCTTGCAGTTCAATATTATTCAGATTGAGTTTTGGGTTGGTTTTTTCTGCAGGATGTGCACAATTGCAGTGGTTTTTCTTTCAATGGATTGAAAATAGAAGTTCTTAAAAAAAAGTACTCAAATACCTTTAATGCTTCACCTGGAAAGCTTCTTACAAAAATTACATGTGCACAGAAAAACAGTATTTCCTTCTTTGTCTAGATAACGGTTTTATATAAATGTAAAGGTCCGTTGTCATATGCTCTGTTCTGGCAAGCGGTCAAGTGGGTAAATACATGGTGTGAGGTGGTAGCAGCTAAATATATTTCATAAAAAAGTTATTCCTGCAGCTGATACGAGCAGGCATGTTATAATTATTTCTTAAGTTTGTTCTCGTTTGCCATGTTCTCAGTGTGAATTGTTTCAGAATTTCTGTGTGAATGCTTCAGCATTTTATGGCTCTGGCTGTTTGAGAATGATCACTAATTAAATGAACACGATTGCCCATCTTTCATGTGAAAAATTCATGTCCTGCATTTTTCCTGTCTCCTTGGAGTTATCAGTGCTTTGTGTTTCACTACTTACACATAAAATCTTCTCCACTCCCCTCCCTTGGCACTCCCTGTAAGACAGAGTGCGATCGAAGATGTTCCATGACCCACACTGACTGTGTTGCACTCGTTAAGTATTCTAAGAGAGCACCTCGCTTCAAACGGAATCTGTGGCTTTTGAAGCTTGGTCATCCTGTTCATTAGCTTAATGCTGAATCAGAAATTCCATGTTGCCGCTGTGGTAGGAAATACAGTGAACCCCTTAACACAGCTTCCATCTGACATATTGGCAAGCAAGCTCTTATTTTTGCTTCTTGATATACATTCCAGTTCTCTCTCAAAGGAATTGGAGACCAATATCTTGTCAGTGTTTTGATTTATGATTAATTGTTAAAGGACCACATTTTCTGCAGTGACATAAAACTTGGGAATGGAAATATAAATTACTGTATTGTTTTCTTTGACACAAATAGCTGCTTTGACTTCAGGGAGTCATATCTGGCCATGTTTAAGTCTCTTAATGATACCAGCAGGTACTTTTTTCCATCAGAAGATTTATTACTTTCTAGTGAAGTAAGGGATGATAAAAGTATTAAAAGACAAACCAAAACCAAACCAAAAACCTGAAACCTCTCTCTTATTTTGCTCTGGGGGTTTGTATTGGGTTTATGAGGCAAGATTTTGGTAGCAGGGGACTACAGGGGTGGCTTATGGAGAAGCTCCTAGAAGCTTCCCCTGTGTCCAACCGAGCCAGTGCCAGGGAGAAGTTGCTGCATGACAGAAATTGCAGCCAGATAGAGGAGTGAGAATGAGAGAAACAACCCTGTAGACAACAAGGTCAGTGAAGAAGGAAGGGGAGGAGATGGTCCAGGTGCTGGAGCAGGGATTCTCCTGCAGCCCATGGTGAAGACTGTGGTGAGGCAACTTGTCCCCCTGCATCCCTTTGAGGTCCATGGTGGAGCAGGTATACACCTGCAGCCTGTGGAGGACCCCGTGCCAGAGCAGGTAGATGCCCAAAGGAGGCTGTGACCCTGTGGGAAGCCCATGCTAGAGCAGGCTCCTGGCCAGACCTCTTGAGAAAGGAACCCACACTGGAGCAGGTTTGCTGGCAGGACTTGTGACCCCATGGAAGGGACCTGTGCTGGAGCAGTCTGTTCCTGAAGGACTACACCCTGTGGAAAGGAGCAGCTCATGAAGAGCTGTAGCCCATGTGAAGGACTCATGTTGGAGAAGTTCATGGAGGACTGTCTCCCATGGGAGGGACCCCAGGCTGAAGCAGGGGAAGAGTGTGAGGAGCCTTCTCTCTGAGGTGACAGAAGCAACAGGGACAATCTGTGATGAACTGATCACAACCCCATTGCCCGTCCCCCTGTGCCACTGCTGAGGAGGAGGTAGAGAATATCAGAAGTAAAGTTAAGCCCAGGAAGGAGGAAGAGGTGAGAGGAAGGTGTCTTAAGATTTAATTTTTATTTCTCATTACCCTACTCTGATTTGACTGGTAATTAATTTAATTAAATTAATTTTCCCCAAGTCGAGGCTGTTTTGCCCATGATGGTAACTGGTGAGTGATCTCACCATGTCCTTATCTTGACCCAAGTGCCTTTCAATGTATTTTCTCTCCCCTGTCAAGTTGAGGAGGGGGAGTGATAGAGCAGCTTTGGTGGACCCCCGATATGCAGCCAGGGTCAAGCCATCACAGGATTCCTACTTTTTCTTTTTTTTTTTTTCCCCGTAAGTCTGGAGACCTGTGTGGAACTGCTGCTCAACAGCAATGCTCTTGCAGTTTTGCACTCAAGTTACAATTTACAATTGATTCTCTCTTTCTTTTTTTGGTTGGGGTTTTTGCTTACTTGCTTGGAGTTTGAGTTTTTTATTTTTGTGGGATATTTTTTGTTAATATTAACATTCCTTAATTGCTAGAACTTTTCTTTGTCCACTTTCACATACACGGGAAGGGGAAAGAACAGTGAAATTGTGCATTGGGAAGAGAAATGTCCTAGAACTTCTGGGCATAAATGTCACAGTCCTATTTCCCTTGTGTCTGCCAAGTAACGTTTTCCTCTCTTTGAGAGCTGACAGTGAGAACTGTGCGTGTTGAAGCTCCATAGCCTTAGAAAGATGAGCAGGCAGCCCCCAAAGGCACAGGGAGGTAGATAGCAGAAGGCAACACTGATAGCGGTGACAAACGAGCATTCGTGTCACTTTGTCATGCCTGTTGACTTGGCACTGGGCTACAAGGAGTAGTGGCAATGAAGAATTAAGAACAGCTTTGAAGAATTAAAACTCACCTTACGTGAAGGCTCTGTGAGGGTTCACATGTGCGTGGCGTGCGGAGCAAACAGGACCGAGGGACATTTAACAAATGCAAATTTTAATCCAAGTTGATCTACCCAATGAAACAGGATCATTTTGATAAACTAATCAGCAGTGACAGGCTCCTTCCGTGGGGAGCCTCTTAACCAAGTCCTGGATAATTTCTTTGAATCAGCCCCAGAAAATGTTTGTCTGTTAACTTGTTCATCCTGTTTGCTGCCAATCAGCACATTTCCTTCCAATAAATTAATTCCAGGCACACCCCATTGGTTTGGCTGCTCTTTTTCAAGCATGATGCTAACGTTGGAGTTTGAGTTAAAAAATACTTACAACTTTACATGGACATCTTTGTGAGCTTTGAAGTCTGCTGCATTGCTGTTTGTGATTGTGTGCAGGGCATTCCTTGCGAGGCTCGTTCACAGACTTATGAACTCTTAAACTTTTGGGTACTCCTGCAGGGTTCTTAATTAACTGCTGTATAGATTTCACTCTAAAATATAAAATGTTTCATGTTTAAGAAGAAAAACCTCAAAAGAAACTAAAATCTCCTTAAAATGGGGGAAATGCGATAAGTTATTTATTGATTTTATTGAATCTCTATTTACTTCCCTGTGTAACTCTCAATTTTACATGTGTTTTAGAACATGGATTTATGCAGAATTCCACATGTGGAAGGCCAAGGTTAGTCTTGCATACAGAAAGGTGTTGGTATGATCTTTCTGCTTTCCTCTCCTGCTGAGGGCAGAACCTTCAATAGCTCAGAGGTATACAGAGGTGGGGACGGCTATTCTTTGCACTAATGATATGGAAACTCTCAGTTCTTCCTCTCCGTGTTTCAGCTTTCAAAAAATTCCTGTGATCTTTAAAGCAGTATGAAAAAGATGGTTGTGGGTGTAATTAGGTGATTAGATATTTAGTACTCGCTGGAGTTGCATTACACTGTTCTAGCACCTGTCTCAGTTAATGCAATTTCTCATCAGGATTGTTCAGATTTTGATCATAAGGGTGCCTTGGGTCATAGTCTTCTGGATTTTATTGGCATGATGTCAGGTGGAGACCAGTTGCCCAGTTTCATGAGAAAGAAACCAATTAGGACCAAAGAGGTATTTTTTCTTCCGCATTTGTGTTTTTTAGAAATTCATCCTCAGGTTCTAAATCCAGTTCCTGGTGCGACTACCTCTTTGTGTGAGTTCAGGGTCTGCCTGTCGTAGTTGAGACGGACATGACACTGGACAAGTTAAGCAGCAAAAGCAGCAATAGCAACAATAGCAAACTTTATTTTTTACAGCTCTCTCTTATACTCTCTAGCATTAGCTCTAAACCATCGTGTCACACAATAATTGGTTTTTGCTCATCACTAACATTCTACTCTTGGTTAACATTTCTTTAGCTCACGTGTCTTCATTAGCTTCTGTCAACATCCTTCTTTTACGTTCTTCAACTTCCTCAAAAGCTGTTTATCTTCTTTCCAGGGTACAGCTTGATTTAGTCAAGGTCAAAGCTTTCTGTGAGGCCTGCAGGCCAGCTGTCGGCCCCCACATCTGCCCATTGGAAACAGAGAGGGAGACTTGATTTCAAGAAGTTTTATCAGCCTGAATGTTCGGGTGTCCTTTGGTGTGATCAAAATGAGCTTCTGTATGTCAGAGGGTGTATGGGCCTTGGCTTCCAGGAGACCGCTTTCTATCTGGGCTTTTATGCTTTAGCAGTTTGGGAAGGCTGGCCTAATATAGCAGTTCCCAACTGATGATGGGCATATCTGGACAATCAGACAATTAGTGATCTAAGGAAACTATTAGTAGGTCTATGCAGAGGTTGCTTCTCAGCCACGGCATACTGTATTCTTCTGATCAAGTGCTTGTATTAGCCGCTTAAATCTCACACAAATACCCCAGTTTCTCATGTCTTCCTTACTTTCAAAATACTTTCCAAGTAAATGCAAGGAAGCTTATGAAAATTGCTAACTGCAAATAAGGATTGCCAGCCTGAAACAACAAGAAATCCTGGCTTAGAACACAGGGCTTTGGGTGAACTCTCAGAATTGCGTTCAGTCCTGTCTCAGCCTGCCTCTGTCACTACGTCAAGTCACTTGCAGAGAAGGTACGTGAATCCTGTGGTGACTTGGAGCAGCTCATGGCTCCTTGAAACCACACATATGCAAACAAAACAGAAGAGTCTGCCAATGGCAGAGTCTTGCCATTGTTGCCCAAAGCCAGGCATGGAGGTGACAATTTATCTTTGTAAGACCAGTGAAGAAATAACAGTAAGGCTGAAATAAGCAGCAGAAATGTCCGTGTTTCCTCCTCTGAAAATGTGCACAAGATAAAGGAAAAGGAAACGGTTTGGTTTAGTTGGCTTTTTTTTCAATGGCACTGGCTGTAATTGAGAGTCTCTCCAAGATGAGAAAGCACCTTTAACAACAAAAAATACACAAAAAATAGACCCTAAAATAATTGAACCCCAAACATGAGACTTCTGAGGGGGAAATGGGAAGATGTCCACAGTTGCTACTACATTTGTGTCTTTTCATATGTGAGTGAGGACTTCCTCACTTGCCGGAGTGCTATTGAGAGGTGCTCTGAACCACAGGCATGGCTTGCTTTGGAGTAATGGCCCACACTTAGTGCACTGTGTTTTTTAGGAAGAGGACGTGTGGATTTTTAGTGAGTTTGTATAAAGAGGTAATGGAAAGATTGCTGTCCCTTAAGCCCTGCAAGGCCAATACCACTCCTGTGAAGCACACATGGGAATTTCAGCTGCACACATAGAAAATGCTTTTCATATGGTGTAGAGAAAATATGACAGTAATTCACTGGTCCTGCAGAGTCAGCTAAAGTGCTCCAGTTATATTGTCCCATCCTCCCAGGGTGTTTGATGATTCTCTTTCATTAAACAATATAAGATATTGCCTTTCAGTCCAGTCTTGCAAGTGAAAGCAATAACCTCTATATCAGTCAAATAAGAAGGCTACACACCAGTGTTCCTCAGTCTGGTGTGTCTGTAAACCCCTAGTTTGCAATGACTGCTTCCCTGACCCACCACACAATGCAAGCTCTCCACAGCCCCTTGAAAACGGATATGAGAACATTTCCCAAAGCTCCACTTAATGAGCTGTAAAAATGTTTTTTGTTTACCAAATCCCAGCAGCCTAACCACAGCCTGAACAATATAACCAACTCCCTTCTCCCTGGAGCTTTGAAGTTTATACTGTACATAGGAAACGGGGTGTTGGGAGAGAGAACCCTTCACCCTCTGCTCTCTCAGGGCTGTGTCTTCCCCCTTTTCCGTACCATCCCAAGTAGCTCTGCTGTCGTGTATGGTCACATTAGAGCAAGCAGAGTTTTCCTCCCTAACCCCTAAGTAGTGGGTCTGCTCTGTGATTGCTCCCATGATCCTTCATCTTCAGTAGCCTTGATTCTTGAAAGACATTGATGAGAGAGATTTCTATTACACACATACTTTATCTGTGCTAGATATGACAGTTCCAGGTATTGCTTGTGGACTTTGCTTCTCAAAGAGCTCAGTCCTTACCCCACTTGCACCAGTGATGATTAAGAGTATCTGCACTGAAGTTCATGAGCCACTATTTCAATTGCTATAAATTAATATATCTCAACTGACAGGCACAGATTCATGCCATTTTATGCCCACTTACGAGCTGGTAAAAAGACTAAGTCTCTTCAGATGAAAATTGAGTCAGATCCTGAAGTTTTAATATGGATCATCCCATTCCATATAGGCAAGCTTTGAGTCAGCAGTGAATCCACCGAAAGCTTTGTTTCCATTGTGCTTCCATGGAGAGAACTGGTGGGAAAGCAACGACTGTGTCTCAAAGCACTGTCTCAGACACCCATCTCACTGCGGCGTAGTATTGCTACCTGTAACTGTGGAGAAAGTGAGAACCTGAAAATAAGTGAGGGTGCCATATTGTGTGAAAAAAAACTTTCTTCTGGTTGTAATTTAAGTTGGGAAAGTGGCTGACAGTCCTTCTGAAAGTTGCTTACCACAGGTAAAAGTGAGTAAAACCAGGTTGGCAGAGGACCACAAGAATCAGCTCTTTTTTTTCCAAAAGGATTTAAGGCTACTCACGTGTTTTGGGTAAAATTCATCCATTTAGGTGCCAAAGACTTTTCTGATCTTTACCTCCAGCTTCTACAAGCACCAACCGGAAAGAGTTTGAGGCTTCTGGTGGTACTTTGCATGATTTATGGTGCATATCTCTTTTCTATCTGTTACACATTCTACCAGGAACATCAAGGTTAGGAGACACAATTATGTTCTAGCATTGCATTAGTTTAAGTCTTGGTGGATTTAGTGATCTATGTTCATGCATCTGACCTATTTGTGGAGATACAGACCCTGCTCCAAGTGAGGCTATGATTCTTGCTTGCAAACATGACTTAGTCTCCTTTTGCCTCAATTTCCTCTTTGAACAAAAGCTCAAATCACACTTTGTGGTGTAGGTGGTGGTGCTTGGCTGTCCATTGCTCTCCCTGTTATCATCAGTTACAGCCATGTCATTAAATGGCTGCAGAACAGTGCAGAAGCTATATTGATAACATACTCTTCAGCTATTTGTTCTCTCCCTTATTGTAGGTACTTATATGGTTTTTTTCTATTAAATATTTCAGAATTCTGCTCCTGTTGAGTAAAAGTGCAAAAATTTGTCATCTGTTTTTAGATACTGAAAGTCGTACCCTTGATGCAGTATGTATGCCAGATTCAAACATACTTCTTTTTCCTGAAATCTTAAGTAACTTAGTTCATATTAAAATTCAAGATACTTTTGCGGACTGCAACTTCTCTTGAAGTGAAGGAGCCAAGCACTATATTAAATTGCTTGAAAAGAAATTATTTTTCAATGAAGCAATAATTCTGGGAAAGCTTGCAGCACTTTTGGCTAAGATCATCCTCGGAGGGAAAAAAAAGAAGCCCATTGTTAGGCTGGAAAGAGTTCAATTTATAGTGACGTATAAAAGAATTAAGACTGAAATGAATTTTCAATATAGTCTTCCTTGGTATGTTTGCAGTTGCTCACTCACTGCTTGGCTTTGTTCTTACAATCCACAGCTGCCTCTGAGCTGTTAAACCTCCAATTGTCCAGGTGTAGTTTGTGTACGTTGCAGCAGCCTGTGCCACAGGGATCTGTTCACAATCCTTGGGACAATCTGTCACCCAGGGCCTGATGCTAGCACTTGGCAGGATGTACAAGCACAGAGCTGAGCGAGCTGGAGGTAGAGCTCCTTTGTGTATGGAGCTTGGCCTGTGTAGGGAAGAGGCACCGAGGGGAGAGGGGAGAAGCTGCCATGTATGGTGATAATTCCCCTGAGTCAGTGTTTCAGAAAAATTACCAAGATTCATGTTCCTTCCTTCTTAAGTGAATACAGGTTCAAGAATAAGGGTTCAGCAAGTCTGGTGTTTGAAGTATAGTGTGGGTATGAGGAGATACAGACCCAGCTCCGAGTTAGGCAACATTTCCTGCTTGCAAACATGACCTGGTCTCCCTTTGCCTCAATTTCCCATTAGCAGAACAAGGATGACAACCCTGCCTTTTTCCCACCTTTGGTCTCTGTTGCTGCCTAAACCATTTCATGCAACCATTTCTACCAAATAAGGTAGGAAACACTTCAATGGGAACCGGCTCAGGCAGTGATGGCACCAACAACCACTGTGCTGATGCAGCCACTTCTGGTAGAGAGGTGCAGGTAGACAGGCTGAGCAGCAAGGAGGACGCCACTGGAAGCACTGTACTCTTGTCTGTACCCTTGCTGGTTTATTTTGTTCAGATGCTTCCACCAGTTTCCCCAAAGTTAAAGGACTTCACTGTTGCCAGGACTGAGTAATACAGGATTTTCTTCCAACTCAGAGGCGTCTTTGAGGTACATACCTCTCCATGTCATCTGAGCCAGCCTGCAGCCCATAAACTTGCTCCAGCAAGTGATGCTGCTCCAGCAAGTCATGCTCCTTTTTAAGAATGCTGAATGTAAGTTGTTACTCCCTCTTCAGGGGATGTTTTCTCAGAACAAAGAGATTATTTCCTCCTAAGGGTTGAATTAGCAGCTCTGCGCCTAGCTGGAGGTACTTGGTTTTCCCCCTTTTTTTCTCTATGCCTCGCCATGTGATAATTTTTCCCCCACGCATTGCACTAGCTTAGATTGCTTATGCTGTTTAGTTTGAACTGTGCCAGCTCAATCAGTGTGTGTTTTTGAACACTCACTCTAACACCTTGGCTTTGAAAAGGGGCTGTAATGGATCCACACAGGAACACTGCATGCTCTGTGGCATCTTACATCTCCCATACAGATTATCCTCTGCCCAGTGTTCATCTGCGCTTTGGCAAGAGCCTCTGAACAGCTTGCTTTTGCATCACTGGTGTTGTCCATCTCTGCATTGTAGGCTGGTTTCTCATCTCAGGGAGAAAAGGAATGTTACAATTCTGACTTCAGGTCTGTTTCTAAAGTTTAACGATGACTTCAGTGCAACTTCTGAAACAATACTGTTAATTCCTGGGGGAAAGAAAGGAAAGGGCTAATCCCATACGCTATCAGAAAATCTGCACAAGGTGCAACCAGTTTTTTAATTACACATTTGTCTCACTTTGGACAAGCATAAATGATTACACATGGTACAAGGTGAGGGAATATGTGTGGGGATAACTGAGATATAACTCAGCTACATGACTTCATCTGTTATATAAAACCTCACAGAATTCACTGGTGCCAGTTCAGAAGTTCATAACTTGGGTGGCTGGGGAAGACGGGATGTTTTAATACTGTGGGGAGGGCAGATTGAGCCCACTTAACCTAGATTACTCCCTGAAAGCTGTAGCCCTTTCAAACAAGCCCAGCTCCCTTTGCCTGCCCACAAATACTGCTGTTCTCCAGCTGTTGGGGACCTGGTAAACTCTTATAGTCAATGGTACTGTAATAATTTATTCCAGTTCAAAAGCTCAGCCACGATTTTCCCTCCCAAGCCCATAAATCCCTTCTCACCATCATCCTGATTGTCTCCTTTAATATATACTCTTCTCACCCAAGATCAACCCTAGTCTTCTCATTCTTCGAAGGAAAGTGAAAAAAGCCTTGGCAGAACTTCCTGTCAGCTTTTCCCCCTGTCTCTTGCTTCCATCAAATGTACAAGAGGGTTGTATGTGAGGAGGAACAGGCAGCTCAGCTGTCTGCACAGAATCAGAAGAGGACTCAATTTGTGTGAAAGGCCTTCAGGGTACGTGAAGGGAAGGAGGAGGAGCAGAGATTTTCAGAGAGAAGAGAAGACAAAATTGTCTGTCCTCTAGGAGAGCAATGATCTGGAGAGAAGCTGTCTTGCACCCCACTGTTGTGTTTTTTTATTTTTTTTCTGTAACTGTTTATTCTGAACACTGCTGCACTTTGTTCAGTAAAATGTGTGACTAACGGTCATTCGGTTTAACAGGCACGTTAGTGGTACCTAAACTATATACACTGTGCTACAACACCACTGTGCTGTGTCATTCAGATGCCTCTTTCCACCACCGCCATCCTCACCTCTGGCTCTGAGGAGAATTAATAGCTCACAGCTAAATGACTCAAGCCTTCATGTTGAAAGCAGTCAGGTGAGGGTGCTTTTGAAACAGGTATACAAGGCCTAAGCCATCTATTTTGATTAAAAAGTAATTTCATTACATATTATAAACAATGTTTGAGGGCCTGGTGATTCTTTTATTGATAGGTACTTGGGATGGTGCTTTCCTAAAAATTGCAGCAGTTACATCCCTTTTTTTTTCTTCATCCAAAATGCTCTTGGCTTTAGCACTCCTCCCACCCCCCACTTGTTGGTAATCCCATCTTCTGGCTGGTTTTCTTGTATCAAACCCTGTTCGTTGATAAATACAAGCAAATTGTCTCATTTAAAATCATTTGCTAAGACTGAAAAGCACTAAAAATGTCCACATGCTGTTGCAGCTTTGACCACAAAGGTTCCATCCCTGCTGTGTGAGACTAAATCAGGTATTTGGCTTTCCCACACTATTTCTTGACCTGGTGTAGTGAACCTGGCTTGGAGATACTAAAATCTAATCAAATATTTCAGAAGTGGAAATTCTAATAGCCTCACAATTATGAAATATTTGGAACAAATGTGCTTTTAAAGTATGAGCAGAGTTGGCCAGGCATTTACAGGGATCCTAGATTGAGTTAGATTTTCCTCTGTAGTTTCGCATTTTTATGAAGAAGCTTTTTTTTTTCCTCCTCCTTTTTTGGCTTAGTTTCTTACAGAAACAAGGTGTTCACAATTACACAGTGTTCTCCTGTCTATCTATCTGCCCTTAACTTCTCATTTCTTGGACAACTTCAGTGCAATTTGAACCAGTCTCGAGCACTTTGATAGAAAAGAAGCAGTCTCAGCAGTATTAGCCCTACAACTCCTGTAAGCATAGGAAGCAAAGAGAAATCACATTAATATTTCCATTCAGTGAAAAACTGGAGAGTAAGTTCAGCTTTATTAGACATGAAAAAATCCACAAAGGAAAGGCTTCATTAGTTCTGTTGCTTACAGAACTACCTGTTTACATAGCAAGAATGCTTTCTGAGCTATTTAGAGTGATGATGTTCCTAACTGGTGTGTGAGGCAACAAATAGCAAGGCTGTGACAGTAAGTGTGTCTGGATTGTGACTTCTGGACTCCAGAAGTTCCTGATGTGCACTGAGAATGTGGCATTTGCTTTCCAGCTTGAGACGAGGTGTGAGGAGAGTGCACAGCCAGCACTTGAGGAGCTCTTGAGCTCCTCCCTGCTCTGTCTGCACTCAAAAAAGTTGGGAGGTGAGTGGCAATGAGGGAGAATAATGTGATATGCTAGACCTTGTCAAGATGGTCTTCTCTTCACTCTAACAGCAGAGGAACCACTTTGGTTCCTGGGTGGAAGGAGAGACTTCTTAGTGCTATTTATGTGGCTGTGTCCATGAGCAGCACAGGGCATTGCCTTTGAGGAGGTTCTGCCACCTCTACGCACAGGGAGGTCCCTCTTGCTTGAGTGTGATGCTGCTCAGGGTGTCAGGATTGTTAATAGAGATAAAAGCAGGGCATTAATTTATTACATATTATAAGATATGTTATTATGTCTTGTAGGGAGTGGCTGAGGGACCTGGGGTTATTTAGCCTGGAGAAAAGGAGCCTCAGGGGAGATCTTCTCACTCTCTATAGCTACCAGAAAGGAGGTTTGTGGTGGGTGGAGGTCAGTCAGTTCAACGAAGTAAGAAGTGATAGGATAAGGGAAAATGGCCTCAAGCTGCACCAGGGGAGGTTTAGGTTGGGCATTAGGAAAATTTTCTTTCTTCAAGACCTGAAGGGTTGTCCACCCCTGGAAGAGGCTGCCCAGGGCAGTGGTGGAGCCCCCATCCCTTGAGGGATTTAAAAGATGCGTAGATGTGATGCCAAGGGACATGGTTTAGCAGTGGACATGTCAGTGCTGGGTTAATGGTTGGACTTGATGATCTGAAGGTTCTTTTCCAAGATAAATGATTCTATGAAGGTAATATACCCACAATGTCTTTGGCATTCATCTGCAGCAGCATATTTAGCAACCTGGGGCACTTGGCTTCCTTAGTCAGAAAAATGAGTTCTGTGAGGACTCCACTCTCTTTGGTCTTCATATTTGCTCCCTTCAAACATCGGTACAGGGAGCTGGCAGACAGGCTCAGCATGGGAAAGGAGCTTCATCTGAGTTTTTTATTTACTTATTAAGTGTTTGCCTTGCTAATGCACCATAAAATAAATTAAAAACATTCTTAATGGCTTACAGTACAGAGAAGACGTGCTTGGAGAAAGCAGGAAATTTGAGGCCAGCTAGCAGTGTTTTCTGGTTAGAAGAGAAATATTTAAGCAACTTTTCAAGGACTGTAGTTTTTAAGGTTGAGATACAGATGTTTAAATAGTGCATTGCCATAGAGCTGAGCATTAAGCATTACTGATGGTTTTGGAAATCCTACCCCAAATTGTTGAAAGAGAGGAAACAGACAGTAGAAAAGAGATTTATGTGAAGAATTCACATATAAACTCATTTCCTTGATTTTGATTAAATGGCCAAAATAAAATTTTGCCTAATGTGACCACTTGCATGAGAGATCACTCTCAGTTGAGAGCCACTTGCCATTCATTATATAATAAATATCTTTTTATAGGACATTACTGTGGAAAAAGTAAGCTCCTGTTAGTAAGGGACTCCCAATTTCTCTGCTGCCCTGCAGAGAGTCCAGGGAAAGCAACATTGGCAGTGTATTTATTGCCTGACATTTCCAAGTCCACTCCAGAACATGTTGTCACTTTATAGCCTCTGTGAGGAACTAGGAGAGGAGGCATTTGGGCTCTGACTCCAGCCAGCAGCAAAGCCGTGAGATTCTTGGTTGCTTTTTAGTTTCCTACTTTGGGTGTAGCACCCTTCATGGAGCAAAATAAAGGAGGCCAAAATCTGTTGTCTTTAACACTGCAGAGCTGTGCTGGGTTTATTTGTGTGTATTTAAAAGGTAGGGCAGAGTTTAGCTTAAAAAGATTGTTTCCCTGGAAAAAAGTCAACAGAAGATGGTATTTGCATGCTCCAAAAAAGAAAAAGGCATAGAATGACTGCTTGATGTTCCCTTATGCTTAATACGGTGACTATGCCAGGTTGAATTACACATCAGACCATCTAAGTTGGCATGTCTCCTACTAGTTTCACATTGTTCTGTCCTTTTGCTTCTAATTCCTAGAAATTGCAGGGGTACTCTTTCATGCCTAAAGGGCCAAAATTTCACACTCTGTACAACCAGCTTTGGTCTTGAACCATTATACTCTGTTCCTAAAGTACACCCATCACATAATTGTGGTTGAAGCCAAGATCCAGGGTGGCTGTTTTCTCCTGGAACGAGACTGCTTTTGATTCACCAGGGATCTCCCACATAGCTTCTTATTTTTCAGCTTCATTCCTTCTGACTGGATTTTGACCAGAGCTGAGCTCACAGTTTTGAAGCATACAAGCAATTTTCTAAGTGTAATCAAGATTTATATTATTCGTGGTTTGATTTTTTTTTTTCTTCTCTGTATCAAGCCCTAAGGAATAATTTTCCCCAAGAAAAGATCTTTCCCTTTTAATATGACTTGGGTTTTCTAGATTACTTTTCAAGCTGCGTAGATCACATCAGAATAAAGGCAACACTATTGTTCTGGTTCCTGGGGTGCCATTGTAAAAACTTTTTTTTACCCCCTCAAATATTAAAGGCGCCTTCTGCCAAACTTTGACTCTTAAAGATGTAGGGATGAAATAAAAAGCCAAGAATCACCAGGCAGTTATTGCAACCAAGTATTTTATTGACCATAAATATGTGCAGCTCTGGAGTGTGACAGGTTTTCTGCTTCTCTTGCCAGTAGGTAGATACATGGAGGAACTGTAAAATGACTTTCATTAGGTCTTCAAGAAAGATTAACTATGTAAAGAATAACTGACACGTGCTATTGTATAACAAATGACTTGTAAAGCGAGATCCTCTAGGTAGTACCCAGTGTGCTGGGTGTCATTTTATGGGTCAAACCTGGACACTACCACTCAGCTTTTCTCAGATTCATGATTAAATAACTTATTTGCTCCCCACAAACCTACACAGGAATGGGATTCTCAGTGGAGATGTTTCCTGAGGCTCTGTGGGAAAACCTTAAAGGCTCCAGGATCTATGTGCATTGTCCTCCACTCCCTAGGAAGAGGAGTGACTCTAGGCCATGCTGTCTCCTTCAGCCCTTGCTGTAGCTCTCCCTCTGCCAAAGGGCTGGGGTCATCATGGAACCCTGTGGAGTGTAAGGAACTTTCCATGGGTAGGACAGGAAAGGGTGCACCGCCATTGTCCTCTTTTCCCTCCTTCATCCCATCAATCTCCATCCACAGGAGAAATTTAGGAAAATTTAGTATAACATTCCACATTGAGAAGATGCTTCACCCGCAGAGGTTCTGTGGTAATGTGCTGAGTGAGATGGCAGAGTTGTGCAGGTCCATTTTTACAGAACTACTGGGATATTTTCTTGTCTTGCTTTCAAGAAGAGGTTTTCCTGTGCCACCTGTCCTCTGCTCACCCTGAGAGCACTGATGAGGACCTGCAGAAGTGGTCAGAAGATGTCCATTAGCAGTGCCATTTCTGTCCGTGATATCCTCCAAAAATGCATCGGATTGAATTTGTTTGGTTGGGACATCTGGTTTTTGTCTGCTATATCCAATTTATTTGACTAACCACATCTGGTCTAAGCAACATTCACTATTTATGTGGCTATAGCAATTTCACCCTGGTTCTAAGATTTGCAGAAGTTTGCTCATTTATGAGCAAAAACCGCTCAAAATTCTTTTGTTAGCATTGCTGTGGAATGACTTTTGTTTAGGTTACCTTGATAGATACTCAGATGCTGTATGCCAAGAATGGGCTTGTAACATGAGCCAGAGTTGCTCTTTGGCAGCATTACTTAATTACAGATCCATCCTAAAATTTGTTTTGTCCTCATTGAAGAATTCGTCTTTGAAGATAGCGGAAGAAGTCTGGCAGATTTAATGACTTTGTAAAGAGGTGTTCATTTCAACAGGGAGACTTGGCCTCAAGTGCTCCCACAGAGACCTCTGTATTCTCAGGGCTGAGAATATTCACTTGATCTGTTTTGCAGACTCCAGAACATATCCTTGATGTTTGATACAGTGTCAGACTGCCCCAATGACAAGCAGGCTTTAATACATTCTCCTCCTGAAACAAACTGTCTGGAATGACAAGACTCTGTGGTGTGTTTTCCTGTCCCTCTGATACCCAGGTCTCTAGATTATGGCATAGCGCAGATGCTGGCTTCTAACTCTTGTGAATACAATAATACAGTGCTGGTGGATGGCCAAGATTTATAAACCAGAGAGTGTATTTCCTCATAAATAATATTAATATTTTGAAATGCTACCACCTTCTGGCAGTTAGAGGAGAGAGTGTTCAGACCATTTCTTGGTGAACACCATTGCAGGGTCTCACGTTGTGAGAAGGCATGCTTCTGAAGTGAACTTGGAATTTTACATTCCATTTATTTTCTGCAGGAGCTTTGCTTTCAAAGACCTATCAATACGGATATCCAATGTATTCCTGTTGGCTTCATTTTCCATCTTAATTGTCTTAACAGGTGCCCACACTAGTGTCATGGGGAAGAGGTATCCCTTCCATGCTCATCTTTTTCTGATGTCCCTTCTAATACTGGTACAGAATTTTAATAAATAGAAGGTGAAATAAGTATTAGCAGGGTATCTTCTTACTAATTGTAGTCACCTTTGAAGCTAATAGTTTAGGAATCGTTAGTTTACATGCTGATTGCTTGACATGCATTCCAAGGGCTCATTTGACTACAGAGACCTAGTAAAGGACATTGCATTTGCTTACGGTGAGGAAGGAAATGGGATGATGTTCCCCTCATGCAAAGACACCATCCCATCTACTGGATTCCAGAAATTGCCTGCTTTTCTCCAAGCACTTGCAGGGGCTTTGAGACTAACATAAAACCATTGCTCCCTTCCTCCCTCAGGGGCCTGTAGGGGTCAACTGTGCCTTCTGAGTGGTCATGGCAGAGCTGGGCTTCTCTTCTCTGGGAGACAGTGGAAGAGATTCTTTCCCCTTGGTCATTTATTTCAATTATGCATACAAAGGTGTTAGATTACCAGCCTCAGGAAGGGGAAAGATATTTGTGTCTCAGGTTTCTGTGGCCAGCGAGAAGTCCACGGACTGGATGCACATAAAAATCTACAGCTGACAGAAAAAATTCTTGTTTCATGGAGAAAAAGTTGATGTGTGTTATGTGTTTGTTTGGACTTGAGGGGTTTTTTCTGACTTTTTTCAAAAAAACATTTATAACAATACAGTAAGTTTTTTTGTATTTATATAGTACTGGGTTTTACTTTTTCTGCCCTGAAAAGCTTTATAGAAATATGTTCATTTTATGACCGGGCATCTCTAGAAATAATAATTTCCAAGCAACTTGTTTTAAATTTGTTACCTTAAGCAGGAAGACAGGCAATGCTAAACTCTGTACTGCATATGTAGAAGGTACAGAGCTCTGCTCAACAGCGTGTGAAGTTGGGTAAGTGTCATCTGAACTTGTAAGAAGGTGCTTTAAATAGAGGTGGCCATAGAAAATGGCCCTTGTAAAGTTGAAAGTGGAATTTGGGAGTTGACTGTGGTCTGCCTGCAATGGCATCGTATTCTAATCTGATAGTCTGGTAATTTAGCTGCTTTGAACATTGTGATAACATGTTTATTTTTTACTTAATGGTGAATAAAACAGTGTCTTCCCCAGCATAAAAATACTTAGATATTCGCATTAACTTGCAGTGATGTTTAAGTATAAAGCTGGTTAATGTTTTCTCAGAAAGAGTTAGAATAATGACATTTTGATGTTGTGATTATGTTGACTCTATGAAAGGCAAAGATCCCTATATAGGTGACTACAGAAAAAGATGTACTCTAGGAAACTAATTATCTTTATTCCTATCTGACAGGGATGAATTTATAGTTGAACAGATGCTATACAACATTAAACTGCAATCAATTTAATCTTGAGCTGATAGGCCAAGTGAAGGAGACAAATAGAAACTAAGTATAATAAAAGAGAAATTAAATCTCTTTTGGAATCTAGTGGGTGTGAATTTGAGTCACATGGGAGGTGAGCTGAGAGTTGGCATGAGAAGGCAGCCCAGAAGTATGGGCCATCGTGAACAGACCTAGCTTCCAAAATGACTTATTATGGACCTGTGCACAGAGACTTTGTCAGCTTTCTGAATTTTTTTTGGTAAATTCTGAGTGACAATGTGCAAGTGCCACTATCATATCAACAGGACCAAGAAAAGAATTATTCCCTTTAGCTTTTCCTATCTTAGACCAATTCTCTCTTAACTTTCCAAGTCCAGAAGGAGAGGAGGAGTGGAATATAATATTTTCCCACTTTACAGTTTCTGCTTTTTCTTCCTTTCCTAGTGGAGGATATAACTGAGTGGAAAAAAACCCATGCTATTTGCAACCCTTTGATTAGGATTTGTATACTCAATACTTTCTTACACAGACTTGTGGCTCAAAATTATTTAAATGTTAGCCTGTGATTGCAAATTTCAGGAAGGAATATTCTCGATGTCCCGCCACGTCTATCCATTTATAGACTGAGAGGAGGGGTAAGAGAGCATACCATGAAAAGGGGCATGTGCAGATCCATTGTCTTCAATTGGTTATTGGTGTTTTCATTAGAATTTCATTTGGGAAAGGGAGAATTAAAAGGAATATAAGTTCTTAGGCTGTGATCCATTGCAGTTATCTGCCTATATCAAGTCACCTGGGTTATTTGGTTGGATTATGTCTGAGACTGTATGGTGAAGTGCCTGGCTGAAGTGGACCTGTAGGAACAGTGTCTTATGTAAATTTAAATAAGCAATTTAAATGACATATCTCAGAGATAGCTGTGATCCATGCAGTTGTTATCAGTAATCATAGGAAGTTCTTTGAACAGTTACTGTTATTTACTAGTGGTTCCTGATAAAGGTAGAGATGAGATGGAGCAATCATTTTTCAGGAAAATAAGGTAGGATGAGAGACGTCAACTAACTCTATCCAGGGGGTAACCCTGAAAGTGGCAAAAGCTGCTCTGGGTCATAGAGAGCGTGTGCAGTCAAATTGGAAATGGCACCAAAATGCTACTTGCCAACTTCAGTAGGAATTTGTCTCAAATTGCAGCTCCCTCGTGGTCATTCTTCTGATTTGCATTTGTCACACTGGCCTTTGAGATGAGGTGGAAACAAGGCTGTGTTTTATCTGCTTTGAGCCCAGACCTCATTAGAAAAGGAGATTGCGTATGAAGTCCTGGAAAAGAAAGGAACACAGCAATGCAGCATGAGATGGCTCTCAATTTACTGGGCTTGGATAAGTGCAGTATTATATGGAGTAATTTGGTGGGCAACACCTGCTCCTCCTGGGTAGCTTAAATAGAACCAAGGTCCGAAATGTCATAAGCAATCAGTCTGTTATGTAAATCAGCTACACTACTGGGAGAAAGGTTGGAGCTCTGAGATGAGATGGGGGCAGTTGGAGGAGGTGGTTGTTACCCTTGGAGACTTCCTCTGGCAGGAGAGAAGAGAGGAGACAGGTCATTTGTTGTCTGCAGCTCATGAAGGGGCTAGCTGTGAGATGGGAGATATAACATGCCTTGAAACCAGTAGAGATATTGAGTGTGATTTATTATTCTTTTTAGTGTCCACCAGAGTTATGAAATCTAGTTCCACGGCTTGTATTTTTGAACTGTTTTTGAAGATCCCTCATAAGGGACAAGAGGTCAGAAATGCAATGGTTTGTGAATTCTGTTCTCCCACGGGTATCTGGGGTTTTCTGTCAGTTATTAAGAATCTGAGTGAGCTCATTTTGGTGAGTAGTGGTTGTTTAGTTGCTAAGAGAGCATTTAATGCACAGGATATAATATACTACATGCAGAATACATGTCCAAGATCCAGAGAATTTAATGATGTTACTGTGGGGCATTTAATGTGGTGGTTTCCTGCTAAACTTGCCGAGTTCAGCAAGACTGGGGAGTATGTTTGAGAGTTCAGTGGAAATTTTTTTCAGCAGAAAAGCTCTTTTTAGAATAGCCTGAGGTTGTTTAATGATTGTTGTGTAGGTTATGGCCTAAGGGTCATCCCTTACTTGATCTGCCTTTTATATTAAAACCAGCCTGTTAGCATTTTGTTGGTTTATACAGGCAAAAGAGCCGGGAGACTTGGGAGCAAGCGGCAGCTAGGTGTTGAGAGAAAAACTGAAATACAACTGTAAAAATTCTCAACAAAGACATTCACCCATAACCCCCTCCTCCTTTTTTAATAAAACCTTGTCTCTGCCCCTGGGACAAAGGGGAGGCTTATTCTTCTTTTGATAGATTGCTTTTTAGGGTTTGTCCATAAGGGAGATTGCATTATTGAGCCAGCATACTGGTTGTAGCAGAACTCTACTTCATCACTGCCTGCAATTATCAGCAGATACCATGAAAAGCAACAGTCCAGAGTAGCTCATAAAAGGGCCAAGAACAATAGAGAGAAGGCTGAAGAAAATTAATAAATGAAGGCCAAAAATTGCATTTAGTTCAATTTCCTAGTGGGCTTGGTCCTTTTTATCCGCTGCTCCTGTAACTTTTTTGTCAGTTCACACTAAGTCTAGTTTTAACGTTGCCTAGTGTAGAGAAGCAGGACACAGAGCACAAAGTGAGAAGCCACCAAGATGCCCCTCAGTGCCGTCACTCAGTAGTTGGCCCGTGCACATGTACACAGAGCTAATTTGCTTCATTATCTTTGTTTCCCATTTCGCTCTACTGTGGGATAGTCAATAAGTGCCTTGTTGAGGGTTACTGAAGTCTCCCAGGTATGCTTGACAGGCCAGAGAGTGTGCGGCTTCATCTTCCCTGGTAATGCCACAGACTAGAGCTTTGTGAAAAGGGGTGTGAGTGGGAGCATCCCCTGGACACAGATAGGGAAGTTGTACCCACATGGTTTGGGTACCATTCACTCTTTTGGGACAAGTATACCACAGTTGCTGTTTAAACTCGTTTTCTAACACAAGAAGGCAATGTAAGCACTGTTGGTATTTCCACATGCAGTGATTTCATGGACAGTTGGTGCCATTTTCCTTTTCAGACTTCAAGGAATACTGTGCAATGAAAGGCAGAAATATTTAGATGCATTAAAATCATATCTAAAAGCACCTGCTCTGTAGCTAAAATTGTCAAATAAGAAACAATATGGAAATATGAAAGTGAGCCATTAGACTTGGTTTGGGAAGGTGCAATGTGTGCCCCGTTTGGGTTTAATGAGAGTTTTCGTTACTCTCCTCAAATCCACGACGAAAGCCTTTTGCAGTGTGCTGAGAATATATTTCTTACACAATACTTCTGGTAGTAATTCTTGCCAGCCAAGGATTTATAATCAGGCTTTGAAAAATGTATTCTTTAAAGTCAGAATAATAAAAAAGATTTTCCATCTACTCTATTCATAGTGCATGGCAGTGAAGCTGTGCAGTCTAATCCAAAGAGCCGATGAAATAAAAGAGAGATAACAACAGATTAACTTTGGTTTGTTAGAATGTATTACATGTTTATCTCCTAGAAACACACTCTCCGGCTGAGGTTTCACAAGTTTAATTTCAGTATGTGTGCACCGGCCATCTAATGGTCAGCTTTTTGCAGTGCTCCATTTAGAAAGAGGGGGGACACTCAATAATGTTTTTTCTTTTTTAGTCAAAAAACAAGCGTTTGAAAAACAACACACATCTTCAACAGGAGAGATAGTCGTGGTCCCAACATGGTAGTTCTTTTGATTTCACAGCTATGCAAGCTCAAACAACAACAATAGCCAAAAAAATCCCCAGTCTGGGGTTTTTCAGGAGGACTTTGGGGGACTTCTTTTTCATTTAACATTGGAGGAGACAAAGGAAAGAAAATATAAAGAAGTATTTTCATGTAATTTTATTTTTCCCTGGCTTTGCAAGTACTTTTCTTTATATTTTCTTTTTCATCCCTTTCTGCTCTGCTATGGAAGATAAGGAAGAAAAAGATACTTTTTTTTTTATCTAAAAATTCTTTATTTTCAAGATTTGTCCCACAGTCCTTTACCACTATAAACAGTGATTGATACACTCCAGTTGTGAATGGCAGAATGAGCTGTGGGAAGGGCAGTGGCACGCGTAGAGCAACCCCCCTGCTCCATCAGGTCACCCAGAGCAGGGTGCCCAGGATCGCATCCAGTGCATTTTGAATCTCTCCAGAGAAGGAGCCTCCACAACCTCTCTGGGGAGTCTGGGCCAGGCTCTGCTGCCCTCACAGCAAAGTCTTTCCTTCTGTCTAGGTGGAGCTTCCTGGGTTCCAGTTTGTGTCCGTTGCCCCTTGTCCTATCACTGGGCAGCACTGACAAGAGTCTGGCTCCATCGTCTTGCCCCCTGCCTGTTAGCTATTTATCAGCATTGGTCTGATCCCCTCTCAGTATTCTCTTCTCCAGCCTAAATAGCCCCAAGGCTCCCAGCCTTTCCTCATAAGAGAGGTGCTCCAGTCCCCTCATCATCTTCGTAGCCTCCCTTGGCCTCTCTCCAGTCTCTCTTGAACTGGGGAGCCCAGGACTGGACACAATTCTCCAGATGTGGCCTCACCAGGGCAGAGTAGACAGGGAGGAGAACCTCCCTCGACCTGCAATGTCACATATAAAGGTTGTAAATGTACATCTGCTTTTGGAGATCCCCTGGTGGTGTTCCAGTTTATATAAGTGCAATATCTAAATCTGTGCACTTCCCAAATTTCTTGAAACTTGTAGCCGTAAGGGCATCATTTGGCTATTTTTGCTGTGTCTTACCTCCAGTGCTGACCACATCACCCAAGAAATGCCTGTGCTTGGGAACTGGAGCTCGCCTGGTCCTGATCCTTACTGGAAACAGCACATGGGAGCAAAGAAACATTCAAACTCTAGTTAGTTGTTCCCCACTAAGGACCAGAGGCTCAGGTGCATTTGTCCCAGAGAAAGGAGAAGATGGTAAAATCAATTGGGTTTAGACAAGTGCCCTCCTGAAATCAATGTGAGTCTTGCCATTGATTTTTTTACAGTAGCAGAGTTAGGCTAAAATTAAATGATTTTGCAAAACTGTAACAAGAATGTTTTACAAGAAACAACAGGAAAAAAACAGTTTCAGAGTAGATACGGTCCTAACAAAAGTTATTTTGGTTTGCTATGCGTTGGAGGGTGGGAAAAGATGAATGGAAAGGAACCTGTGAATACAGGACAGCATTTGGTTGCTAAGAATAGTAGTTTTATTTTACTCTGTTTCTTTGTTGCTCTCCCACAAAACAACTGCATGATGTGCCACTGCTTTGAAGTCAAGAAATGGGAGGGCTCGAGCAAGTAAAGACTGGTTAGTTTGGTGATAATTTCAGTTATAAAGGGTCATAGAATCATTTAGGTTGGACAAGACTTTTAAGATCATCCAGTCCAACCATAGGTCCCATATGAGACCTAATTAATACAGAACCAAAAATTGGTAACATAATTCTAGGTAACAGTGGTTTCTAGACAGGAGATCTTATCAGACCAACCTGATACTAGACTTTTGTTGGAATTCACAAGAATTTGATAAAAATAACCCTGTTAGTGCACTTAGACTTCTGTAAGGCATTTAGCATAGTGCCAGGTCACGTTCTGAGTGAAACCATGTATGATTATTAAATCAGCACTGCCCATATCCACTGGATTAAGACTGCCTAAAAGATCACCAAAATAAAATTGGAAATAAGGAACACTCGTCTGATGAGGCTGCTTAATTTGCACTCATTCCACAAGATCTGCATTCAGCCAGTGCAAGTCAGTACCTGTGTCTGGGAAGAAAATATGAAAAAATTATCATAGAAGACAACAGAAAAATTAGTGATGATTAAAAACAAAAAAAATCCACTCCAAAAACCAAGGAGGTTATTTGAAGACTAGTCATATTTTGCAAATTGGCCACCTGTTTAGCATGCAATGGGAAATTCTGGGAGAGCTGCATGACTGATAAAAATTTACAGCCATGTTTATAGGTATAAGCACTACCCTAAAGAAACAGATTTGCTAAATATTGGTTTACCTACTGAGTGTGGACATGGGTGAAGTTCCCATCGTCTCTGTCTCACTGTATCTTTCTCAAGTCTATCTAAGAGTTAGTTTTTTCCTAGCTATTGCTGTACAGGTTTTATTTTACACATATCTACAGCGGAAAAAACCCAGAATTTGTCAGTGAAAGTGTGTTTGTAATCTCAGAAATCACTATAAAGGAGCATAGCTTCGACTGAGGAATTACTCAGCACAGCATACCACATGCTGTCTGTTTTCTCTGTAGTTGGTGATAAAAATGTGCGTATGTCAGCCTTGTGGGCACAGCTCCAAGTTGGGGTCTGTTTCCTGTGCGTGCTGGTGCGTTGGATCCTGAGGTTCCTGGTCGCTAACATGTGAGCAAGCCCAGGGCAGGCAGTGCCTTCAGTCATGTGTCACAGAGAGCCCACCTGGGCTTGCAGAACATGAGATGGGTGAAACAGGAGACATCACAGCCTACTCTTATGGTCCACACCTTTACAGACTGTGTATGCCAGCTTCTTGCCTCTATGATGAGACCCCTTGCTACAGAAACCAGAGGAAGAGAGCAGACACAAATCCTAGAAAGAGTATGTCCACAGCAGCACTTTGCAGAGCTCTGCTTGAAGGCCAAGAAAAACTTCAGGCCGTAGACTTCTAACAAACACAGTTGTTTTGTATTTGATACAAATACAACTTTTAAAGATTTTTAAAAATCTCATCTTTTAAAGTTTGCAAAGTGTGGCAAAACATCTGCCAGCCTGTGTCTTATGCTCCACACCCTCAAACACTTATTTGAATGACAGCTCTGAAAATACTCTATAGGATCTTAGAACCATAGAATCATTTAGGTTGGAAAGGACCTCTAGGATCATCTAGTCCAACATCTCCCTGACCCCTAGAGCATGCCCTGAAGCACTGCATCTACTAGTTTTTTGAACACCTCCAGGGATGGTGGCTCCACCACTTCCCTGGGCAGCCTGTTCCAATGGCTAACCACTCTTTCAGTAAAAAACTTCTTTCTAATATCCAATCTAAGCCTTCCCTGGTGCAACTTGAGGCCATTACCTCTAGTCCTGTCATTAGATACTTGGGAGAAGAGACCAACACCAACCCCCTGGTCCTGTCCTGCTCCCATCAAATCTAATTTCTCTTTGGTTTTAAGGAGAGCAGCATTTTGTCTTAATAGAACCTCTGGCACAAGGGCAGTTCTTAATACACTTTGAAGATGTGTTTTATGTGTGAATCAGTTTGATTTTTAAGCAGCATCACTTTTAGGAGGTTTTTATTTGCATGTGGTTTATAAACCAAAGCTAGTTACAGGCATAGATTCTCCTGATGAGCATTATCTCTATGTCGAACAGGCGACTTCGCTCAGAGAAACGCTTCCCTGATAGTGAAATGGATGATTGTCAGTCTTGGAGTGCTCAGGTGTCAGCATTAGTTACCCACAGCGTAGTGGCACTGTTATAAATTTAGAGATGAGCTATTAACTTATTATGAAATAATAAATCTGGAATAAGGGGTTAGAATGACTGGCCTCAACGGCTGTCCTTGGGAGCAGCCTAATTTGTTGTCTACATAGTTATTGCCTGTGTTGTTCTTTGTTTTTGAAACATTAGAGAGTTTTGCTAAGGATAGAGATGACATTTGATTTTTCAGAGGCCATTCTTACATTGGACTGTGTGCCGCAGGTTATATGGTGTTTACATATGTGTTCAGGGAAAAAGCAAATATTCTTTGAAAAACATGTAACAATATGTGTTTTGGTCAAAATGAAGAAATCCATGAAGACAATGAATCTAGATCCTACGTTTTGTGTGTAACATGTATTACGTGCATGAAAATGCAGCTGCATTTTGATGTGTTAGCAAGGTTAAGAAACATTAGTATTTTTGTGAGCTGAGCAGAAGTAAAAAACCCATGTGCTTATAAACCCTTAATATATTTTTTTGAGTCAGGTGCTGCAATGAATTGATAGATCCAATATTAAATGCTTTTATGGGGCTGGGCGAGGCAGTGCCCACCCTTTGTCCATCAGCATTCTTGGATCTGCTCACCAAAAAGCCCCACCTCCCACACCAGTAAAGAAAAACCAAATTCTTCTGTTCGTAATTTAGTTCTGTAGCACAAGGGGGAGCTCAAAGCTCAGATTGCTGCTGAATATTCATAGCATTGGACAGGACATCCCCTAGCCACACTCTGCTTTTGAAATTGGTGTATTAAACTTCACTCTAAAATTATGATTTCCAACAATGTAATAGTTTAATCACTGGTTTAACAGAACCAAAACTACTTTATTTTTTCAGTAGAATCTGTGCAAACTGGTTTTTCCTCTCTGCTGAGTTAATAGATAGTAATTCATGAGGTTTTGTGGGGTGTTTTCTTAAGCCTACTCAGCAATAAAGATAACATGCAGGGAGTCACTCTCCACACCAAATGCAGTTCTAGAACTTTTGAGAGTCTATAGGAGGTAATCACCATGCAAGCTTTAGTAGACAGATGAGTTTCAGCAGTATTATTTTGACATTTAGCTTTGAATGGAAATACGGGTGCTAATCACTCTTTAGCAATAGATGTGCGGTTATTATTTGAAATTACATTAAAATGGAAGTGCAGTTCCTACCAGGTTACTTTTTGTGATTGACGTTCCAAATGAGCACAGCGAAATGACAGAAAATTACAGCACTGGCTTTTAAATTAGAACAGAAAATTCTTGAGCTTCTTCCCTGCCAAAAATCAGAATTTAATAGAATCATTATCAATGCAAAACTGCTTTACTCACTTGCAGCACCTTGAAGTAACAGCAGCAGAGATGTCTACGGGGTGACTGTAGGAATGTCACAGGCACCCAGGGAGCGGTACCAGCTCCTGCCCCTGTCCTTCTCATGGTATCTTGTGCACTTTGGACGTGGTGTTGGTGCTCTGTCATAAAGGTAGCAGCTTTGGTTTGAACTTTGGCAAGCTTACAGACATATTTAGGATCAGAAATTATCAGGAATTATAGCTTTCTTTGTAAAGAGTTGTGGTAAAACTCTCCTTTTATATGAAAATATCAAGGCCGGGAGTTTGGTAGATAATTACAGCCGTAGGTGTAACTTCAGGTCTCTCTTCGGTGGCTGTAACTCGTAGAAGATGTGCCAGCCCTTTGAACCCTTGGATCTGCCTCATGAAAGCTCTTTCATTGGATAAGAAATTCCTTCTCTGCTTGTTTTTGGGAAGGTCGGTAAAAAATACACCAGCATAAATAGAAGTGTAAATGACAATATATCTCTGGGAGGAAAGGTGGAGAAAGATGTAAACTTAAGTAATCAAATTTCATGCTTGAGGCTACAAACTGTCATCTGTGGTTCAGAAAAGTATCTTTTGTTAGGTATACGGTGAAAACTTTTTTTTTTTTCTTCTGTTGAAGCGTTGGAAGTTAGGCAGTTGCCAGAGGCAGGAATTCAGGGCTAAATGTGCTGGTGAGCTGATCTTCTCTGGCAATTCCACCGTGCCTCCTGCAGTTGGGAGAAATTACAAATGAGACAGATTAGAGCTGCTGGAGACTAACCATGTAAAGCTGCAAGAATAATTTAAGGAACAGCTCTTCCTTCCCCACTCCTCCTCCAAAGCACGGAGTGGGTAAAGGTTTGCTTAAAGCTATCGCATCTCCAGTTTCCTTTACATTTGAGGGCTAACTGAATAGATTTTTAAGACATCTTTAGAAAGAGCAACAAATTTTCCTCCTATTTGTTAAAAAAGAAAACCAAACAAAAAAACTGGGGGCAGTTTATGGCACACTGGGCTCTAATTATCATTAAATAATGAGGATGCCAATAAAAGGCTTTTCATTTCCACTCCCACAAGCATAGAGCTGTGCAATTAATCACTGCCTCTTGATGAAGATACAGCAGTTCTCTTCCTGAGGTCCTTCACTCCGAGCCCAGATTCCTGCTGGTGGGGTGGGGGAATCCAGGCTACCACAGGGTCTTTGTAGGGCTGGTGATCTCTGCACTTCCTGGCAGGAGCTCTGGAGGTGAATGAAGCCTGTGCCCGCTCCATGGCCTGGCCTCTGCAGTAGGTGGTATGAGGAGTGCTTCTCTGCCCGGGGATATCTCAGAGCTTTATTTACAGAGCAGCCTTCAGAGCCCACACCTATTGTGCTATTCTGACTAGTTTGAAGGAAGCAGAGAGCAGGTTTTCAGCAAGACAAGTGGAGACAGGTTTTATGAATAAAAGATACTTGTTCTGCATTAAAAAAAATGCCTGCATGGAGCAGGTACAGAAACCTAGAGGCTAGTGTGGTCTCCAGGAGCTGCTTTTAGGCATGTCCCAGACCTTGTCATTGATGCTCAGCCTTTTACTGTGCCTTACAGCCACCAAGCACTCGGTGTTTGAGATGCTGCCATTCCATCCATGTGTGTCACAGGCACTGCTGTCTTCCCCCAGGAGAAACTACTACTACTAAGAGCTGCTTCTTCTGCTTCCCTCCCTTGCAAAGCTTTTTTCAGTAGTGACAAGCAGTCGCCCAACAAACTACCATATAACCTTGGCGGTCCCTGAAACAGAGCAAAGCAGGGCTGATGCTGTGCTAGGCTGGAGAGATTCTCTCACTGTGGCTGGTATCTGCTGTGACATTGCAGGCTTGCCACAGGCTCCAGCTGCTCTGCTCTGCCCAGGTTTGTGATCAAATTGTAATTATGTGTGAGTTCTGCAGCTTTCTGTGGGACAAGTAAAGTAAGTGGGACTTACTGGGTCGCTTTCAGTTGTTTTCTTAAACTAGTTGTTTTCTTTTCAGTCTCTTTTTTTTCTCCTTTGTTTCACATAGTTTGTAGAAGAGGAAGAGGAAAACAAGACATGGGGTTTTCATTCCCTCCTAAGACCTCCATGTGCTAAGTAAAGCAATAAACCAGCATGGAAAATGTGTGAAAAAATTCACCCTGCCTCATCAGCAAGGCTGTCCTGCAGCTGCTTCTTCATGCACCTCATGTGCCCAGGGCTAAACAGGTTATTGGAGGGATGTCTTGTGGTATCTGGTAGGTCTTTTGGTTGGAGCATTCAGCAGAGGTTCTGGACTGCTACTGACAGGAGGCAGCCGAGAGCAGCCTGAGTGTGGCTGTCCTCTCAGGGTTTGTTATGTGAAAGCTGGGAATGATACCTCCTCAGAAGCAAAGCGCAGACGTCTCTGCTTGGTTCTTCATTGTCTGCACTAGAAGCCATGAGCCTGCATTATAACATCATCTTATGGCTTCTGAGTTATGGCATTGCCATCAATAGCTTTTACTTGAGGACTGTGCTAATGGATTGCGTGTCTGCTTACTAACAAAGGCCCTACTCCAGCAAACAGCGCTTGCATCCAGCTTTAAACCCATGAGTAGTCCCTATGGATTTGTTCCAATCCAAGCACAATTGTTTTCATGACTAAGATCTAAGGTGTCCAGTCCAGTAACATGGAAACTCACCCTTCTGCAAAAGCAGGTGGCTTTGTGGAGGAGAGAGTCAGCTGGGAAACCAGCATGTGGCAGTGAGGTAGCTGAAGATGTGGTTGCACATGGGCAAAGAAAGGCCGTCTGCTGTGTTCACAGGTCTAGTCTGGAGTTTCTTTTGACGCATACTTTGTAAAAGGATAGACAACTGCATCCTGATGGTGTGACTGCCCTGTTGTGTCACTCACAAGGGACTCGTCTTGTCTTCACTGGCATTAAGCCACAGGCTTTGATTGCCTGACAAATTTGACCTGGGCTAAGCCAATAATCCAATAATTTCTTATAGTTTTATGTCTTACCTTTTCATGTGGGTCATATAGTGCTGTCTTCAAGATGAAAACTAATACAACATTGATTAAATGTTTTTTTTTCCCCAAGCAATTTGCTGTGTTTGCACCATTGCCGGAGGGAGAGCTGTCATTAGAGTTTCAGAGATGCTTTTGAAAAATAGATTAGAGATTGTTATTGCTGAGCATAACTGTCTACATGAAGGCTATTAAGTTTTGATAATATTTACTCTCATGCCAAAGCAAGGTCCGAACAGGAGCTTGTAAGTGTATGTAAAACTACATAGACACATTAGAATATCTTGTACACCCCAGGAATTAAGGAACTTTTTTACTTTAGACACTAAAACAAAAAATCAGGAAATTTATTTCTGGCCAAATTGATCTCTAATTTTGTTTTGCCTAATTTTTGCTATGCTAAGACAAGGTGATTCATTTAAACGCAATCAATGTACTACTCCCTCACTCCCAGCACACCTTTTTCATTAATTTTAAGCTCATTTAAAACCCTTTTATTATTAATTGTTCTTTAAATGCAATTGTAAAGTAGAGGATTGATGTACTTAATAAATGTCTGCAGAAAATATTTTGCCATTTCTGACAGGAAACACTTAATTTCAAGGCAGTAGCAAAAAAACTTGGTTCGTTGCTTTGGTAAAAGTTTTTCTGTGCACTAGTAGGAAGCGACAGTCAACGCTTCATCCTTCTCTTGCTCCTCTTGCCTTTTTCCAGCATAACTTTGAAAGCTGCTGGATTTGTGCATAAAGTAATTACTCTCCTCTCTGCAAATCGCTGCAGAACAGATTTAGACATCAGTTCTTGTTCAGTTCTTAAGACAGCCTTTATCTGGGGAAAACCTTGCAATTAATGATGACAAACTTAGAAAGCTGCTACCTCAACAGAGTATTTTTGTGTTCACTGTCACATCAGGCCCTTCTGCAGGATAATGTTCACAGACAAGATTTTTTCCAAAACCTTTCAATTAATGGTGACAAACTTAGAAGGCTCCTCAGCTGCTATCCAAACAGAGTATTTGTGTGTTTGCTGTCACATCAAGGCCTTGCACAGGATGATGTTCATAGGCAAGATCTTTTCCAGCCCTCTCTTCCTCACATCTGAACATTGACTGTGGGTGTAGTGGTCCTCGCTGTATGTTTTCCAGCTGCCTTAAATTGTCTGTGTGTGATCCAAAGCTCCTTGCAGTCTATGAAAAAGCTCAGAAGGGCTTAAGTCTGACCCTATTACATTAACTTTGTCTCATTAACTGAGAGCATAGCAGAGGGTGGGAAGGGAAGACAGAGGACATCGTCCCTCCACAGTTAGGCTGGAGGTTTTTTGTGGCTGGTACAGCTGATCTGGGCCTGCCGTCTGCTGGTGTACAACCACACTACACAAACACATCTGAGTCCAGCTTGTGGGCTCTGCTCAGAAGCAGCAGCAGCTTCTCATGCCAGCCAGCCCAGGAGTATCTGCTGCTCTGTGAGGCTTCTGTGGGGTCATGTGCATGATTCTGTGGTCCTGGGCATTGCTGGGAGCCTATGGCTCCTGTGCCCTGCTGCCTGCCTTTTGGTTCCTGGTGCTGTGCTTGACCAAGAAAGCTGCAGTGCTCCTGAGGAAGAGCTCAAGGAAAGATATGTGTCCTTTCGCCTGTGCTATGCTGCTGCAAATGAGACCAGGAGTGGTAAGATTGGTTTTGGCTTGTTACAGGAATGGGTCTATGCCTGTTCAGGGAGTGTTGTGAGACTCTGTCCTTTCTTTGTGCTGGATCTAGAGCAGGGCACATGGCAGGAGGTACAGACAGACTGCAAAAGCCCCTGGGTTCCCGCGTGTCCTTTATGGTATTCATCGTGAAGAGTTATGAGTCTGTCTGTGCCAGCTGATCAGGAAAGGAAGTGTCAGAGATGACTGTCCCTGCTGTCACTTGCTGCTGCTCCATCTCCCTCTTGCAGGAGCTAGGGGTTGGGCTAGTGCCACCTTGCCCAGCGTTAGGAGATACTGTTTGAACAGGACACCTTCCCACAGGTCAGACCCACTGGTACCATGGCAACCTAATACCATCTCCATCACCTCCCTGTGCGTAGCCTTGTCCTGTTAAACCTACAGCATAATTAGAGGAACTCAGTGCACTAAAGGGGACAGAAATCCTCTTTTTTGCTGCTAAAAGGTACCAACCTCACCAACAGCCTGCCTGAAACTTCCCACGCAAGAATGTGCTCTCTGACATTGCTTGCAACTGTCCACAAGGAAGTGTTTGCATGGGCTGCTAAATAACCAACAAGCACTGCAAGCACTCAGGTGTTGAAGAATTTGAGGCTCGTGACCTCAGAATGAACAACTGTCCATCACCAAGTGTCCTTGTGCTATCCTTGCCATCTTATGGCAGAATCCCAGCATGGTAGGGGTTGGAAGAGATCTCTGGAGATCATCTTGTCCAATGCCCCTTCTAAAGCAGGGTCACGCAAGCAGGTTGCCCAAGATCACATCCGAGTGGAATTGGAATCTCTCCAGAGAAGGAGACTCCACCACCTCTCTGGGCAGCCTGGTCTAGGTCTCCGTCACCCTCACAGTAAAGAATTTTTTCCTTACGTTTAGGTGGAACCTCTTCTGTTCCATTTTGTGTCCATTGCCCCATGTCCTGTCACTGGGCACCACTGACAAGAGTCTGGCCCCTCTTACACAAAAGAGAAATGAAGTATCCAGCAATGTTAGCTGTATAGACTTGCAAAGCTTTTCACGTACTGAAAACCATCTGTAATATTTGTTTGCATACTGTTTGTAGTGACTAATGCCTCTTCCATTTACCATCAGTCACAGCAGTACCAGCCCAACCCGCCCTTTGTAAAATTCTTCAGGATACCTCAAAGATGAATGATGTTACAGAGAACTGAAGCCTATTCAGATCCTATTGTAAATGTCGAAATGTCACATGCTTGCTTGCTTTTTTTTTTCATCATTACATCATTTATTCTTCCATCTATTATTTGTTTTTTCCTTCGTCCTTGCCATTAATCATCATAATATTTTTAGCACACAGATAACAAGTGGTGCTTTGTAGCTGATAGTTGTGCCACAGCAAACTGCCTGCTATTCTCTTGTTCCTTTTGTCTCGTGTTCAAAATGACTTTGGTTCTCTGTGTTCTTAAGTATTCTGCACATCTTAAAAAAAAAAAACAACTTCCTGTCTTTTTTTCTTTCTTTTTTTTCTGATTTTATCAGGAAAACAAAGTCAGTCCTCTTTTGTTTCCTGCTATTTGTAGGCCTTTCCTCCTGGCTGAGCGTAGGCAGGTACATATATCCCCTGCTGAGTGGCATCAGCTCCAGCAAAAGCTCTCTGCATCTCAGGAAATACTGGGAAAAACACACAGTTTGGGGCAGCTGTTGAGCTGGAGGAAAGGGTTTTCCCTCTGCTTTGCCCATGGCAACCACTTGAAACTATCAGCTCCTTTTTCAACGAAGGGTGATCACACTCTAGCTCTGAAGTAATTTCTGTGTTGCACCTTATATTCATATCTGTCAAGGTGTAGGTTCGACCTACACATCCGACCTACAACAGACACTCTGTTAACCCCTCTGTTAACTGCCCCCAAACAGAGGAAGAGAAAGAGGATAAGGGAGAGAAACTTATGGCCCCCTCACCTCCCAAATGGGAGAGGAAGGGAATGAGAGAGAGGCTTCTGGATTAGAAAAGAAGGCTAAAACAGCTTTAATGAAGATAATAACAATAAAATGGAATATATACAAAACCAGTATCGAACCCAACCTCTCCCTGATGGCAGTTACGTCACTGTCACCACTGAGGCTGCAGCAGGCACTGGCAAAGTCCCAGACTGGGCTCAGCAGCAGACAGGAACCGGGTTCAGGAGCTGGGCTCATGAACACACGAATCGGGATCAAAGGCACAAGAATGTCCAAGGAGGGAAGGCCGAAGGGAAGGGTCCAAGGAGGACCCCAAAGGGAAGTGAAGGCCAGTGGAAAGACAGATGGGAAGGAAAAAAAAGAGCAAAAGGATCGAGACCCTTGTGACCCCTCAGTTTTGTATTGAATATGACATACATGGGATGGAATACCTCATGGGTCAGTTTAGGGTCACCTGTCCCAGCTGCTCCTCCCCACAGGTGCAGCCTTTCACTTTTGGCACCCCCCAATGCAGTACACAAGAGTTAGCAGTGACCTTGGTCTGCACACCAGTCCTTGGGAGTAACTCTAAACACCAAGCGCTATCACTGCTAGAAACAGACACTGTCTGCAAAAACATGCTGCAAGCTTCAGAATGTGCAGTTAGTTAGAAAAGACTTAGCTGAAAAGTAAAATCACTGAACAGAATTGGTTTGGTTCTAACTCAAAGGAGGACAATATCAAAAATAACATGCTGCTTGATAGGTCCTGACCTTTGCCTTGCTAAAGAAGTGCTCAGACTGTGCAGTGAAATGCTCATGCATGTTCTCTGGGGAACATTTATTAAAAGGCAGCTTGCAAAGTCCTCCAGTGAGTGAGGAAGGATTCATCTTGCCTTTGCCATGCCAGCCTAGCTCATGGGTACGGCCTAACCATGTTCAAGTGTCTCCTTGGCCTTGTGCTGGGAATGCAATGATGGAGAATGCATCTTGCTCCTTCCAAGGTGCCCAGAGGGCTGAGAAGAAAGTCCAAGTGAGACTTTGCATCTGGAGGCAAGTATTCCAGCAATGTAATTGGTGACAGGCCAATGGGATCAGTGGACATTTATCCAGGAGGATGGAAGAGACACCTCATTGTTCCTGTTGTTATAAACAAGAGAGGATCAAGATGAATGCAGTGGGTGGGTGATCGTGGGAGATCAACGTTTGATTCCCTGCTCATTAGCATCTTCCAAGTATGAGCCTAAGCTTTTTAGGCCCAGATGATCAATGGGAACTGGATTGGGCAGGGTCATAGAGTCATAGAATGGTTTGGGTTGGAAGGGACCTTAAAGATCCCTTTAGGATCTCTGCTTAAGGCACCATAAGTTCATCCCCCAAACACAAACTGAGAATAGTAGCATGTTACTACTAAAGAGATTATTTGTGATGAGTACATTTCAGCTGCTTTCTCAGGTGCCTTTGGCATAACACCCTCTTGGGCTTAATTCTTTCTATGCTACATTGTTCAGTCTGTTTATTGTTCTGCTTTCAGGTGTCTACATCTAACAGCTAAAAAGTAAAAAATGCATGTTTGTGAGTGTGCTACAGGTACATGTGTGATGGGAAGGTTGTTGGAGTCTGCCTGGTTTTAGCGAGTTTCATGATCTGCTTTGTGTTCATCTACTTGGGAATTTTATAGTGAGCGTGTTTACTATTTCTAACACAAAGGTGTTAGAGCTCTTGCAAGGGAAGGGAATCTGTGCCACAGAAATCAAAACTCTAAAGGAAGCACGCTGCTAACTTGCAAGCATGTCAAAAGTGGCTACTTTTCCCACTCACCATCAGCCAGCTTAGAAGTGACTATCAAAAATAAGATAGTGCTTCACATGATTGAACTGAGTTTCTTCAGCACAGAAGCCTCAGTGACACTTGGATTTTCAAGAGGACACTTAAAGCAGAGAAAAAGGATTCCCCATCCTTATTTTCCATCTTAGCTTTTCTTCTTCTGTGGCGTGTGTATTTGTGTTTAAATGTTTTTTCCCCTAACAATTTGGTCCTTGATGTAGTTAATCCAGCAGTGAACTTGTGTTGAATTTCTGTTGCTGTTTGTGGCAACAAAGTATAAAATAATGAACTCGAGATTGTGACCTTACTGCAGAATCAAGTGGGAGAGAAGCTGAATTGTGAGAGGGAACAGTTTCAACCAGACATAAATCTTCAACAGTATTAGCAGAAGAATGGAACAGCATAGGTCAAGTAAATTGATTTTTGTATAAATATTCTCTTTTTCAAATTTGTGATGACAGGAAAATCTTTCTACATTTGACCTCTCTTCTAGTGCAGCTATTTTTGTGAGAAGTACCAAACACTCAAGCAAGGAAAACAATGCTTTGTGTTTAATGACAAAAACATGATTTGAGGGCACTCAGTTTCCCACGTTACTCTTCAGCTCTTCAGCCTTGACCTGGGTAAACACTTCTCTTGCAAAATTGCTAAGATATTTTAATCTCCATAACCAGACCATACTTGCTCTCTGCTAATACCAGCATTTCCTGCAGTGTTTTTCAAGAGTGATAAAAGCAATTATTTATGCTAGACACTGAACTACTACATCAAATATTTAGATATGAGCTAGCAACAAATTAAAACCACTACCTGCCTAAACCATTTCCAAACCATGAAGCTGGCACTGAAAAGGTCTGTGTTCAAAACATATCCCTGTGGTATGAGTGTGGCAAAGGCTTTGGTGTTTCTGTGAGGAACTGTAGCAGTTAGGGTGCCTACAGGATAATGGTAATTAAGCCAAGCCTGGTCCGGTGCCCGCAGCTGTCAACCAGTGGCAGCAGAGTATCCTGAGTGCATTTTGGCTGTCGGTCTTTTACTGTTAGGGGAACAATAGATGTTGATTGTCCTGACCTATGCCAGTTAGGGTTGCAGAAGAAAGGAGCTGGATGACATCTATAAATCTGTCAGTGAGCTGAACAGGTAGCTCACAGCTTTTGCAATAAAATACTGCTTCCTCTATAAGGAATAAAACTTTGGTGCTTTGGAATGATGAATTCAACTGTCTTGCTGATGTAAAAGATTAAGCAAAAGGGAAAGAGTTTAAGAACTCTGAGTCAGGAGGTTTGTTTGATCTCTTTCTAGACAGCGTTAAGGCCGTATTTACTTTTTACTTATATAAAAGTAAAAAAAATATTTTTACTTGTATAAAATCACCTTACTGATCCTTACTGATCACCACCTTACTGATAAAGTTTTAAACCTGGAAATAGGTATAGATTGGAACTGTGTACCTCACACTCCTGCAGCCCAGAAAGGGTCAATAACTCTTCCATCTGTGGCTAAAGGACCAAGCACCTGCTCTAAGATATTAAGACCTGAATAGAAGTGAATGCACTGGAGCAGATAAGAATTGCCTTGAATAGCTCTGCACAAATCTATTGGAAAAACTGTGTAAGGGAAGGAAATCGAATGTGTGCATTAGTGCATGTTTAGAATACATAATGGTCGGAGACATCCCTAAGGAGCCAAAATAGCCAGGGGAAGTGACAGGGGTTCAGAAAGTGCAAATCTCAGTGGCCTTATACTTGAGCCTGGAAGAGAGAGTGGGCCTGGACTAATGTTATTGTCAGCTCCTCGTTAATCTCCCATGTGCATCTCAGTGTATTTGGACTTCTGAGGATAGCTGGGCTTCTGACCTCTTGGCATTAATGTATTTTTGTTATGTTTTGTTTTGCTTTCCTTTTAATGAGCCACAGGCTCCCCATGACATATATCTGATATTGTGCAAATTAGGACATTCCTCATTTTGCTTCATAAAAATTTCTATGCTGGAATCATAGAATATTATTTTGGATACCCGTGGTTGTCTCTCAAGCCTAATTTTTAAGTATCAGCAACCAGGGCTTCCAGAAAGGGAAGGGGAAAGCCCAAGGGATACTTGACCTGCCAAAAGTCCTATCAACCAAATATAGAGAGCCCTTGCTTGGTGTTCATCCTCTCTCCACTGCTGTGAAGTTTATTGCTAGCCTGCTTTTATTTTTTCATCTATGAATTCAACTCCTCTCCTCGCTTAAGATTGTATTTTCTGCTGAGTCAGGCGTCTTTTCCACTAGTGTCTTCCATCTGGCAGGTTAAAAAGTTAGGCAGTCATATGTTTCCATTTATTTTCCACAGCCCCCAGAACAGGCTGCAAGCGGCCAGTCTCCGAGAGATGCAGAAGCAGATTCTCTGTCAGGATTTAGCTCGGCTCTGTTCTCCTGTTTGTACTTGAAGAATGCTCTCTCTGGGTCTAGGAGCTGCTGAGAAGAAGGTGTTTCAAATTAGCTTTACTTTTTCCCCTAGGAATGGCCGCAGATGTTGCTTTGATAAGTATATACTGTTTGTTTATTGTTCTATTTTCTGTTCTGTTTCTCAAACGCGTTTAATGGGGAACAGTCTTTATGCCGCCAGTTCCCAGGCAGGTTATCAGCTTTTGGGTTTGTATCATTTTCATTGCTCATTATATTCTCTTTGATGGGTATAGAGGTACCATTTGTGTGTCTTGTGGAGTTTATTCCACTTTAAACTAAAGAGCTTTCCTATCTGATGTTATTCCAGGCAAGTACTTTCCTTCCCTCAACACAATAAAAACTCTCCAATTAACTTGTACAAATTTCTTCAATGTTTTCAGTGTGCCTTGAAGGTAGTATTAACTTTTCATATACCTAGGTAGAGAATGTCGGCTGTTTCACCTACAATCTGTAATAACTATTTTAGAACACTTTCAAGCCTTTTACAAGTATTCTGTGAAGCTTGAGTCAGTACCTTTTCAGCGTGAGTCTGGAAAAACTGATGAACACATCTTTTTTTTGCTGGTAAGCTTTCTCGTGTGTCCACACTCCTCTGCTGAGCTGTTTTTCACTGTGATTTTCAGTGTGTTCATGGGGTGGCATCATCCTGTCACTTGAAGCCTTTTGGTAACTTGTTTTTGTACCTGCAGTCTTAAAATTATCTTAATTGTCTAGTCTGCTGGAGGTCTTTTTTAGTCCTGTAGAAGTGGAGAAAGACCATTATCAATGCTATTGACTTTGTGACTTTACTTTTTTTTTAGTTATCCCATTAGCAGACTGTATTTGTCTCATCATTTCCCATAATTGCTAATAAGCAAGATTATTTGTGAGACTTCCACTGGAGCCCATTAGAATAGCTCTGGCAGCGACGGTGTTCACATTGTGTCAGTTCTGCTTCACAAAATCTTCAGGGCAGCTACACTCATTACGTGCTAGACTTGCGCTTTCTTGTAGTCTGTTGGCAGTTATTTAATAATTTCAAAATGAACTCTTTACATAGGTTTTTTTAAACAGACCAGTCTTTCTCTTGGGGAATATTGCTCCAGTTGTGCTCAGCTTATCACTTAAAACCCATGAAGAATTTTTTTCCACAAAGGGTCTGATTTTTATGTGATATATCCAGATTTTACCCTCATACAACTCCACTGGCTTCAGTAGAATTGCTCCTGCTGTACGCTAGCAGAAATTACACGATTTTTTTTCCTTAAAAACAAACAAAATATCCCACTGGTTTTCAGGTTACCCAAAGGGATATGACTTTCAACAATCACACAAAAACCTGCAATCCTGCATGCAAGGGCTTGAAAAAATCTGAAGCTTTCAAGATTTCCAAGCGTATGTCCTTGCACGGTGTAGTCTGCAGGATGTTCCTTCTTAGGGGACACCTTTGTTGGCTGCTCAGTGGCATTCAGCTGTGGTTCTGCTGGGAGTGGAGGTTTGACTGAAACCTTCCCTATGAACAAGGAATATATCCTTTTAGTTTAATGGAGCTAATTGCAGAATGACCTAATGGATCAGGCCAACTGAATAGAGTTAGAGTAATGAAATTATCCAAAATATAATTCTACAAAGCATTTACACACTGAATAGTCAAGTTGGGTAGATGAAAAGGAGGTAAATCGTGAGGTGAACCCGAAATCTATTTATTGTGGCAGCTTGGTGAAAAAAGCATTTAGTTCCTAGAGAACAGTACTGGTCATGGATTGATCATTCCTTTCTTTGGGACCTCTCAACCAAGACACTCAGTGACTGTAATTCAGGTTTGCTAAACTGTTACAAAAGTATAAAAAGTATGATATGAGACATTTCTCTGAGTGGTGCTATTGTAAGAGTTGCTCTGAGATGCAGCACAATCTGTCTGTTGGTCAGTTTTAATCACAAGGATAAGAAGGAGGTGGGGGTACTCGGCCACTGCTAGTCTCATCCTGTGGAGCAGCTTAGGGACAGCCGGGTCACAGGAGAATCTTGCACTGGCCAGCTCTTCCTCTTGGATAATTGATGTTTAAGCATCAACAACACTTCAGGTAAATGGCATTTGCTTTCCTTCCTTGAAGTTACTTACTGAGTGACAAGCAACTATGACAACCAGGCAAGGGATGTACAATTGCCATATATTCTGATCATTCTTTCCATTTTGCAAAAAGCGGGCAGAAGGATTCATCAGATCAAAGCTGATGATCATGATGAATTATTTCAAATTCTGCAACCATGCAGGTGTTTTGCCACTACTCTTACTGGTCAGTGCACGCATCAGTGTTCCTTGAATTGGGAGAAAATCATTCCCCTGTAGGTCAGCATTGCATGTGCCAAGGGTGGCAGCTAAAATCTACCAGGGAAATGTCCGAACATTATTAATTTGGAGACACAACAGGCTGGTGTAGATCAGCAGTGGATTCACATAATTGAATTTCAGGCAAACCATTTCAGCCCAAGGGTCAAATTATGAATAAATATAAGACAAAACACGCCATCTGGTGAACCATGCCTCGTGTAACTGAATGAATTGTTCAGTGGATCTCAAGGCCAGTGAAATGGCTTATCCATGTTTCTTGCTTCGTACTAAATGACAAATTCAAAGTTCTTCCCTTCCTTCTCCCCCTCTAACCCTTTAACCCCTGAGTCATTCAGTGGTGGTGGGTGGTGGCTGCTCTGACAGTTTGTTGAGTATGTTGCTGAAATAAACAGGCCCCTTCAGAATTTTTTTTTAGTCACTATGGTCAATGACTGACTTTCAAACATATGGGCCTAAAAAGATGTAATTTTAATTCATTGTAGTTATTTGCATAGTGTTACCTACTTCTGGGTGGTTTTACAGGCAACATATATCTCCAGGATTGTTTCCTGTTTAAGAACTTAGGCACAGAGATGAAAAAAAGCAGAACTGGATGTGGAATGATTGTTGTAAAGTCTAGCTTTGTCTCAACAGTTTTATGATTTCGTTGGTTGTAAAATAAGTGGCTTTGTTTAGCCCTTTCTGGGCTGCTGGACAACTTGAATTTTAGAAGACTGAGAAAATGTCTATTTTTTTTAGATGGTGCAATCTGCAGCTTTTTAATGTGTTTTTGTACTGGGCAGAGAGGGGTTATTTTTCTTACAGAATAGTTCATACATTTGTACAAAAAATAGGACAGATTTAATAATACCTACAAAATAAATGGTTAAATGTGGCTTATAGAACCAGTAAAGTCTCAATCATAAAAGAGTTTGAGGTTGCCAGTATGTCTTGGAAGGTGTTGCTGTTTTAGCTCCTGTTGATCATGGTGGATTTATTCAACTAGTACCGAAAAAATGCACGACATATTACAACAAATATTTATCCAAAAATCCAAAATTGCTGCCTTGATAATGTGTAGCATGTAATTGTTTTTTTTTTTTTAATGTGGTTAACAGATTGGAAACATCTCAGCTAATGTGTCTTTAATTTTGTAGCCATTGCATTTTACTCTTATTTTATGTATATGGCAACTGTCACGGTTGTATGACAAATGCTTTCATCAAAAGCAATTTCTGTCCGTAGAGACGTTTATGGCAGTTCATGGGTCCCACTGAACTTAGTGTGAGGCTCAGATTTTCAGATTTGCATTGTGATGCTGAGGGAACTGGGGTTGTTTAGTCTGAAGAAGAGGAGGCTGAAGGGAGACCTCCTTCTCACTCTCTACAACTACCTGAAAGGAGGTTGGAGAAAGGTGGAGGTCATTCTCTTCTCACAAGTAACAAGAGAGAGGACAAGGAAATGGCCTCAAGTTGCACAAGGAGAGGTTTAGACTGGAGATTAGGAAAATTTCTTTTACTGAAAGGGTTGTCAAGCCCTGGAACAGGCAGCCCAAGGAAGTGGTTGAATCACCATCTCTGGATGTGTTTAAAAGCCATGTAGATATGGTGCTGAGGGACATTGTTCAGCAGCAGACTTGATAGAGTAGGGTTATGGTTGGACTGGATTATCTTAAAGGTCTTTTCCAACCTAAATGATTCTATGACTCTATGTCCTGTTTCTCCCACAATTAAATGAGATTTTTCATGCCTCATGCAGCTGTGTTGGGCCAAATACTCAAGTGAAGAGAAGAGAACTAAAATTAAGAGAATTGTGTTCAGATGACATTCAGGTCCCAGGTACCCTCAATTTCCATTACAGATAATCCTTAAATGCTCAGTGCATGGTACAAAGCCTATGAAGTGTGATGTGGGGTCTTGCTCTGCAGTCCCTTTGAGTACATGTGCTGGAGCCGGCTTCATTCAGGAAAAGGACAGGCCATTAGCCGCCGGATCAAACCACTGGGGTGCTTACTGGCTGCTAGTGACACAGCTCAGGGTAATAGCACCCTGAGGAATACAGAATAATGGAAATAGTCTCCCAGCTGGAGCTTGGTCCATGACACCTGGAAGAGCTGCCTCCAAGAGCTTTATCTGACACTTGTCCCCTGACTGGTGTGGTCTGCAGGGAGGAGGAAGGAAGGGGTGTGAAAAAAGCACCCTGTTTCTTGGGCTTTTGTGGCTAAATATCACTGCTAGTTAGATCTATCCCTAATGGAGTTCCTGCAGTTGTTTGCTTGGAATTGAGGTTATTTCTATTTTATGTGTTGTTTTTAAAGTATTGTATCTAAAAAGGTGTATTTGTCTTTAAGGGAATCCTGTACCTTGATCCGCTTTCATACAAAGAGCTAAAAAGAACACATTTCAGAATAGCATCTGGGTTTATTTTGACATAAGTGTTTAGAATCAAATATCTTAATCCATCTATATTTATATAGAATATAAAATTGTGTGCCTTCAGTTGAAACGCAATCCCATGTGTAAACAGCATTTCACTTTTTACCTTTTCTTAAACCTACAATGAGCTGTGTTAGCTAAGGTCTGAAGTAATTGATACTGCTCTTCTGAAATACTGTAAAACTGGGGGTTGGGGGTTGTTTTTTATGATTTTATTTTTTTTAAAGTATCATAGCTTTGCGCAAACAATCAGAGGAGTTACGTTGCCATGAGGCTAGAGGTCTGGATGAAAATTCTGTCTGCATTTGCTGTTCTTTGGGCTCCAATGTAACATCCAGTGACAATTTTTTAATACAACTTTCCTGGCCATTCCTGCTGACATTTCTGCGTTTAGTATGAATAAAGTACTAGAGCTATAACCAGAGTTAACCATTCTGTGCTACAATATTTCAGTTAAATTGCAGGTTATTAAATAAAGCAAGCCAATTTCTGATGTTACTTAATGTACATTTCCAGTAATTCAGGATCTGATGTCAACAAAAGAAATGTTTTAGATAGTGCAAAGAAGTGAAGTAATCAGATTATCTTTCAGGAAATGTATAGTGTTTATTTCAAAGTATTTTAGCATGATACAGAGCTAGTAGAAGGATTCACAGTTTATAGGGTAGTTGTTCAAGTCAGATGGACATAATGTCTTCTTCTAGTACAGCCTTTGGTTCTTGGCTGTGATGGACCGGAGGAATTTCTCCATTCTCACTGGCTCTGTGATTCTCCTTCAGTTCTCTGCCCTGTCTCTTTCTCCTTGAGAGGTGTAGCCCACCTTCTCTGAACTCACCATTTTTTAGTTCATCTGAGTCTTTCTCATCTTGGGTTTGCTGTAGAAGGGATCTCTCAGCAAGAACACACAGGACAAGCAGAGCTTACGGGTTATTATGGGGAAACCCGAGAGCTGGTTTTGTTGTGCTCTGCAGGTAAGTCTTTTGCCTCTTTTTACATCAGCATTTTACATCATTCATCTGGCAGATCACATCTATTTCACCACTACCCAAGGTCTGTTGTTGGTTTTCTGGGCATTTCCTGCTCTGCAGGTCACGTTCCAGACCACAACTGTGCCAACTCTTACATGCTGTAGTCCCGCATTAGCAGTTACATGTTGTTAGTAACTGCCATACTGAAGCTATGCAAGACTGAGAAGATAAAAATTCAGGATTCATACAACTCTGACATCCAAAATTTAGGTAATCCACATTAGGAATCTTATTACAACCAATCTGGGCAACAGAAATATCTGTGAATAATCTATATGTATCTTTAGAGCATTAAAGAGCGAGTCTTTAAATGCAGATGGAACTTTAAGGATATGAGGATCCCCTTTGTCTCAGTGGGCTGTGAACTCAGTCATACCAAAAGGTCCTGCTTGCCTGATAACGATGTACGTATAAGAGAGTATGTAATTAGCAACAGCAATATATGTGAGTTGACTGAGATTGACTTTCCAAAGTTTGGGTCCCTTTGAGGACTCTGGCATTAATGCTGCTGCTGCTGATGTCCCCGAATTGGTCATGTTTATGCAAACTCCATGCAGTGCTAGAGGTTTCTAATACCACTTAGAGGCATTTAATGGAGGTTTGTGATTTGCAGGGAAAAAAAAACCAAGCCAATATCACTTTCCAAAAAACCCCAACCAGCCCTGAAAGGGAAGCAATTTTGCATTCTTTATCCTGGATTATAATGGCATAAGCCTCTAGAGAAATTCCAAAAGCTCTAACCAGGGGTTGAATGGAGAGCAGTCAAGAGCAATGAAAAGGAAAACCCTCATTTTTTTTGCTGCTGAGTTTCTGATCAGACAAAGCAATGCACATAGAGAATCACTGAACAGCCTGGTGGAAGCCATGAGCTGACCCATTAAATTAAATTTCTCCTGTATTGCAACTAGATGATCTCAAAAAGCTGTGTCAAGTGTCCCTGTACATCTCCAGTGTGTGACTGTGTGTATTCACATGTTGAACAATGACATTCATTCAATAAAAAATATCTTTTGTGAATAAAGGTAAAGCTAAAGGCAGGTAAGGGGCAGCAGTGTTCCTGTATTGTCCAGATGAACTGATGTGGGTTGATACACTCCATACGAGTCTTGACTTCACAGTAATATTTTAGCTGGGTTTTTCCTGGGAATGTCAGTCCAGCTGTCTGAGTTTGCTTGTGAGATCAGAGCCTGAGCACACACCATTGCACCATGAAAGTTTATACTTCCAGATCAGTTTATACTTGTATGAATTACACATCAAGAAAAATTAGAACATTACCTTTAAAAGGCTCAGTGAACAAAAAAATACAAACTCACTGAAAAAAAAGGTTTTCCATAATATTTGTCCTTTTAATGTTATCTGGCTATTAGTGAAAAATGGGATTTCTCTCAATTCTTTGTTCTAAAGCATTTGTGGCCCCTTTTTTTTTCTGGAGAAGTGAGGTGTATTGAGTTTACAGAAAAGTTAGAGCGTTCTCAGTCCTTTCTGTTTACAAGGCACGCCTTTTACAGCAGGATACTACAGAAAGCTTCGCCAGCAGTTTGCATAAAATTTGTTATTCATCCTAGATGAAATTAAGATAGGATAAATATGTTTGGAGAGCTAGGTCTCCCCTCACCATGGTCTATTGTCTTTCCTACTTTGAAGTAATCACTGATAGAAGAACATCTGGGATATCAAAGTATGTAGGTTTGGTCATAGTGAAAGATGTAGCAGGATGTTTCTCCTGACATTTCAGTCCAAGGGAGCACAACGGATTACTACCTGACTTACAAAGATGCCAACGTGGCATCTTAATGAGATCCTCCCAGGCATGTGTGTGAGTCTAGGAGAGGTTGGGTTAGGAACAGTCTCTTGTCCAGTTCGTAAATGGTCATGAAAACATCCATGATCCACTTTGTGACACGCTCGAAAAGGTGCACTGTATGCTGGGATTTGCAGTCTTCTGGATGGGTTGAATTTAAATCATGCATGAACAGATGAACGCTGGAGCCAATATGCAGTAGTTTGGATACTTCCAGGAAGCACTGGATTCAGCATACGTGTGCTGATGAATTCACCTCCTCAAATGTGGTAAAGACATGTTTGGAAGTAGAGGCCAAAAGTGCACTCTTCTGCAATTTTCCCCATGAGAATACCTGGGTGGAGCCCCAGGGGAGTTCATTTCTGATGATACGCTGTGGTGTATTCCAGAAAAGACTGGCAGAAACTGTTTAGGTAACAGTTGGTAAGAGAAGATTGCTGATAAGAGACAAGTCACTGTGGTGTGAGAACAGCTGCTATTATTTCTCAAGTACAGCAAGACTTGGCTAGAGAGAATTCTAACCAAGCGTATGTGGACCTTGGCTGGTGGGTTTGTGGTGCAGAAAATGCATGGTGAGGAGCACTGGTAGATGGGCAGGTGCTGCATTACAGTGCCTCCAGACAGCTTGGTGATAAATCAAATCTCACACTTTGATGCTATTGTTTTACTTCAGTCTTACTATGTTCAGTTTCTGTCTTAAATTCCCTGGGTTTCTGTAATTATGAAAGAATTATTTTTTTGAGAGCTATCAGCTTTGACTGCTGTAGGAAAGAACTTGAGCATGTCAGTTATAAAGGTTCAAATATTAAAACACGAATGAAAGGAACCACTGTGTGGTTTATGAAATTGTGGTCAGTTTGTGACTTGAATAGTTTGTAGTAATGATTGATAAGGTAAGAAACTGTGATTTTTATTCCGGTTTGGTATATTTAAAAACATATTTAGACAAATTGTCTTCCCATTTACAAAATATTTGCTTTTTGTAAGATCCCTCTGATACCATTTGTTATTCTGATGGATATGGTTCCAGTCACTGATGATTTTTTCTTTTTTTTTTCTCTTTCTCAGTTACACCAGCAGAGTTGTTTCCAATGGGCTGAAGGCACAAATTAATAATCCTGAACTGAAAGTCAGAGGATTGGACCCCCTCATCAGTAATTTAATTGATAAACTTCAGCACTTTAATCAAGTAAGTAATTTTTAGAGATAAAAAGCGTTTTATCACTGGGTTTGATAGCAGAGGTAAAGCTAAAACTGCTAGGTGGTACTGCTTCTATGTTACATCTCCCAGGATCATAGGCTTGAAATAGCCACAGAGTGGGCCTGGTACTATAGGCAACTGAAGATTCTGTTGTGCCACCTGGTTTATGAACTCTAATGAGGCAAAATTATTTCCCTGCAAGTTGCTCCAATTCCTGGCTGTTGATTAACTGCTCTACAGTCCACACTCCCAGGAACATGGAGAATCTCCTGAGCCCCACAGTTCACATGGAGCTTGTGGCTCGAGTCGGGCTGTGTGAGCAGCTTCAGGAGCCCTGCAACATTCTTGTGTTGGAGGAAGGTCTGTTGTTTGAGCATCTTCTTAGTTTTCAGTGGTGTAGTTATTGTAAACAGATCAAAAGACAAAATGGGTCTGTAAGAGTGTGATAACTGAACTGTGCAGAATGCTGAAGTCAGGACAGAAGCTGCTCTGAGATGGATTAACCTTGCACCTTTGAAAACATTTCTTTGGCAGGCTTGTTCTCAAACCTCTCAGCCCCAAAGGAAAGATAACCTGCCAATGAGTTTGTCAGAGGCATCGTTATGTGTGTCTGCCTCTGTCATCTGGCTGAGCTCCCTCAGATGCACTTGGTGTCCTGGTGCATGTGCCATCTTTCAAAGCTACCTCCATGATCCTCTAATATCACTGTGCTTCAGCATACCTCTTTGTGAGCTCTTAAAGCAGCGCCGGTCCAAATGAGCTGGAGCTAACGGATTTAACAGAGATTGATTTTCATTTAAAGTAGGCATGTTTTCTTGGCAGCTTGGAAGAATGCTTACAACAGTGTGATTGGAGTCAGAGGTGTTTGCACATTAGTCTACTCGTAATCTTTCACCATTAAAGAGTGATGGAGTACGAGGATATAAATAGTAGAAAACCACTGTAAGATTGAAGTCTACCTTTGCAGGTGGGGTGTGCAGGAAGAAAAATAACCTGCACAGGTAGAACAGGAGGAGGAATTGCTTAGTCAGGATGTGGGAGGTTATTAAAACTGTGGCTGTGACCGGGAGTCATGATTTGATCTCTTATTTGCGCCTGCAAAAGTACAACCCTCCTTTACTTCTCATCATTCACTGGTGGTAAATCCATAATCTAACCAGTAATTAGTGTTTTCATTAAATCTCACTTGGCTCCGATGTTGTTCTACTGTTGTGTAGGCTGCAGTTTAGGGATTCTTTGTATCACACTGTTTGATTTAACTTGCCATGGGGGATTACAACAACCAGTCTGATGGGGTGCTTAATATTACAGTGAAATAGACGTTATGTGGTCAGATTGATGAAAAGGATAATTCATTATTTATCTGCCTTTGCATGTTATAAAGTAGAGTGTTAATTTACTTTATAAATATTAGATACATCCATCTGTGTAATAGTCTTCTATAAACACTGACAATAGGAAATAGTTAGAAATAGATTAAATTAAAAGTGGCTGTGTATTGGAAATTCTATTTCTTTGTCTGCTGTAGAAAAGTAAAAATCCAAACAGTCACATAATGAGCTGCATACCAATTTCCTTCAGTTATGTACGTTTAAAAAACAGCTTCAAAGAACACATTTTAGCCAGAGAATGAAATCCAATTCCTGGCTCTTTCTGTAAGTTGGAAGTGTTGCTTTCTGTTACTTCTAATTCTGTTTTAGGAGAATATCATCCTTAAGTAAATGTAACTCCCATCAGATGGAGGTGCTTAGCAATAATGGATTCCAAGGGTGAAGGATTAAACAGAATACTGATTATTGCCCTAAGATGGTTTGTTCTTAAGTACTCAGAATAATATAAGTTCCTTTGATCATAATTTTAGTAAGATTTCTTCAGAGATCAAAGCATCAAAGAAGTTGCTAAATATCTGAGGCTTTCACATACAACATCAAACATGTGTAGCTGTTTTCTGCTTCTTGAATTTTCATTTCAGTTGTGATATTAATATACAAATAAAAACTGACACTGAAAAGCCGATTAGATCAGAGTTTAAAGTGTCATCAATAGTGTGTGTAGAGTCTATAGAGGAAGAGTTGTACAGAATCCCATGACTCATTTTACAGGCAAATTGATTTTTTAATAAAATTTTTTTTTGGAGGCAATACATAAGGTGGAATTTAAATAGTGACATAATAAGGTGTTATCTTTGCATCTTCTTAAGTGTTTGACATCTTCAACACCATTTTAAGCAATAGTTGCATATTGCATATACAGAAGCTGTCCCAGAGAGGCAGGAAGCCTGGAGAGCAGAGAACAAAGCAATGCACAGAATTGCATCAGAGGTGATTTGATGTGTCACGGCCCCAGTAGTCTTCTGCCACTTGAGTAATATTGCTGAACTACCCAGAAGAAAATATTCTTGGATAAGAGACAGATGTGATGAGATTTTTAAAAGTAATAGTATTTCTGTCTTAACAAAACAAACTCTGGCCATGCTGCACCTGCCCTTCAGAGAGTCTGGACATGGTCGGTCTGTCTGTCTCTCTCTCTCATTCTGTTTTGCAAAAAAAGGGTGTCTTTTTGAAAATCAGAATAATCTACCGCAAGACCAATTTGCTGAGGTTGTGGAGTGCTGTCAACTACAGCTACGTTCAAATCAACAGGGTTCATTTTTCTAAAAGATGTGCCTTAGCTCAGCAATTCTTAACAATTCCTGGAGCAAATCTAATCGTTGCTGTCTTCAATAGATCCTGTTCCACCTCCTGTCTTCCACTGCTGGATCCCAACTCTTCCTCATCACTCTTCAACACTCTTTGGTGTACAGCGGCCATTTCTTTGTTAGTTTTTTTATTATTGAATTTCCACAAAGGTAAAGAGATTCATAACTTTGTTGATCCCAAATCCCATGGATGTGACCAAAACTCTGGGCAGTGTATCGTTGTTCTAAGTGGTGCATCCCAACTCCAGCCTGCTACAAATAATCTGTATGCAAGTGGTCTGCCAGTTCTGCCTGTCATTTAGGCTGAAATGCCACTTTGTTGGAGATTTTAGCAGCTCCTCATTTTGTTCATCTGGAACTTAAATCCTCACCATAGTTGTTGTTTTTTTTAAAAAAAGAGATTATGCAAATAGCAGGCTATTTAATAACCACTTTGCAAAGCCAAAAGTACAGTGAAATTTAGTGAATATTATTCAACAATTACTGTTATTTGTATCCCTGGCAGATAAGGTTTTTGAAGGGTTTAGTGTAGCTGCTGATTCACATATCAATAGAATTGCCAAGTTACAATTTACAGTAACTTTTAGTAATGCAAAAACAGATCAAGCGAAGTCCCAGGTTGATTTTGAAAAACAAGCAGTTAGAAATAGCATCTTTGTTTTTTTTTTTTGGGGGATAGAGCAGATGTGAACTGCAACTGATAATAAACATAAGATCTCCCATTGCACCTTTTTTAAGTATTGCTTTTTGCCCCATAATCACACTTAAATATGTTTTAATGTTTTTCTTCAGTATAAAGCTTTTCACAGTTCAAACACAAGTGGCTCGGAGGCCAAGGTTAAAAATCCTAAAGGATCAATTGCTTTGAAAAGCAATGAGAATGTTAGGGAAAACTGAAAAAGATTGGACTAGAACTCTACTATCATGGTCCCATGGGCAATTTCAAAGGATTATAATGTAACAAATATTATGCAATTGAACTTATTTGTCTTTTGTCAGCTTCAATCTAATCTTAACAGATTTGGAGAATCAGTGTGTTTTGCTGTTGTCAGTCAGAAATGAATGCTTAGGGCATGGCTATAATTCAAGAAGACAGTGCAATATCCTAGTGCTTAAAATGAGAGTAATGTCAAAGCAAGTCTTGCTGAATCTGGACCCACATATTTTTTTCTCCCACTTTTTAGCCTCATGGATCTGCCAGCTAAAGAAAGAGATGCATGTAACTTGAACTCCTTTTAGATTTGTATACAAAGGATGCTGTCATAGCAAAAGCTGGAGCAACAGCACTGAGATGTTTCTTATGAATAACATGAGCTAGCCATAATTTAATCTTGAATGTGAATTTAATTGGGTTGGACAATAGAGAATAATACAATAAATCCTTTAATACAGCTTAATTTAAAAGTGTATATATTTTTTTAGACATCCATAAAATTTATTACATTATAGAGTTTTTATATGAGATTTAAGTGGAGACAAGTTGGTTTGATTTTCATCCAAATTTTGTAGCTGACTTGGACTAAGACTCAAAATATTCTGTTCTTCATTTCATCCAGTGAAAACACGGAAAGAAAGGTAGTAATCTTGGAAAGACTGTAGCTGTATTACTTCTAGTCTGTGGGATTTAAACAGCCCCAGGAGGCTTAGAAGTATTATTGCTTGCCCCCCACATACTTCCCCAAACCATCAGAGACTTGTGTCTGTTACGGAACAGAGAACCTTTCCCAGAACTGCCAGACATCTGGATTTCCAAGACATGTCCTCTTCTTTTTTCTATCCAAAACTTCGGACATTTCTTCAAGATTTCAGGTGATCCGTATCTCTTTTGGAAGTGTGAAGCAAGACATCTGGAAATCCCAGAGATGTTCATTATCTCATCAGTGGCTAACCAAGCAGGCTATCCATAGTTTGAGGCATTGAATTTAATCCTGATGCACAGATCAATAGAAGAAGACACACTGAAGGGGTTGGGCCCTGGTCCTAGTTGTGTGGTGTGTACAGTGACAATCTGTGCACTTGTAGTACGCGTTTAGGGCTTTCAGGATTCACCACATGCAGACTCTCTTGTGCAGGTACTTCTGTGATGGCAATCCTACATGGGAATAGAGGAGGTAAAAGGCTGTGTTCTCTACACAGCCAAGGGCACACCATCATACCCTGTTGAGATGCCACCCAACTGCCCCCAAGGCTGATTTTATCTTTCAGAAGTAGCATAGAACCTCCATCACTCCTCAGTTGGTGAAAGCAGTGTATAACACAACAGAGACTGTCGATTCTTCAGTGCAGGTTTTGAACAGTCTGGGTCATAGAAGTCTTAAAGATTAATCTTGCCTCAGCTTGCCTGCAGGTCAGGTACATGAGAGATTTTCATTGAAGCAAACGCTGCTGCAGCTCTGCTGATCCTTTTTGAATTCACATCACTATAAAGGCAATAACAGCCCTCACCGCCTTCATCTCCAAATGTAAACAGCAGGGATGATTGAATTAATACAGTAGTTATTGGCTGATTAATAAATAACAGCAAGAAATGCATATACTTCAGGAAAATAAAGATAGAATTAATGAAACCTGAAACAATTATGTTTAAAGCCTTATAATGCCAGGAAAGAGCAAATGGGCTGTTTGTTTATTTATTTATTTTTTATTTCCTGCTCTACTGTATAAAATTGTTCACCCCTATAGTCAAATAAACTATCATCTCAGATTACTTCATCAGTTATACAGAGTTTGTTTCTCATCCTATTTTTTTTTTCCAAATGTTTGTTCTTATTAGATTCAGGGGCTGTTTTTCTTCTCCCCTGCTAAGAGTCAGACATCTCTTTGCTTCCGGATATAGATGCTGAGTGCTCAGCTCTGAGATAAATTATGATCTTTTTCATAATCCATACGCAATGAAACAATTCATCCCAATGCTTGAAACAATCCAGCTTACTCAAAGACTGAGCATAATCTTTCTCTGTGTGGTCTTTGGTATGGTTTTCTGTTTCTTGGGAAATATGTACATATACACACATAGGCAATGCATGCTGTATAAAAATTTTGAAGACATCAGATTTCGTTGTATTAAAAGCAAGAAAAGATATAGAAATGCTGCCAGCCTCAGAAAAAGAAACAAAAATCTAGTAGCAACTTAACACTCTTATTTCTTTGAAGAACCTGATGGATTTCTGCCATATATAGTTGTTAGCAAGTCATCTTTGGGTTGGAAGCTTTTTGCTTTTCTAACATATTTTCACATTGACTTGTCAATCACAGTTGAGAAAATGCATCCATTCTCTATTGGCAGATTCTTTTTTTACTGAGAAGATTCAAAACCGACAAAGAGCCCTCTTTGCAAGCACACAACTGTGCATCGGGATATGGCAGTATATAGCAGACTCCATAGCAATGGGGATGCTTCACTAGGAAATATTCTCACAATAAAGGCTGTAGTTCACAGGCGGTTAAACAGGATGTAGTTGCCAATTCCTTGGGAGCATTTATCTGTCAGGATTTCCATTAGAAGGAGTAAAATTCACAAGAAATAGATTCAAACAGTGGGCTGGGACATCTGAAGTCTATCAAAATCCTATTCTGGTCTTAGGTTTCTGCAAACCGCTCTTGCTTTGAGAGCAGGAATTTGTGCCCCTTTCTGACTTGGGCATCCCAGGGGAGGCTGGGAGGGAGCATCCACAGGGTGAGGGTGTGCAGGGGAAGGAGCAGGAGCAGGCTTAGGGCCACAGACAGCTCAGCTGTGCTCCTGCTGGAAAATACAGAGATGTGGCTGTGAAGGAGGAAACACTCACTCAGATTCCCTTTGTTGGCATATCTTGAGGGGCAAATAGAAAAGCAGAGCAGTCAATAATAATTCAGTCATTAGGCTATTCATCTGGAGATGTAGGACCTCCTCTCTTGAGGCCTGCCAGCCCTGGTCACCGGGCTGTGTGCAGTGTTTTTTTTCTCTCATATTCCCTTATGTGTTAAAAAGACAAGGAGTTTGGAAACTCTAACTTTGGTTGTGCTGTGGCATTAAAACTCCCATCAAAACCAGAAGTTCATCCATGAATCACAACAGGAGAGCTCTTTCCAGTCCAGTTCTGCTGAAAAAACATCACTGGAGCATTGTTTTATGGAGAGCATATGTTAACATCATAATTTATTTCTAATTGAGATATAGATCATCCCTTGCTGAAATCAGTGCGTACTTTTGCTGTCCTGAGGTCTGCAGGTTGTTGGTTTGGTTTTGTTAAATACAGTGACTGAGATATAATTGAATAATTTTAATTAGAATTGAGAAATTGCTTTTTTGTTTTAAAACCAGCTTCAGGTTTTCAATAGAAACAGAAACCATGTGAAATACTGTCTCAACTAACCCAAAATGTAGCATTTTGAAATAAGACAAATCTGAATCTCAGTGTAAATCCAGCATATCTTATTATGTGCTAGCAAATATATAATGCTAAAATGCCCGTTTATTATTCATGTGTTGTGTCTCAGAGTGTGCTGTGCTATTTGTCTTGCAAGCGTTTTCAGAAATTATTTGCCCAGATGGACCATTGTATGTGTTTCGTTTTGCTCATTGTAGGAAATTAGTCTTAATAAATCAAAATCACATATTGAGTCTCAGTAGTGACTTGAGCCAAGTAGGGGAGAGGGAGGGGAGAGCTACTGTTTGAGTTTACAACTGAGCCAAAACATTTCACATATAGAAAAGCAGTTTGAAAAGAAGAGGCTTATTTAAAAAAAAAAAAAAAAAAAAAGAGAATGTGTCCTTTGGCTTGAGTGCCCAGTTCTAGTTGGAGCTGATTTACGATACCTGAGCTGAGACTTGTTTCCACAGATGAACTGAAAAGTGTTTTGGATCCTCTGGTCTAATGGCTGCAAGTGAGGAGAAGGTCAAGCCTTGAAGGGATCTGCTTTGGCCTGACTGGTGGAAGGTGGTATGGGAGCATGAGGCCAGGCATGGGCATACAAGGGTTGGTGTGGCCACCCGAGGCCAGGCAGGAAAGCAAGGCAAGAGCAGGAGTTTGAGGCATCTGGGGCATCTAGGAAGAGCTGGAGCCCCCACGGCTTGGGATTGCTGCCCAGGTGGTGGAGGTAGCAATGGGGAAACTTTTCCACCATTAATGGAAATACTGTGGTTTCTAGCCACCGCAGGAGAAATGCGTCACTCTCGTAACTGTTGTCTTTGTGGTGTAAGGTGCTAACCAAAAGAAGTTACTGTTCAACAGCTGTCAATGGTTGATACTCTTCTAGACCAGAAATGCCCTTTTGTGGGTGTTGGTAGCAGGAAGAAGCGTGGACCTGACTGCTATGTTAGCCTACTTGGTGTGATGTTCATTGAGTTTTTTAAAGATAGAAAGTCAGCAATTACCATTTAATTAATTGAGGTTGTCATACTGAAATTATAAATTCTCTTTCATGTAAATACTTATTTTGTTCTATTACCTCATCATCTTTTTCTGATCACTCTAATAGCTGTAAGTCATAGGCATTGTTTTAATTTATTATTATTATTAGAAGCATGATTAGGGTATTTAGTTTTGATCTCATTCCTGAGGTACAATAATGTGCTTGTTTTTGGAGGTGGTAAGCTTAGTATAATAGAAAAGACAAGCAGAGATTTATGGGCTGATCACTGTTTTCTTTAGGGTAGAGGAAAGGTCTTAAAACAATTGGTTGATCACACTGGCCGAAAGAAAGAACAGGGTCATTTTCCTCCTCCTCTGCTTAGATACCAAAGGGAGGAGACAGAAAAAGCAGTGTGAAAGAATAAAACTAAAGCCTAAGCTTAGTCTGTAAAGCACAAGTGGCTCTGTACTGATGGTAGCAAGTGGATTAATGCTACTAAAACATACTGCTGCTTCCTAGCTAAAGTAAATAACTTGTTTCCAGCAATAATTTAGGTTGCATTGTAGCACAAGTTGGTGAATCAAACCTGGACCAGAGAAGCCCCAGGTCAGAGGGGAACCTCTGGGATGTTTCTCTTACAAGATGGCTGATGTGGCTGCCCAAAGCCACTCTCAGATGCTTCCTGCACTACCCAGAAGCAGGGAAACCAAGTCATTTATGACCCCTGCAGTGCTGACATTTGGGTTGCTTAATTTGTTCCTCTGTGGCAGCTTCACGTGAGATGGTTCATACTTGTCTGCCCAGGCAAGCAGTCTTCTAATGTCTTCTCAATGTATCTGCAATGTGTAGACAGGCTAAAATCTCTGAATCAGCTTGGTGCCATTTGTATTCATGTGATCGGTCACGTAATTTTTGGAGGAAAAAATAACGAAGAGCTAAAGATAGGTGTGAGGTGAGGTTAGGCAAACTTCCTGGTGTCACTGTGTATTCTCTACAGGAGAAAACAGGGCCATGAGCAAGCATCAGAGGAATACTTGATCTGCACTCCTAGCAGCATTTGTTCCCTTATGCTTTGGAATTTAGAAAGCAAGCCTGACTACTGGAGAGGGGCCTTTCACTTCTACTTAGGTAAACATTCGCATGTCATTACTAAAATAGGAAAGACTAAAGGAAAGGATCCTCGTTTGAGGCAGACCACTACTGTGAAAAAACATTATTCATCAATTTAAAGAAATTCAGTCTTGCAATAGACTGGCTTTCCTTCAAGCCCCGTCTTCTGCTTCTTTGGTGTTGTACATAACATATGTAAAGGTTCAGGTATATTATATCTCACACCCACCTGATCACACACATCCAGAGCCATGCTGAGAGTAGTGCACCAAATCCAGAATAGATCGTAGAACATCAGACTCGTGTTTCCCTCATCTCATCATGAGCTTTTCTGCCAAGTTGGAATAAAAAAAGTGAGATGTTTGTAGGTGCATCAGCCTAATCAGTAAAACCACACAAGTGCCGGTTTGGCACAATCGTTGTTACTGCTCTCTTATCAAAAGCATGATGCAGTTCTTGTATGGCCACATATGCCCTTGTCCTTGCTTATAGTGTGTTCTCCAAAATCTCAGACATCTCTGTGTTCTGGGTGCTGACCCTGATGGCTGGTAGGGCTGTGAACTCCTTCCTGCTCTCTGCCCACAAGCAGGCCTGGGAGGCTTTTTCCATCCTGAGACCAAGACATCTCTCCCTTTCAGCTTTCAAGGATAGCTATTCCCACTTCTCCATTACTAGCATTGATTTTAACTTTCTGTCTTTTTTTACTGGCCTTTCTTACCCATATGGAAATGTTTTGTTTCTGAAGATCAGCCTAGGTTAAGTCCATTTGAAAGTAATTAAGTTAGGTGTATTATTTAAAGGCATCCTGACAGCTCTTCTGCTGACTACATCAGCTTATTCCCTTCTACTCTAGACAGTCCATGCAGTTTGCCCTTAACTCAATCCACTCCAGTGCAAGTGTGAGGCCAGCAGAAAACATAGCAAGGAATGGAAAGGGATTTCTTTGGTCATAGGAGACTATGGTATTGTTTGCCATAAACATTGTTCTATCTGGATTGTTAGGGATGGTAAAAATCAGACAAAGTTCTATCACTAACAAGTTAAATGCACCAGCTCGCAATAAGGAACCAAACTGCACACCAAAGCCATAGAGTGTCAGGGTGAACCACACAGGGCCTGCCTTGTAAGGAAGGTTAAAATTCACTTTCAAATAGAGGTGTCCTGCAACCGTGATGTTCTGTCACTTGATCTACACAAACTTTCCTGAACAGGAGCAGAAGTTGCTTATAGACATTGCGGCACGTAAAAGCAAATATCCACGGCCCAGACCCGAGCTTTGGGCAGTGCTTGGAGCAGGCAGCTGCAGAGAGGGCTTGGTGCTTGTGCAAACTCGCTGGCTCTAGGAAGATTGTTTCTCAGAGCTGCAAGATACCAGGATCAGCTGAGACCTGAGCTTCCCAATAGGCTGGGGACCCTGCCCCTCAGAAGGGAGAAGTGTGGCTTCCTGAAGTAGCATGTTTTCCTGGCCCTGCAGAGCTCAAGGAGCTCAGAAGCCCTGTCTGCCCAGGTGGTGGGTGGTCTTCTTACAAAGTGACTCTTCAGGAGCCCCAGTTGCAGCATGGACTGGGCAGTAGTCTGACGTCAGCCCAGCATACAGACACAAGGTTTTTTGTTAGTGTTCACTCACTGTCTGGAGAGTTGGTGCATTTGTCTGAGATAGAATATTAACCAGACCGTCCCCACCATGCCTTTCCAGGATGATACCTTCAGAGGTGACGTATCACTACCATACCTAATAGCTTCCCTCACCCAGGAGGTAGAAATAATGATAGGGAAATACAGTGCATTTGTGTCTTAGATGCAAACTCAAGCACAGTTGGATTGAGTGACCTTCCTCAGCCAAGCCAACGTTGTATGCACGGCCTTACATAGTCAAGGGATATTAAGGATTTTTTTCAAAATGCATTAGCAATAAGACTATTTTTAATGGCATATATTTTAATTCTGATTCTTGTACCAGCATTTACCAGAGTATAAAAGTTACTAGAGAGTAATAGACAATTTGAGGTTGGAAGGGATGATCTGGAGACAATCCAGCTCAACCTTCTGTTGAAGGCAGGGCCTTAGATCAGGTTATCCTGGGCCCTGTAAAACCAAGTCTTGCATAATTCCAGTGAGAGTGATTCCATCTCTTCTCTGGTGACCCTCTGCTTTGTGTTTGTTTGCTTGCTTATATCTGTGAAAAGAAATATGCTAGTCTTAAATGCCTCACTTCTTCCTGTTTATAAAGTTCTCGAGGTCCAGCCTGAATTCATAGACAATAGTTCTTGACCACAGAATAGGCACTTTATACCTTTATACACTGAAATATGTTCCAGTGTATAAAGCAAGAGCAGTTACATAATAACTTGATAGTGGGATACCTGGAAGTTCCTACTTCCTATAGGAAAACATCCAAAGGAAATGATAACCAATTAAACACCATGTCTCTGTATCTTGCACGGAGCAGATTCCTCTTGCTAGTCCAGCCTGCCTGGATTACCACCAGTGAGCGTGACGTGAATAAATGGAGAATACTGGTTAAGCTGCATCTCGCTCATTTACAAAGCGCGGAATTTGCATACACTTGCTAGCTGGAAGAAAATATACTCCTGTGCACATGCTGCTGAGTAAAGCCTCGGGTAGTGCAGTTGGGAACCATTTGCACATTATTGTTCTTTTGAATAGCAATGAGGTGCATTTAAGAGTCCATGTGCCATGGCCCCTGTGCAAGTATGGCCTGCTCCTGAGCATAGATGGGACTTTTTCTACCTTTAATTGTGATTTCATGGCTGCAAATGCCACTTAGAGATTTGAGCTCTGTAGTCCTGAAAACATCCAGATCCTCAGTTGCTCTACCGCTGAACACCTCAGGCTTTGGCTAGCTGAAGTGGCTTGCATTGCAAATATGATTTATTTACTATGCGCTGTTTAGTGACACCTACAATCTATCCTGCTTCCTGGCACTGTGTGCATTTTAAATGAGATAATACATTTATTTCACTTGCTGTTTTCATGCATCTGAAATGAGCCTGAGCCTCAGTGCAGTTAACGTGGGAGTGGATCTATTTGGGACTGAGTATTCCCAGTCCCAGATGTCATGGATGAACTTGTCATTATGCAGAACAGTCACCCAGGAGACCACTGATTCCCTTCAGAAATAGGTAGCCTTGGTATTGCCTTAATGCTAATAGCAAAGTGAAAAATGAGCAGCAGTGAATAAAGCGGTGCCACTTCACACGTAGAAATTACACGCTCTCAATACTGTTTTCTCAAGCTCACTTTTGAACTGCACAAAGACACCAGTCTTCACTCTGGAGGAAAGTCATCCCTTGGAGAGTCTGTTATCACATAAATCTCATGTAAGCGCTTCCCCCATCCCGAAGGTTTGAGAGTTGCCAATACTTAGCACGCACAAGCTGCTCACAACCACTGCAGAAAGCGCCTGCCTCACCTGCCAGAACCCAGGTTCTCTGCAGCTTATGGCAATTGAGAGCTCATAGAAAGTTATGAATTTGGAAATGGCAGGGAGTATTCACAAAGGGTAACATTGGTCTAGTAAAGCAAACCAGACCTGGCATGTGTAGCCATGCTCAAGCCCAGAATCAGTATTTACAAATGTCCCTCACTTCTCCTTGGCTATTTGCACTGTATATAATTATAATTGAGTGAAGGCCATGCTCAAAAACAACAGATACAGGGTCTGATGTAAACCCTCTGAGGTTAAACCCTTTGCCTAGTTGTTGGAGAACAGGACTCCTTCTTCCAGAGGGCAAGTCGAAATCTCATTATTGAGGCTTTTAGTCTGGATCACCCCTTCTCCATTGATGATAAAGGGAACATAGAGAGGAGGTTCTTCTGGCAAGCGTAGCACCAACCTTTCTGAGCTCACTACCATTTTAATCCCTGGTTTTCTCTTTACCAGAAGCCTTCAATCAGCATGGCTTAAACACACAGGTCACTCAGCTGTTCTGTGTAGGTGTGTGTAAAGAGGTGTGAGGTTTTTTGGTGCGCCGAGTGTGCTTCTGCACAGGTATTTCAGCGTTCTGGGCTCATGGCAGTGTGCACACCACGTCACTCAGCCCCAAGAGAGACGGGGGAACAGGACTGAATTGTTTGGAAGCAACCACAATGTGTCCTCAGTCTTACACAGTTCAGTCACATCTGAAGGTGAATTCATGTAGGCCTCTGCAAGCTTTTAATGGGTGTAACCAAGAAAACCCCAACTGACGTCCACATTCTGTTTCCAAAATTTGGAGAAGAAGGCTTCTAGCTTTAATTTATTAATAATTCCCGTAGGGATGATACTTTTTCTACGGACGAGGACTTTTCCACAGTTACAAAAGTGTGTCTAATAACTAATTCAAATGGATTCAAGCGATAAGTCATTTGAACACAGCTTTTCATAGCCAGAAGCAAATAACTAGAACATAGCCTACTGATAGGAAGCGTGTAGTGCTTTGAATGCTGCCATATGTCCCGATACGTATCAGCCTTGCAAACAGAATCAAAGAGTGCACAACGTCATTTCAGGGCTCTGCATCGTGTTTGCTCCTTTCAGTATCTGTAAGAGAAGCCTCTCACAGCAGAGTTTTTCAAAATGACGTGTTCATGGGAGTGAACCGGCAGACAAACAATGTAATTATTGGATAATATAATGAAACATGGCTTGAACTTCACTGCAGTAAAAGGACGCTGAACCATATTTGATGTGGCATTTGAAAGAAGAGAATCTAATAATATTAAATGGATTTCAGAAGGGTAAATGGAAAGTTTGAGATTTGTCTTTCTTAGGCCATATAATTGGGGCTAGATGAAGTCATATAAAGAGGGGGAGAGAGCTGCAGGCACTTTGAACCCCTTGATGAAGCTGACCATTTATGCCAGTCACTCGAGTAAAAGTTTAGTATTAAAGAGCTTTGTTGCGTGAAGTTCTAGTCTCAAGGGTATTTTTTGGGTCATGCAGCACGATACAGAAGTTTTAACTGAGGTGTGTAAAATGAATCACTTCAAGTATTAAAGTTCCATTTTGGATTTCATTTGGAGTGTTTATGAACCATATGAAGCAATATTACACTTATTATACAGATTTTTTCAGCTATTGATTAAAATACTATTTTAGAATTTATTTTTTCATCTAGCTTTGCTAATCGCTTCCAAGTACTTGGTAGACTCAAAATTCCATACCAGTTGCCAGACAACGTTAAAATATTTTTTGTGTCGGTAATATGATATATTAACTAATAATCCAAACAAAATATAATAAATCACTACTTAATTCTGAGGCAGTCAAACAAAACTAAATGTATTGGATTTATTTTGAAAATGTCAATAATTACTTTTTGAAATAAGAAGTTTCTGTTTAGCTCTTAAGGGTAATGGTAAAAAGCCAGAAAGTCATGAGGTGATATTCAGGAAATGGGATTAGCTGGTAATAAAGCATCTCAATTCAGCAGCAAAGGAATAATGAGGAAATCTCTGTATAACATATCAGTTCTGGGAAATTCTGTGAAATTTTTGGCTTTACTCTTTGAGGAAGCTACAGCTGTCCCATCTGTCTGTCCATTAGCCTGCTCCTACAGCAGCGTTTTAAACAGATCAAGTTCAACCACATTTCCACAGCCATTCTTATCTGTGCAGGAAGTTTCTTTCTTGCCAGTTCCTCCTGTTTCAGAAGTTTTGGGACTACACCGGCATGGTAGCACATAGGGCAGCTTGATTCCTGAGAAAAGATTCTTGGAAGAAACACCTGAGAGCGATGCCCTGAGCACAGGAATGAGGGCAAAGGATGCAGGGCATTGTGTTCTTCTTTGGATGTGCCTTTATGCAGAGTTTCAGCTGTAACTGGTGTTGCACTGGTTTGATTAAGCCAGCACAGTTTTTTTTCTGTGCAGATGGTTTTTATTTATCAGTTCAGAGAGGGGAAAACTTGAATGACTGTAATCTGGGTTTAGTTCAAGATGAACTGTCGAGCTGGAGTTAAACTGGTGAGCAGGGGTTAAACCGTGCGTGGTTGCTGTTAGGCTCGTAGCGATTGCAGAGAGATCATATGATCAAAATGCATTAATTCCTTCTGGCTGGTGCACGGAGAGAAAAAGAACAAGATCATTTTGCTGGAGCCTCAAATCCAAGGAAATTCTGGTCTGTGGAGAATACCCAAGTATATTGTTTCAATCCTAGGGAAGTTTTTAGCCACCTTTTTCTATGGGAAGTTGTGAAGTGGCCTGAAAAAGAGCAAGTCTGGTCTGGTCTCTGTTAACATTATTGTCTGGGTTCCAGAGAATGTCCCCAGCTGCGGAGGTAAAAATGGCTGTGATTGACTGTAAAGGATGAGAGAAGACACCAGAACATTCAGTCTGATTTTTAACTCTCTCTTACTCTCATTTTTTCTCCTGTCCGTTTCTTCTCCCCATTCCTCGCTGTAAATGAAACAATTTTGCCAGTGTTAAGTGGGTGAGAGGGGAAGGGTAGAGCACAAGCCCCACGTGTGTGAAGCAGGCCATATGCTTGTGTGGGTGAGCATGTGGACCTGCTTCTCCATGGAAGAGTCAAGTGGGATGCAAGTGCAGTTTGTGGAGGATGCAGTCTGGGGGTGTGGTACTTCACTGCAAATCCCAGAATTCGGGTCAATCTCAGCATCTCCACTAAAACTGTTTCTCAGCGTCCCTCTGTTCCTGTTGTATCAACCATTTACAGTGGTCGATAATACAAGTTTAGGCGAGCTGAAACCTCAGGGCCTGTCAGAGGGAAGAGCAGCAAAGGGGAGATTTAGCAAATTCACACTCAGTCCCTGGATTCTGCCTTGGATTCAGATTAAACCCTTGACAATCACGGCCATAAGTACCTGACAGTTATATTGCTGCAGTTACATCACTCAGGTTCCTTCCACCATTTTGTAAGCCCTGTAAGGGAGGTGGGAGAAGGCAGTGTTGGTCTGGTTCCCGGAGGGGAAGATGGCATTGATTTCTTAAAGAACACAAAATCCTGCAAATTTAAACACAGCTGTATTTTCACTTTCCAGTCCAGGGCTAAACAGAAAATAGCAACATCAGCCCCGGAGATGTGATACTAAGGAAGAATTTTGTTTGTTTTTTTTCCTCCCAGGCTCTCAGTCTTTCATTTTAGGATGTTGTTCCTTTACTTGGCTTTGTACAAGGTGTGACAGAGATCAGATAAAATATCTACAAGAGCTTGAACAGGCTTCCATTTTATCTGGACTCTGGTGGCTTTCAGAAAGCTGTCAGCTGTAATCTGCTGTGTTGGCATGTATGTGTGTGTGTGTGTGTTTGAGTGTGCATATAATTTTGAGCATTACAAGTTAAAGAGAGAAGAATCAAAAGCTAGTTGATCAGTCAGATGCTCAAGTTGTCAGTAAGTGTAGTTGCCTGTGACTGTCATCTTGATGTGATCTTGCCTTCCTCTGTCTCTGAAAGAAGACAAGTTGATGGCTATCCATGAAATATCATTTTCTGTCATCTGCTATGCTTAGTTCCCAACCTGAGAGTTCCCTCTAGGCAGCAGTATCTTCCGTCATGAATCTTCCATTCCTGCTGCACTTCCATGTTTGGAACTTGATCCTTATCTCTTCCACCCTGCCCTGTGCTCATCTTCACATGCAGTTTGTAATAACTTTTATTTCAAATTGTAGGCAAGACAACATCCTCTCTTGAAGGTTTGTAAGCTCACCGAGTGTTCTGGCTGGATGTCACTTTTTGGAGCACTGCTCTAATCTGAGACAAAAGTCTTAGCTGCAGCTGATGGAGTTGTTCACGCTCATTGGATGTCAGACTCCTACTGAGGATATTATTGTAGCTCTTTTCTAAGGCAGTGGACAAAACTGTTGAGGTTTTTGGATTAATGCATGACTTCCCAAAGTTAATTTGCCAAGGTTATATGAACCTAGATCTGTGGGACAGGCTGTATTGTACATGGCAGTGGCAAAGAGAAGGTCTTGGCTCAAAGCTGCCCTTTGCACAAAGATTAACAGAAACCAATGTCCCCCATCTCGTCCTCCAAAGAAGCTGAGGGCTGGGTTTTTCTTTGTGAATATTGTTTGAATTAATATGCATACCACAAGTGCTCTGCACAGCCCAGCGTGAAGACCCAGCATAACTGGCCTTATGGCATTTTAATAAAAGGTAGTGGTTATTTTTAGTTGACAAGCAGGAGTTTATGTTGTTGGGTGCTCTGGATTGCCAAGTTTCTAAACATTTTTGTGACAAACAGATTGAAAATTATTTCTGTCCTTGAGATCTAGCTCTTCCAGCCTCTTGGGAGGTTTTAGACACACTTGTTGTTCTGGATTCTTTTAAATAAAGTATAGAGGGCTACACATTAGTTCCTTGATATTCTCTGTTGGCCTGCCCTGTTCAATATTCACTCTGTAGTAAAACTGTACTATTTAAATTCTAGTTCATACGGCATCCCGTGAGCTAGTTTCTCTCCAAAAATGAGAATTGTGTGGCTAATTTTGTGTGGTATTTTTAAAGAGAGACATCTTGGAACTCATTATTTTCTTTGAGGCTGAAGTTCCCTCACATTTCTCCTCAGATTGTCAGGTTCTATCTCTAGGCAAATTAATGGCTTTCAAGCTAAAGGGTTGGGTGGTCAGGTTGGTTAGGCTTTTTCCTTTTCACTATTGCAGAAAATGTGGAATTGCTGTTGCTGTTAGAAAATAGATAATCATTTCCATGTATAGTTGCAAATTCTTTGTGTGCTTTTAATAGCAATTGAAACAGCTAGAAAGAGGGGAAATGGTTGCAGCAGGAATAACAGGGAAAGTTCACTGGTCAAAAGGCTGCTCCCTCAGCACATTCACGTATGAGAAGCTCAAGCGTTTCTTCTAGAAACTAAGTTGCAGGCCAGAGAAATCTTTGCAATGAATGCCCAAACTGAAGCAAAGCATCAGGGAACTTCTTTTTACTCTTTGTTGTATTTTATAAGCATTCGATGAAGCCTGAGAACAATGCCAGTTGCAGTTCATCCGCTCCATGGGACTGGAATTCAGGTTGGGGTGGGTCAGAAATTGCCTGTTTATCTGTCAGTGAGTGAACGTGTCAGTAGATGGCTCAGGTCATCCCTCCAGTAACTTTGGAACCTCATTCATTTCAATCAGTGTTTGAGTCTCAAAAAACAAATTAAGACTTTAGAAGTTTAAGGAGAAGAGGTTTTTGGAGAGTGAGATCCAGTTCAGCACCATCTGACAGAAAGGCTGCAGGGTGGGCTGAGGGTGGGCTGTGATTTTGTATCCCGGAGAATCAAGGGGAAGGAATGAGGAAGAGGACTCTGAGTGGCCCAGCTGCAAGAAAAGCTTCAGTCAGGTCTGATGCCTCATTACATATGAGAGAATCCAGCCACAAAACACAAAGCAAAAGGTAATTAGGCTAAGTTCTGTTTCCCTCAGAACATCTTGCTCCATTTGTGCCCATGTGTTCACTTTTGCTGTCCCTGTTACACTCAGCAGTTTCGTGAGTAAAAATATAGATGAATTTTCCTATTTTCCACTTAGAGAGCAGTTAATTGTTGAAACTATATGCAAGTAAACTCTATAAGCCTGTGTTTTTCCTTTCCAACCATTGCTTTCTGCTGCTAGGGGACGGATCCACAGCCCAAAACAGAGAATATTTATGTGTTGATTATTGTATTTGCATAACCAACACAGTAATGAGTAAGAAGTGTTAAGAGCTTCACTTCACTGATTGAAAGAAAAGGATCTCTATGTTTTTCAGAGCAGAATTTGAGTTTCTCACATAGTATAGGGCAGCCTAATGCGTGATCTTGGACCAGCAGTGTGGTTAATGACTACTTACTGAAAGTTAATGTCATCTGAGAAAGGCCTTGCTGTGCGGAGAACTGCAAATTCCCAGTGCTTCCAGAACATGGAATGTAACAGCTCAGGAGGAACTCTGGATGTCACCTTTAAGTTTCTGTGCTTTACTGTGGATTGTTCATTTTACTGAGCACATCATTAAACCCCAAATAATTATATTGTATAACCGAGGGGTGATGTCACACACTTGACAGCTGTCAGTCACGTGTTGGGGTTTTTTGACTGAATGACTCTGAATTATTAATGTTTCAGATGCCACAGAGCCTGTTTAATGCTTCATATGCAAGTGAGCTTTGTTAGAAAACTCTCAAAATATAGTGACTGTCTTTCTCATAGACAACAGTGTGGCCATAATTAGCAATGCCAGATTTTTGCTCTACACACTGGATGTGTGCTTCAAAATGCCAATCCCACATCCCTGCAGTTCCCAACTTACAATAAAGCAAAGCTGAGGCGTTCAGACAAGAAAAAAAACAAACCAACAACACACCCCCCCTGAATTCCAGCTGATGATACTACAGCTGTGTGCTTCTGGTCAAGAAACCAGTTACTGTAGCTCCCCAACTGCTGGGGCAGATTTTTGCTGCCCTGAATTGCCACAATTTTAAAGAAGCCCAAGATGGGGAGGAGGTGAAAGTGTCTGAAGCAGCCTTCAAAGTCTAACCAAATATTCTGGAGTGTTTTGCCACTCAAAACATTGATTGTTTTTGTAAGTTCATGGATAGCCACCCCCTTAAACACTGATTTAATGGCTTGATAATAGAAACTCCTTCTTTCCATAGGGTTTTCATGAAAGAGTTTTTAACTGTGAAGAGGTTTTGGGGAACACTACTGCTGAAGTTGTCCAAAGACACAACTCTCTCATTTTGGTTCACTAACCCTCCAGTCCTCCTTGCAGGCTGGCTCCAAGTCAGCAAGGCAGTCTCAGCTGTTGGGCAGGAAAGCTCTGACTGGGGTTTTGTGGTGGGGCATATCCCCATCCCGAGCTGGGAAGCTGTGGTGGGCTCTGGGGTAGCTCTGTTGCCTTTTAGAATAAGCTGGTGCTTGCTTTCTGGGGTCTTAGTACAGGAGTCTGTGGCAGTAGCCAGATATTAATGTAGTCAAGTGAAGTAACTCACAGAAGTATGCTCAGGGATAAGATCAGGGCATGAGAACAATTGTGGTTCCAGAAAATAGCTTGAGAAGTGCCTCCTTCTTAATAAATAATATAAGCTATCAAGATGTCCATTGTAATCACAGTTTCACTGGGAGCCACATGTACGTGACATGTTGCTTTATAATACGATATATTGAAAAATTCAGAATCCACAAAAATCTCTCTCTAATTCTCTTGTACCATTTTTCTGAAGGTGCCTCTGAGTATTAAAACAGAGGCTTAGGACCTAGATGCTAGACCTTCAAACCAAATGCCTGTAGTGGGAGCTGCTTTGGTTTTAGAATAGCATTTCTTTAGAAAAAAGTTGTTTTCAGTCACACCAAAAGTCAGAGCCATGTATTTCATAAAAAGCAAGTAGAAAAATTCAGGCCTGCTGTAATTACATTTTGGGTGTTGGTGACATTTGACAAGTTTGCCTGTTGCAGATTAATGGCAAAGGTAAAGAGTCGGAGAAGAGGAGATGAAACAGGGATAGAAAACCGCCTCACAAAAGGAGGCAAAAGGTTAGCCATAAAAAAAAAAAAAAAGAAGAAGAAAATAAAGAAACAAAAAGCCTTTTCAAGTCGGGGAAAAAAGCTCTGAGTTTTGATGAATGAACTGCCAAAGTTTCAGGAGTTCAGTTTACTGAACATGCCCAGGTTGGGAATGCACAGAGGAGCTCCCCATTGTGTCTGAACCTCCAGCCCCCTGTTAGAAATCTTGTGAAAACACGTTTCCTCACAATGTTCTGATACTTCTGTTTCTGGCAGTTGTCCAGCAGCAGGAAACACGAAGGGAGCAATGGTAACATATGTTATCTGTACACATGTTTTAGTGCAAAGATACACTCAGTCCTTCCAAGTTTTGCAGTTTCCTTCACATTTTGGGGGATTGTTTGGCATTTGCCAGTGGAACAGGGGTCTTTCCAGGATGCGTTGGTATTGAAGCCTTTTAATTAAACCTGTCTCACAGAATATATTCATTGTTCATCCTAGGAAAAGGAAATACTTCAGAGAAATATATAGTTTTGTTAAAAAGAGGGTTCCTTCCTCTTTTTTTGGTAGCTATTGTTTTATTAATCAAGCAATCAGTAGCTTTTGCACAGAGCATTAAGTGCCGGCTCCAGTTCCTGTGTGGGAATGGAAAGAAGCTCTGTGTGTAAAGGGCCTGGAGTCCCCGGCCCTGTCCCACAAAGAGAAGAAAAGTCACATCACAGAAATCGTGTTTTCCTCCAGCACTGAGTGGAGGGTGGTGGGGGTGGCCTGGCTCGAGGACTGTTGTCTCCTTCTTCCTTTAGTCCACTCATCAGGACAGGCAGATCTATCCTAAATCAAGATATATAAGGCACTTTTAAGTGTATTGTACAAAGATGCATGAACTAGTATAAAAAGGGAGGAAGAGGAAATATAAAGCCTCAGTTGAAGCAGGTTCACATGTTGAAGATTGTGCTGTCAGATGGTAAATGTGGTTAAATATAAATACAGCAGAGTCTCTAATTGCAATTTTGCTAATCCAGACAGAAATAGTTGGTCTTTCTCAGTCCCTGAGAAAGGCTGAATAGGTTAGTAGTGAGCCTGCTCATCACCACAACTTATTATTATTATTATTATTATTATTATTATTATTATTATTATTATTATTTCAAAATATTCTGTAGCAGCTTGCTGAGGCAGAGCTCCTGACAGCCCATTCACTAGCAGTGTGATCAAAGTCTGGGGACTCAATATCCTGGGTTTTTATTCTTTTTTTTTTAAAATGTCTATTTATTTAGTCATGAGCATCTTTCTCAGTATTCATCTTGAGGAAGGCAACCTCACAGGAATTGGGGAAGTCAAGCGGAAGCAAAGGATGATTACATGGCAGAGTATTCAGAGTGGATATACAAGACAAATGAGAACTCAGTTTTAATTTCCACCTTGGAGACAAACTCCTGGTGTTCTCAAGGATAAATCTCTCCTCCACGTTATTTCACATTCTGTAACAGGCAGACAAACAGTGCCTTCCTTTGGTGTTACTAGGGCAAGTGATGGTGAAAGGGCAGCTGTTCCCACAGAAGGAGATCTGGAGATGCTCAGATATCAAAGGTTGTCCTGCTGGTGTTGCTGGTCAGAGCACCAGCTGTCAGATGCGTGAGCAGGGCTGTGAACTGATTGCAAGGCTCCTTCATGCCATAATTCAACATCTCCCCACCATGTTTGCATCAGGCTGAACTTGTACCCACCTCAGTAAATTGATGGCATCCTCAGGTCTCCTGGGAGCAAGGAACACAAGAATGCGATGGAAGTATAACTTCCTTGCTTCCTCTGGGATGCTGGGGACAAGACTTTTCACTGTTCACGGGCAGAATATTATAGCAACAAGGCAAGAGAGGTTTTTAAGGCTGAAACCTGAGACATACTGAAAGCGAAGCCTGATTTCACAGGAGTTTGAGTATCTTTGCTCAGGCAAAATGGGATTTTTTCTAAAATTTATCTGGAGGCTCATCAAATACATATCATTTCAGTTTAACTAAAGGCTTTGAAAAAAAGGAAGTTGGACAAAAACCTATAAGCAAAAAAAGCCCAGAGTAAATAGAGAATTAAGGATCATCATTTTTCATGGTGACGATCATTTGTTGGAAATGCAATTGAAGTAAAGGATAATATGTTCATTGAGAAGACGGCTGCCTTTATTTCTGGGTTAGAAAGCAATAGTGGACACTGTGATAGATGAGGAAAGCTGGACTGAGAAGATGAGAAGACATCTGTTACGTAGAAATCACCTTTTCTTTCCCAGAATTTCTGACCTTTTTGTAAAATTCTAAGCTACTTTCCTTGAAAACGTACTTTGAAATATGGATTTATTTAGAGGAGAACACCTTCGGAACATTAAGCAAATTTACCACCAGTTTGAGATATTTAACCATTTCAGTTTCCTCATGACAACGATGAGTTTGTCAGCAGATAAAGGTAGAAGCGACAGTATTTTTATATATGGTGCAGATAGAAAGAATGCTGTACAATGGCTATTCTATGTGCACAAAATACATTTAGCCCAAGAATATATATTTTAAAGGGCACACTGAGATTCTTGTCTTGTCTGTACTAGAAAAAACTTACACTGAAAGGCCTATGTCAGCATGGATAATGTAAAGAATAGACGGTGATAATTAACGCTTATTGCAAGAAATTTGCTAGGCTGAAGAATTTAAGAAAAAACACTGTGCTCTCCTTTTTTGTTCTAGGCAGATAGGAAGTAGAAATGAATGATATCTTTGAAATGCCATTCAAAGCTATTTATTTTGTACAATGTCTGTGTATCAAGCAAAATCATCTAGTGGAATGTGGGAGTATATGTTGGCAAATAAATTTTGTTAGCAGCAGGAAGAAAGATCTCGTTCATTATCTAGACAAATATAAATGAAGCTTGATACTTTTAACAGAATTCATTAATTATTATACAGAGCCTGTTCTTTATGGTGTATTTTTTATTTACTTTTTCTAAACTAGCTTTTTCTTAATGAGTTTCAGTAACTAGAACAGAATAGAATAGAATAGAATAGAATTGAATATTCCAGTTGGAAGGTACCTATAATGGTCACCTAGTCCAACTCCCTGACCACTTCAGGACTGACCAGAAGTTAAAGCATGTTATTAAGGGCATTGTCCAAATGCCTCTTAAACACTGACAAGCTTGGGACATCAACCACCTCTTAGATAGACATGTTCCAGTGTTTGCTCACCCTTCTGGTAATGAAATTATTCGCAATGTCCAGTCCAAACCTCTCTCAGCTCAGCTTTGAACTATTCCTATGTGTTCCATCACTGGATCCCAGGGAGAAGAGATCAGCACCTCCCTCTCCCCTTCCTCAGGAAGCTGTAGATCAATGAGGTTGCCGTAGAGCGAAGTGCATTTATAGGATGTTTACTTCAGCTCAGTGAATAGCCCAATACCTACCACAGGTAGGTGAGATCGGCCTGCAGTGAGGTGTCCATCCTTCCACAGTGCTGCATCAGCTGGCAGCTTCGGGACTGGTTTGGCTTGTGGAGGAAGAGCAGAGCACATTCTCTCTGGAGCCCTCTCAGGGAGCTGGGTGACCTAATGGCTGAACTGAAATGCATCACTTGGACTGACTGACAGCTATCCCAAGTTCAGAGGTTAACTCCCCCTGACAGCCCTTTACTCCTCCAGAGATTATAGTCTAGCAAAGAAACGGCTGCACTCTCTTGTCTTACTTCCTTTAATCAGGGCTGCTTTCCCATGCATTGATCCTGTCTGAGGAAGCTCAGCTCTGTGTAGCTGTACCTGCACCAAACAGATCCTGCTTCCACAAGAGTCACTGCCGAAGCTGTTGCTGATTGCAGTGGTGGAAAAGCAGAGCCTGGAATTTCATACCACCTTTAAATAAAACACACTGCAATTGATAATCCAACATGTAGGATCTTCTAGCTGACAGATTAGATTGCCGTGTCATGCAAACTGGGTAGTACATGAACATAGACTAATTTAACCTTTAACAGCAGAGCTCATTAATTCGTGTTGGAGCCAAGATGTTACAGTTGTGGTGGACCTACTGAAGCAGATTTTATTATCCTGTGCTATTTAGTGTAGTCACTCTTCTTGTTCACAGCAGAACCCGAGTTACTTAAGATTTGTATTAGACATAACAGTAGTAGAAGCATGAACTTATCAATTGTATTTACATGCATCACATCTTCACAGGCTTCAGTTGTGATTGTGTTTCATTAGGTGCCCTAAAAACAGAGGCCAAGATAATTCTTATTAGAAGGAAATGCAAAACAAAGTTGACTTGCATATTCTTGCTTAGGTGGTTTCTAATGGCTACATCAAATACGTCTATCAAAGCTAATTACATATCCTATTTATTACGAAGAGAGAGTAATATGATATCATTAGAAACAGGCACTCTGCTCATTGGTTCTGTTGTCTTCTGGGTCCGGTCAGGAGGAAAGAGCTTCCTCATGTTCTTTTCAGCAAAGCACTTAAAATAGTCTTAATTTTCATCAGTGGCTAGAGATAGGATGTAGCATCTGCTTAACAGTTAAGGAGACGCTGAAGTGCTTAAATTCTAATTCATTGTCTGATCCAAATAGCCCTAAAAACCTACACTGATTTCAAAGGACATTTGATCCTAGATCTATTATCTACAAAAAAACCCCATAAGCCAGCTCTAATATAGTTAAAAGAGATTGGAGATGGAAAAAAATACTGTGTAAAGGGTTTTAAAAGTTTGAATAGTGATCAATAAAATCAAGCATATTAACAGAGGTTAGCAGAGGGTCCCTCCATTACTTAAAAATTGTGATGCTAAGACCTGCCTACTCTTTTAAAGTTCCTAACAAGGCACAAATATTTCATAGCAGCAGGCAGGTTTTCCTGCAAGCTTTTAATATGGTTAGAGACTGTTACTGGTGCTTTCTAATGCATTCAGCAATTTCAGCCTTTCAAGTTATCTGCAGATGACCCACAACAAAGTTTATCTTCTGCCCAACTTACTGAGTGACTTACTGACTGCTTCGTAAAAAATTATAATCAGCAACTTTTTTCTAAGAAACGTTTCATGTTCCAAATCAATCAGTTCCTGAAACAAGCTCTAATATCTCTCAGGCATGCTTTCTTATGTCAGTGAAGATCAGCTGCGGTTTGCATGGCTTTGAACTCTTACTTTGATAAAAGTGCATTCAGCATTTATCATTCCTCCGTCAGAGTCAAGTTACTTTTTAATTTAGATTTTCAACATTACTTAAATGTTAAGATCCATCTAAATAATGCCAATTATTCTATCTCTAGAACAGGACGGTACATTTCCTGGTTTTTACCTCATATTTACGTTATGAACTTAATTTTGTTAATATTAGTAACAAATTTTGAACTTAGAGTCGCTTTAGATGTTTTCACTTGTAGTCTCTTTGATAAGGCAATACAGGAATACTATTAAAGGCCAATTTTAGTCCTTTTTAGTTTCTACATGATCCCTTTACGGCTAGGGGAGAGGAAGAGAAATTCTAGGAGAAATTCACAGCCCTCTGAGTTAGGTTCCTGATTCAGCATCTCTGTGTGAGGAAGGAGCTCCTCTCTCTCTCTTGGCTGCATCAGCACCTTCGTCTTCATGAGCATCTCCTGCCCTGTGTGTTTGTATAGCACCCAAAGACAAACCCTCACTGAGGCATTTGGAATCATTAAGTATTAAACCATCATAATGGTTTAGAAGCCATTACCAGTTGTGACATATTAAGACAAAGGAGAAAATAGCTTTTTCTATGTGCCAATAAAGATGTATACGATGCATATACAAACTAGAGGAGCAAAGTAGTGACTGGACCACAAGATGTATCAGAGAAAACATCATTGCTATCAATTTACGTGCACTGCTTTTGATTCTGATGGGAGCGATTGGCTTTAGAGAACATGAAGTTGTGCTGTGATTGGCTTCAGAGGACATGAAGTTGTGCTCCACGTGAGCAGATTCTGGCCTCGGTTGGTCAGAAGGGGACACTTCTCCAACACAGCCAGATGAAAAATATATACATAGTGTGATAATGCTGCCATGCTACACTTAAATCAGTCTGAATATGTTCATAGATGTTGGTTGCTATGTAAGGGTAGGATATTTAGAAAGAATAGATTTGAGTTTTCATTTGGGCAGTGTGAAGCAGGATGCAGGTGCTTTATTTAGGTCACCAGTGAATATATTATGTTGTTTTTTGAAGGAGTCAAAATCTCATTAAATATATTTAATTTTTTGTAACATGAATTATTAAAACCTGTGCAGTTCACCATTGGCTTCTTTGTGGACAGGGTTTCAACCAGAACAACTAGTTATTCACCTTGCAAATTCTGGCCTCAACTGTTGGTAAAGCATAACCAAAAAGTCACCGAATAGGTTCATGCAGTCCCAACTGGACACCCATGCCCATCATCGAGCTTCCAGCTGCCGATGCTGTTGAAAGGGGAATGGGTGGAGAGGTGCATTGGTTGGGGGAAAACCTGCACAAGACCTGCCCTGTGCTATGTTTAGACCTAGCTATCGATACTAATTCTTGAGATTCAGGAGCTCAAATAGGTGCAAACTTAAAAAATTAATAATTTGGTTTGTGAGAACAGACTTCCATAACTTTCTCATGATTCTAGATTGGAATTAGGAAGTGTTCCCTTTAGAGGCTGGATTAGGGCAGTGTATCAGAAATGCCCACTCTCTTTTCCTTTCGCTGTCACGAATCCAGTGCTGAATTGTCAAGTAGCTTTTTTTTCTTCCCTCCTAGGGCTGCACGCATTTAAAAAAATACTGAACACCAATTAATTTGTCTAATTTACATGAAAAAGTGCAGAAGATGTCTTTTTTTTCCATAATTAACTATATTTTGCAATTCATTAAAATTCTGCAGCCCTTCACATAATGGAGCCCTATTCACGACATAGGAGATAAGTGCTTAATTCCAAAAGGGGCAGACGGAGAAGGCAGAAAGGAAGTGGAGGAGGGCAAGATTAGCATTTTGTATATTAGTTATGCATATTCATGAGGGAAAATGAAGCCCTGCCAATTCACGTTGGCTTTAAGTTTATTTTGTGGGGTATTCACAACACTTACCTCGCCAACTGGTTCATGTGGATTTTTAGTGGGTTTAATTGAGCAAGAACATGGTGACAGGCGTTTTAACGAACCTGTCATACATGCAGCCTACAAGGACCAGACGGAGGTTGTGTGTTGGGGCATGGCGTGCTCCCCAGGGCTGTGCTCTCTGTGTGTTAACACCAGTCAGCCGAACCAGGGAGAGTGGTTTGGGAGCCTACAACCTGCAGAAAGACCCCAAATATTCTCTCAAAGTATACTGTTGAATTATTAGCTACTTTTGAAGCTTCCTTCATTTTATAGGGCAACAAGCTCCTTTGGAAAGTCACCTGTGCAACTTTTTCACTATATCTATATCATAGAATCACAGAATGGTAAGGGACCTCAAAGATCATCCGTCTAGTTCCAAACCCCCTGCCATGGGCAGGGACACCTCCTACTAGACCAGGTTGCTCAAGGCCAACTTGATCTTGAACACTTCCAGGGATGGAGCATCCACAACTTCCCTGAGCAACCCTGAGTTTGTGTCTCAGCACCCTCGGAGTGAAGAATTTCCTTCTAATTTCCAATCTAAATATCCCATCTTCATATACCTATGGAGGGGACAGCTGGAATAAGGGGGAGATGAAAGGAAGAGAGAAAACGGGATGGGGCAATGAAACCCAGAAAGCTTCAACCAGGTGTAAATAGCAAAGCATTTATATCTCTCCAGCTGGCTTCAGTGCAGGGGAAGTCTTGAGATCTTGTGGGGGAGAAGGAGTTCCTTTTGACCAAGTCACACCGTTTACTTTGGCTGCTCCATTCATTTCCCCTCACATCTGTTTTAATTCATCTGGAGCTCAGGAGGAGAGCCAGTGCTGTAGACACAACTTTGGGAGCCACTGATTTAATTGAGTTCTCTTTTTTAATTTTTTGCCCACTGTATCCAATGTTTCTAAATGCCAAAACTTGAAGCAGTAGCATAAAAAAAGAAATTTGAAACAATTCTGCTTTTTTTAAAAGCTTAGAAGTTGACACTGTCACCCCAAAATAAATAATAAAGCTACTTATTACTGTCTAACCCCCAACTTGTGCAGGCACGATCACACACAGTGAGGAAAGCACAGGTCTTTGTCACTAGTAGAAAATGCTGCCATTTAAAACATCCCTTGAGGCATCCAAGTTCAAAAGGATCAATAGATAACTAGGAATGAACTTGATCTACAAAAGTTCTGATCTGGAAATGAGAAGTTTCCTAAAGAACAGCAATGCATTGCAAGCACAGGAATGAAAAGCAGCAGCTGGTGCCCTGGGTCTCACTCCCAGGACCAGCCATGGCTGCAGAGCTTTCCCTGGGAGCCCTACAGAGCCGACACACCCAGCTGGCATCACCATATGGCCCTGCTGCTTTGCTGTTCAGCCCTGGGCTATTCCCGCCAGGAGAGAGCTTGATAATTGTGTCACTTTGCTCTGATTTCCTAAGCTGGCACAACACCTTGGTGAGAGGTATCAGCAGAGCTTAAACAGCTTGGAAGCCACTCTGACTGATGTTGGAGTTACCAGTTGGGTCCAGTACCGCATCTCCCATCTCAGGCGTGGTGGTCACTCAGAGCAGGCAGTGTGGCTCACCTGAGACATGTTCTGGTAGGGCTTTTAGTCCTGAAGTCACGTTTATTACTAGTTTAGTTTTATCCTTTTTTGCATAACTTGTTTTTTTCCCCTCATTTCTTTTTTTTTTTTTTTTTTATGATGCCCAAACCTTTGGGATGCAATTCCTAAACTGAAAATTTAGAGAGAATGTGAATAATGGTCGCATGATCCTGGACACAAGCTTTCTTGTTTAACTTGTGCTCACTCAGCTGGCTAATGAATGGAGTTTCCTATAAGCATGCTGAAAATCAAATTATACAGTCGGTTTTCATTGGAAGCACTGTAAGTGTGAATAACAGAATTTTGTAGTTCAGAAAATTAGGTTCAGTCTTACCACCATTGCCACGCTTGGACAAGTTACTTGCTGTGACTCTAAGCTGAAAAATAGCATTTCTTATCTAATAGGTGAATCACGATGAAAAAACAGTAATTGCTGTGAGGCAATGGGTTTCTGCAGTGATGGAGCTGTGCCATCACCTAAGACAGGCTGTAATACTAGTCGTGTTTGGAGCACTTCAGTTGCAGAACAATACTAAAGCTCGATTCCCCTTGCTTTGAGGCAGTTATTTCCCTTCCTTTAAGAGCAAACTTATTCTATCCCTGCACATACCCAGTTACTCCTCTTGGCAATAATGGAGGGTATGGGTAACATCCAAAGGCTTCCTCCTGCAGCTCCAGTGCCTTCCTTGGCCAGAACCTGGTGGTAGGGGATGCCCAAATGGTGCCCCCCACACCCCGCACAACAGCTAGGCAAAGCAGCTTTTAGGAGGTAAAGCCTTTGTTTTCTTCTACTCCTTAACCCAAAAGTCGTGACAGCTGAACTCAAGGAGCTGGAAGCCACAGCTAGTAGTAGGTGTAGATGCACTTAAGAAAAGCAATCCATTTTCAGATGACACCATGGCTTCCAGTGGTTGGAGCAAGTCTGCCATCAGGATCATAGATCTAAACTTCCAGTGTCTGTAATGTGTTCTTCTAAACTGAAGGCTAAATATTCGATGCACTCGGAGCAGAAAGAGAAAATTGATTGGAAGATCTAAAGACATGTCATCTACTTCTCAGTGAGAAGAGGCCATGATGTCCTAGAGAGAGGAGGAGTCGCGACAGGTAGAAGCAAGGAGGTAGCAGGAGTGAACCAGAAACACCCTTTCCTCATAGCAGGTGGGGAGAGCAAACCCCAGGTCCCCGGGCTGGATGCAGGTTGTGTGCCTTTCCCAGAGCACAGGGGAGCAGATTTATGTGGTTAGCTTGATCATGAAATATTAACCGGATATTGACTTGTATTGAGGAGTGCATCAAGATTTATTGAGCCAAGAGTTAAATACTGACGGAGGCAAAAACAAGCTAAAACCTCTACAAGGGACCATTTGACCACTGTAATATTTGATACGTGTATTGCGGCTTCCATTTTGTGACTTCTCATAGCTAAGTGTCCTAAGAACACTTTAAGGACCAAAGTTATATATGTATTTTTATATAACTATAACTATATATACGTATAAGAGCTTGTAAAGAAAAATAATGTTAGGGGCTAGGACAAACATTGCAGTTAGAAGAGGTAATACAGCAATTGCTAGTGCAGAAAAAAAAATCACAAATGTGAAAATAGTAATGAGCACAGAAAGACACCCTTAAAACCATCTCTCCTAAGCTGGAGAATCTCCAAGAAGTTTTCTGTGTGGGACAGAGGAGTGCTCAGACTAGATTTCAAGATCTCAGCTGATAGATCCTTTGGGGTACCCTGCTCCCCCACTGTAAATCACTGCAATGGCCATGAAGTGTGATGTGTGGAGGAATCTGGGGAGCTTAAGGAAGAAGCCAGGATTTTGGGAATGTCTGGTCAAGCCCAGTTAGTTGTGCTGGATTGTGACAGAACTTTTATAGCAGCAAGATCTCTCATACATGGTACGGATGTAGAGCTTATCCATCTAGTAAATTAGCACAGCAGTTCATTATTAAGGGAATGATTACACATGTTTCTGTTTAGTTTTCATTCCATTCCCAGCTTGGATAATTGTATGTTCCTGAAAACATATCTTAAAACAGTCTTTGAAAGGACAGGAATGATTTTTACTTGTGTTGGCTTTTCCAGGGATTTAAAATTGCTAATAAGACTGAGATGCTCCGAAGTTCCACATAAGCAGCTCATTTGCTGCTTATATATGAATATTTCTGAAATATTACATATTTACTCTTAGAGAAAGACAGCACTTTGTTAGGTCCTCCATCATGACACAGCTCTCCCTGTCTTAGATGCTGAATTCAAGGGTCCTTGTTCTGTCAGATTTGCTTAACATCCTGGGGATTTATAATATACTTATTCTCGATTTGGGGTTTTATTGTTTGCTATAAGGCAGCTTCGTTTAAGTATTTTCTTTAGGTTGATGTTCTGGTGACATCTTTAGCTGCTACAATTAAAGTGTATTATTTTTAGAAAAAAGCCAAATTTACAGTGTTCTAATGTAGATATTGGGGGGAAGGTTATTTAACAAAATGCATTTGTGGCCATGGACCAGCATATAATCTTGGCTGCTTAGTAGGCATTAAGGTCACATGCCAGCGTTTTGTTGATTTTAAACACACTTAGAACATGTCCAAAAATGTAAGATAACTTTTGCACTGATAAATGTGGTTTATATTAGCGACAACAAATTACTTCTCATTTAGCTCACGCCACAAATGTGGAATTGCAGTACCTTTTACAGCAAAGCCTTTCAATATTGCAATCGTAAGAGGGTGTCAGCATTTCCCTTCCAGCCTCCTTCACTGAGCAGCTTAGAATTCAACTGTAAAATCTCATTCAAAGCAGAAATTAAATGGACCAGGTGTTAACACAATTTGAGGGGGTTACTCCTCATCAGCTGTTCCATTTCAGCAGAGGAGCTTTTCACATAAAATACAACTTCTGCAGATATTGATAAAAACAACAGCTTCTTCTTGTGAGCCTTCAAAAGCCAGTACAGTGGCCTCCTTAAGTCGTCAAGTTCTAATGCTCGCCTTGCAGCATGCTGGCACTGGTCTTACCCTTTGGGTGTGTTTCTTTCCAACCAACATTGCGGCTACTCAATTCTGAGTCAATGATGAAGAGAGCAAAAGGCCTTTGCTTCAGATGCTTTCCCCACCTACTTGATCCCATCTTCCCCCCCTAATCCTACATACCCTGCTCTCCTGTCTACAAGAGAGGTCATCAGCATAGTTGGGGTTTGGGGTTGTGGTTCCTCTTCTTCTACACTCTGAGGGTGGTGAGACACTGAAACAGGTTGCCATGCTGGGCTGTGGATGCTCCACCCCTGGAGGTGTTCAAGGCCAAGTTGGATGGAGCCTTGAGCAACCTGATCTAGTGGGGGTTGTCATTGCCCATGGCAGGGGGTTTGGAACTAGATGATTTTTGAGGTCCCTTCCAACCCCAACCATTCTATGATTCTCCTGGGCAGAAGAGAGTCAAAGGGTGTCAGCTGCACGGTAAAGGCAGGTTCGGGAAGGATTGCAGCTCCTAACCCTACCAGTGCCCTGTAGGTGTGTTGGGTTTCTCTAGGACACATCCCAAAGGAGAGGGCAGCTTATACATCACCAGGGTTCAGGGCTGTGCTTTACATTTGCAAGTCCGGAGGCATCTGCTTGTCTTGAAAGACCTTAGAAAAAATGTTGCTGTAGTCCTTTTGAGCCTTTTCTCATCCTGCCCACATGCTTTGAGTGATATGTGTTTCCAGGTGCTTTGCTGCTGTTACAAGTGTGTCTGTAACATCATTTTGTACACTCTCTAGGGCAGGAAACCTCATTTCCTTCCAGCTTTGTGCATATTTGTGGATAAGCAGTTAATGATTCATAAAGATGAACCACTTTGCTTTTTGTTTTGATAATGAAAATAACCAAATAAACTATATTTTATGTTGGAAGAAAGAGAATTCCTCCCCCTGCCATCCCTTTATCTCAGGTGTGCTCAGTAATTGCAACTGGGAAGAATTCGCCTTAGGAAGTTTTCCCATAAATCTAATTAAAAGAGGCTTGTATCTTTTTTTTGAAGCAGTAATTCAACAATGCATATAGTATGACCACCATATGTCAGGCAGCATGAATCCTCTGAATGGCCTGGAAGTTCAAGATGGAAAAGAAAGCTGAGCAGCAGAAATGAAACCTCTTAATGTCTCTTGGAAAAGGCATCATCTTACAGGACAGCGTAGTAAGTGGACAGTTTGCATGATAATTGCCAATCGGTGTAGTAAGCTTTGAGACTTAGAAATGCTCCTCTCAGCACCATTGATCCAAACTAACAGCGCCGGTTCTCAGCACAATTAAGTCGTAAACTTGAACGTACTTTGCATGTTTGAACCTGCCTTCAACTTTTCCCTGGCTGACAACACACGCACGCAGAGCAGCTGAGTATTGGAAAACTTGTAATCACTTATCCCATTACCTCTGCTGTACCATGAAGTCCTTTCCAAGGAGGTATTTTCCACCAGGAGAAGGAAGAAAGGTTTCAGTCTTGCTTTAATACCCTATTTTGCACTTAGTATTGAAGTCTGACAAATGAGTGCTGATATAGAATTCCTTTCCTCTTCCGGCTGCAGCTTGCTCTATAAATCAGATGGATGGGAGCAGAAATGGGGTGAAGAGAAATGGGACTTAGGAGTCATGTAGTGATACACAATGGGAGAAGAAGTGTCACCGAATCTGGTGCTCGTTCTTAATGTTACATTCTAATGGAGTCTAGTGGAAATTAAAAAATTATGTTAATATTCAGTCAGCAGCTGTGAAAGATGTCTCTTTAACTCTCTAACAGTTAAAATTTTACTGGCAAAATATGATCAGTGTAAAACTCACTGAGTAGCTAAAGTTTTCCGGCCATTTAAGTAACGCCATACCATAATCAACAGGATGCTGAATGATCTTGAAGCGTGCACTGGTTTTGCTTAAGAAATAATTTATTAGCTCAGAGGCTTAGGATTAGCTTCTAAACAGTGAATGTTTTCAGACCCAAATTTCAGACTCCATCATAGAGGAATCCTCTGGGACATATAGAATGAAAAGAAGAGGAATATTGCTGTATATAGAGATTGTCCTGAACAGAATACTAAATTCAACAAAATGTTGACTGGATATCTTTGCTGTGAAAAGGTTAACATTAAGAGCTCTGAAAAAAATTACCATTCTTTATTAAATCATTCCCTGAGAGATATTTTTTTTGTATGGAGTACTCTAAAAACAATTTTTATCATCTAGGGAATTCTGTGGGTTTGTAGGTATGTGGAGATAGACCCTCTCAGTGAAGTCAGTACAGCCATACTTGTATCAGAAAAGGAGTTGTGCTGGGTCTTGCTTCCATCTTAAACCTTAGAAAGAATGAAGCTCCCATTTTTATGTCAGAGTGAATCAAATGGAGAATCAACCAAATCAGACTTCTGGGCTCCCCACGAGCAGCTGATGTTTTGTGCTTTACCTGCTTCACTGAGAGACATCCCAACCACCTTTTCCAGAACACTGCTGAAAAACCACCACCTTACTATTAAAATTACTGTGTATTAATTCAGATGCAAGGGAGGAAATCAACCATGTGCATATGCAGAGGGTTAAAATTGCAAAAGAATGTGCAGAAGAAGTAGGGGTGAAAAATTCAACATCTTTGCATCACAGCCTTGCATGCAGGAAATCTCCCTCCAGCTCTAGAATCTGGTGCTTTGTTTTTGTTGGATCCAGGCATTGGTTTTCTGAAGCTACTTCAAGTAACTACTGCTCTGTGTAAGCAAGAATATCAGGATCAGTTCCTAAAAATAAAATCTGATGAGACTGGGTAGAGTAATTAATAATAAGGAAAGAGGAAAGCAACAAGAAAGTAAAAGAAATCCCATGTAATAACATATAAAAAAATATTAAGTCTCCTCAACTGGTTGAGGACTGTTCCATGATAATTGGCAAAACTATATACAATAAATTATTTGTGTGCTTTCTCTCCCACTCTCCCTCTGTCATTCATCAAATTGCCTGTTCAGGCTTCAAATAAATAATCATAATAAAAACGCTAAGGCAGATCCTTAGAAACTGAATGAGCCTTTCAGACTCACAAAAGCTTGAAGTGCTGGAATTTTTTCCCCTGAAAGGGCTAAACATTAAGATCATGAGCAAATCATTTTGTCCAACTAGTGTGAGCTTCAAACACACAGCTGCATACATCCAGGGAAGTGACATATCTTCAAAGAATACAGCCAGGCTGAATGATGAAAATCAGCCTGCCAGCCTGCACAGATTTACATGAGTGCTTACACTATCAGTCAGGCATTTCCTGTACTCCCGTGGCTTTTTTTCATGTGAACTATCAAGGATTACAAATGGGCAGTTTTTGTTGCGTTTCCTCCGGCTCCCAACCGTGCTCTCTGCAAGCAGGACTCGCCACATCCAAGGTGCTCTCCTGGTCTCTCAGTGTGTGCTAACACCCCTTAGTGGGAGTACTTTGCAGGACCAGCAGGATCAAATATGAAGCAATTATGCTTAAAGATTGTAAAGAACTATGCAGGAGATACCCCCAGCGTGTTTCGAGTGTTGATAGCCAAGTGTTTGAGTGTCTCCACTGAGGTGGCTGTGGGTGCTGCAGCGTTGTGCTCCAACAAGGAAGACCCAGCAGGGGTACAGCCAACTAGTCCTGTATCATCAGCCCACCTGGAGCTCTGAGCTGCTGTGCCTGCATGAGAGGAAGCTCCAACTGTTGGGCCAAACCTTTCCTCTCCAAATAGTGGCTATGCAAAGACTAAGGGATGTAGCAGTACTGTTTGACAGGTACAGGTGCACGTATTCATGTGTAGGTTTCTCGGAGCCATATTATTCAAAAACCATATTGGCGGTGTTGGACTCCAACCTGCAGTTCCCTCATGGTCTTCAGCTCTCCCCAGCATGTCTAGTCCATTCTGGTCTTACAGGCCCACAGTGGGAAGGAATCCCTCAGGCAGACCTGATTGCTAGGAGAGCAGTAAATTAGCAAAGGGAAGAGACAGTCCAGCCACAGCCTCCTGAAGCCCTACTCTTGGGCTTCTGGTGCCCCACTGAGCTCTCTAGCACCTAGCCAGAGCCTCATGAAGCTCTGTTGCACCTCCCAGTCTGTTCTTGGTCCCACAATGCTCACCACCACATTACAATTTACCTTCTTCTGGTAGCCACAAGGATTGATCAAAGTCTTTTGCCTGTCGTCATTGGGATGACAAACCACACTTTGCCTCTAGTGCCAAGGAGCAGCTTCAGGTTTGCTCCACTGTCAGGTATGGGATACTGGGCTGGATGACCTCCTAGTCTCAAGCTGGCCATTTTTATGGCATGGTGGTCATTTTGATCCTGAGCCACCTATCCAGCAGCTCATTCTGGCTCTGAGGGCTTGTAGGACGTGATAATATACTTTGCAATTCATGCAGAAAAGATGTGATATTGCAAGTGTAGATCAGGAGATGAGAATTATCTTTTGGAAGGTCATTCAAAATATTTTTCTTATTCTCTTCTTGAGACCGAAACCTAGTTCTACAAAGGTGGCTTTCCACTGCTGGACATCAATGTGGGGGCTGTATCAGGGAGGTATTTTGCTGGTGCGTCTACATAATTATGTGATTCCTTAATCTACCCCTTCCTCCTGCAGCAGCGCAGAGGGTGGAGAGGGCCTTGTAAAGCTTGATATGAACAAGGAACAGAATGCAAGGGCCTGGGCAGCAGTGAAGGTGGACTGGGCCATAGCCAAGGTTAGCTAGCATGGTCTTGAGTTTCTGGGAAGGAAGAGGAGAGGATAAAACATTTCAGGACATGGGGTAGAGTTCCAGTGAATTTCTCGGAACTGTTTGATGTGGTACTTGTAAGAGAGAGGGAAGCAAATCCTCATCTCTCTTCCAGAGACACTCTCTTGACCTGCTCCAAGTCCAGGCATGCTGCTGCTGTCAGAAGCTGGCGGGGAGAAGCAGGAGAGTTGTGCAGTTCTGCAGAACAAGGGAAAGGATTGATGCTACCAGCTCCTGTATCACATGTGCAAAGATTAATGCTGTAATAAGAAAGCAAATGCTTGTGTAGGTAATTCAGTGAGCAATAATGTATCTTTTGCCTTGTGTTATTGTCCCCTGGGAACATTTATTCCTTAGTGTTTGCTTTTTTGTTTTCTGATTAACTCTCTTACCTGTCCGTGCTGTACAACTAGGGCACATCTTTAGACAAATATGCACAGAATGTTTCAGAATTGCTTAAGATCTTGACTAATGCTCCAAGAGCTGTGCAGAGCAAGTGAAATTATGTGCTTAATTGCACAACTAAAGACTAGAACTTTGGTTTAAAAATTAAGAATGCAAATAATAGGAAATAGTAAATGTGTCTGTCTCTTTCTTTTTAATGGGTTCTTGCTTCCCCCCAGCTGTCTATACACGATATTTGCTGTAGCATTGCACCGTTTCCAAGTTTATGTAATCCAGTTTATTCCAGTTTATCAGGACTTGCATAAAATGCAGTAGTGTCACTGCCTGGTGAGGTCACTTTAAAGTATGCTAGTGAGGAATGACAGTGGGCTTTATTACTAAATTTTATTGGTTTGGTCTGCATTTCTCAGTTGCTTCCTGAGAATGTAATACCCACAGTTACAACCATGAGAACATCATCTAAGGATACTTCTTCAGTCATCTAAACCTACCTGGCACATCATTAGGAAGGGTGGCCTTTGGTAAAGATAGGTGTCCTGCTTGAGGGTAGTAGTCTTTCTTGAGGTTGAAAGCTTCAATTTTAGAGAAAATACAGACAACAGAAAATTGTGGATAGAAGTCTGCTTGCAGAGATGTATCTGCAATGCTGTGCCCACCTAATGACAGTCAAGCTTTGTGGAACAGTTTGCTGTGGAGCATTAAATGACATATCACTGTGGTGTTAACCAGCCTGACATTTCTGGCCAGTTAAAGGTTTAGAAAAATCATATAAAGAGTTTTGAGCCATAATGGAAATGTGTTGCCCAAATGTCAAATGTTAAGATCCCCAGAAGGAAGTTAGGGGAACTCCAGTGTATGTAGACAGTAAGTTGTGCTCCTTTCTGTTTGTATAGATGCGTCATTTTGCACAGGGAATGATCTTTTTCACGTGCATGCCACTGTTTGTGGTAGTAATTTATTTGGGAAAAGTTTGGAACTAAGAAGGAAACCATGTCTGAATGTGTTGCTAGAAGACAGCAGTTGCCTTTGATGGAAAGAACTGAGTTAAACATAATGTGCAAAACTGTGAGAAACAACTCTGACATCTCAATAGAGAAGCGGATGGTTTCCATTAAGCTTGCTAAATCTGTCTTTCTCAGACTACCCAGTATAACCTCATACACTCTTGATTTTAACAGGCTTTATTATACTTCATCTCAACTACATAAATATAAAGCTGAAATATCTAAAATATTTAACAGATGTGGAATGGCAGAGAGAGACCTCTACAGCATACAGTATGGGATTGGTCCAAAATTAATAGTGATCATGGACTATTAAATATTAAACGCAGTTCTGGAGGCAGGTCATTATCCCTCACCTTACACTGGCTGTTCTGGCACTTAAATGAGAAATGAAAAAAACTCTTAACTAACATGATCTTAGAAAATTAGTAGCCTGAGAGTGATTTGGTTCTGATCTTGCAAGCTGCACTAACTTCCAAAGAGTTAAGTGAGATCAAATCATGCTCTAAATATCAGGTACACCTCAATTTAGAAGACACTATACAAAGGGAATTGTAGTACAAAAAAGTTAAGAAAGGCAAGAGCTTTAGATCAGCACCTCAAGTGCTTCCATTCTGGCAGGGCTGAATAAAGTGACTTACAGTAGATGTGACAAGCAGAGTGCAGCGATGAAGGCTTTGCACACAGGGAGAGTGGGCAGAATAAATTTATCTGTGTGAGGTCAGGTAAAGGGGGAAGAAATAACCCCAGAGTGGTACAAGGTGGGGAATGGAGACGTGAGCCTGGGGGAGCATGGCAGAGATGAAATAAAGAGATGGGATGAATGTCTGAGGACAACCCCCAATGTGTGTATCCAGGATGTATATTACTAAGCAGAAGGATGTGGGAGAAGTATAACAGGGAAAAGGGAGATTTCACAAAAAATACAGCAAAATAAATTTGCTTCAGTGGGTTACCCCTTCCTTACAAACAATAAGGCAAGTAGACAGTGGCTTGGCCTGCTCTGCACTGGCAATGCATTTTTTAAGTGTTAGATTACTGTGGAGATAAAATAAGTATGATTGGTTATGACTACAAAATATTCCATTTATGAGAATTTTCTGCTCCAAAGGTAGTTCCGCCCATGTTGTGAGATAAATTCCTATTTTTGACAGACTACTAAGAAGAATAGGAATATTCAATTATTGCTGCATATTCTACTGTATCAGGATCTTTTAGAGAAATCTTAAAGATGGGAACTTTTGAAAGAGACCACTAATGTAAAACATCCACTGTAGATCCGAAGAAAGAATATATGAAACATATGGACACACACCATAGGAACACAGTTTACTTGGTGGTAATAAAGTGTCTTTATCTAGAAAGTATTAGACTAGAGGATCTGTTGAAAGAAAACTCCTGGGCTCCTGGCTAATGAACAGAAGAGAGATAAATAAAACATAATAGTAAAATAATAAAACACCACCTTAGAATGTTTAACAACCGTTGTTGTAACTGCTTTCATTCTTTTGTTAGCATGCAGTCTTTCATTTCCCATTCTTAAACATTTAAATATCCGTGGTCCTAATATCTGACAGAAGACAAAACATTTCTTCATTGCAAGACAAAGAATAGCTCATCAGCAAAACACACACCACACTGAACACCTTCACAAATAGATCTGAGAGACACAACACATTGTGGCAATTAAAAGAGTCTCTCGAGCACTTCAAAACACGGATACCTCAGCTGCGTGCTTCATATTGATCCAAGCCTCCTTGAAGATAAAATTTGACAAGAAGGTCCTTCGTTATAGTTCCATATTGTCATATCTTTTAACAAAAAACATCTGAAGTGAATGAGAATCAGGATATCATCTAGTTGAATATTCACAATAAGATTTGCAATAGGCTTAGTCATAATATAACTTACCTGGAGTAAAGTGTGTCACATGAAAGGGGGAAGGGGAAGCGTGATTTGTAACATGGGCACAATGAAACACCGTTCCGCTTGTTGAAATTGCTCTTATTTGTCTGATGTATATCCACACTGTAGTGGGGAGGTGGTGAGATCACACTTTAAAAGAAAAACCCAGCACAGAGAAAACAAACAAAAAAAACACCTCTACCATCTGTACAGTAATGAAAGAACGAAAATGAGGGGGACACCCTTTTAATTATTGTGATTAATCGTGTTTATTACATAAGGAATAAGGGACCAACAAAGAACATACCCTCTGTCATGGTAGTAAATCCAAGAGAGTAGGCATCCCTTCAGAGCTCACGGTCCCACACAGGCCCAGGGAAAGCTCTGGGGAAGATGACATCAAGCACAACAGAGAGCTTTATGGTGGAGATAGATTGTAACATGATTGCCACAATGGCTTTTTGCCTGCTTTCTTAGATAGATAGTCTTGCAGGCTCATTCTCTTTGTGTGCCTTTGTGTGTGGTGGTGACAGTGTCTCTGTGTTTACCCCTAGAACAACACGGGAAGGGCTTGGGTCTGGCGAGAGAAAATTTTCTGAGAGCCGACCTTCAGTGAAATCAGTGTGCAGACTTTGGTTTGGTTGTCGGTCAGTCACGACATCACAGTTATTTGAATAATTAGCAAAACTCTGCCCCATAACTTACACACTAGCAAGAGAAAAGAGAGGGGAAAGATCGGTGCTGTTGAGCCTCTCCAGCTGCCTTAGATGTCCCACTAGGTATGTGCCCCTGTGGTTTTAATCACAGAGTATTACTGCAAGTCCTACCTACTTGGCAGTAAGAAGCATGGCCTTGCCTTTGAAGTTAAACTAAAGATAGATTCCCGCTTGTTCATGCATAATTAGTATCAGATGACCAAATACACAGCGGGAGTTCTTGCTATACTTCATGTTATGTTTCAGCAGCTAAATATAACTGTATTACCTCAGAAATACTTAAAAGACCCGGACCAAACAACTCCTTTAGATATAGTACTCAGCAGTTCTTTAGGGACTCTCCAGTTCCTCTCCAGTTGGGCTACAGTCAGCACTAGAGCATGTGGCTGCTGCCTGAGTGGCCATACCCAGGACCCAGCACGGCCATGCCTGAGCTCTTGGGAAGGAAAGGAAGCCATGATGCAGCTAGAAGTGTAAATTCTTCATGGCCTTCTTATGCCATCTCTGTCTTGGATTTCATGATTCATGGGTAGGAGACTGCCCAAGGCAGAATCAAGGCTCTGTAATGTGATTGCTCACGGATAGGATGAGAAGACAAGTGCATGGGAGTCTGCCTTTGTTTGCTTAGATCATCATTTGTCATCACAAGTAATTGAACCTTCCAGAGATGCGTGTGAGTACATGAACCCTTGTGGGGTTGAAGGTGCAGCCAGCAAGGCTGTTCCTGCGTTGGTATGTAAATGAGACACGCCACAACTTGTTCTTTGTTTCAGTGGTAGATCCTTGTCAGGAAAGAATGCTGCTATGGGTTCAGTGTTTGCTGGCAGTTCTAAAATCCTCTATCTCCCACCTGTAGCTTTTTGTTTTAAAGTGGCAGCTTATCAACGCGTGTGTTTATTGGTGCTTGCTGCAGCTTCAGGCCACAACTAAATGGGAGCAAAGGACACCGCTACAAAATGCCAGCACTTGATACTAATCCTATCTCTTCTCTCACGCAGAGGAGGCCAGAGTCAGCAGTGTGCCAGGTCTGGCAGGGCAGGCAGCCCACATGGGCTGCTTTACAAGCAGCCTGTAACCCAGGAAGTTCCATCTGAGCATGAGGAAAAACTTCTTTGCTGTGAGGGTGCCATAGCCTGGCCCAGGCTGCCCAGAGAAGCTGTGAAGTCTCCTTCTCTAGAGAGATCCCAAACCCACCTGGACATGATTCTGGGCACCTTGCTTTAGCAACCCCATGCTTTAGCAGTGGGGTTGGAGTAGATGATCTCCAGAGGTCTCTTCCAGCCCCTACCATTCTTTGATCCTATGATTCTGTACTATGATCTTTCCTGGAGCTGTCTTAATGGCTCCATGAGAGTCCAAGCTTTTCCAGTCCACATCCAGAGTGATGTATTACTGACTAGCTCATCTAGGAGTTCCCAGACTGTGGGGAAGCTTGCTGATGGTCAGTGGTGAGATCACTGGAGTTGGTTCCTCCTCATTTCCACTGAGAATCCTCTGCACAAGAGAATTCAGAGGTGTACAAAAGCTGGGGGAGAAAAAGAATGAAAAAGCGGGGAAGCTTCTTTCTTCAGAGGTCCAAGACAGGGAAGAGAAACAAGTGAGATGATGGAATGGTCATTGCAGGCCTTCAGTGTAAATTAACTGGAGAAAACCATCCGTTGGGCAGAGCTGCTAGGGAGGGGACAGGCCTCCCTTGGAAGAAGAGCTTCCACATGTAAAACCTAATAATACATTCAATCAGAAGTGGCCAAGAATCACACTCAGCTGAACTGATGACTGTGTTTAGGCAAGAAAGAAGATGCTGTTCCATGAGAAGACAAAAAAAGAGATGGGTAGGTCACAAGCAAGCAGTGAAGAGGAGCTGGCAAGAAGGATTAAATACGAATGAAATGGGGAGCTTGCTGAGAAGGTAGAAAACAGAATATCATCTGAATGTTTCTTTTACACTGACTGTCTTCTAGTGGTAGTTACGAGGTCATTGTGCTGGCTTTTCACCTATTCCAAACTAGGTCTCATTACAATAACAGAAGCCAGCTCCACTCCAGATCTCTCTCATCTTTGGTAGAGCTGACCTCTTTTCTTTGCTCCTCTTGCACACTGATTGAAATTTAGGTAAGGTCTACAGAGCTGTACAAGAGTAGAATCTAATTCAGACCCATCAATGGAGAAAATAGGATGATTATTTAATTTTTACTAAATAAAAAATCAGAATTTTGATTGCATGGAAAATGAAATGGAAAAACTTAAGAAATCTCAGAAAAGACTTCAATGAAAATTATTCTAATTGATGAAACGAGAACTTTGTCACTTGTAGAGAAAATATTCTGAAATAATAGGTGTAAAATGTAGGTGTGAAACAACAGGACAAATAAGCATTGCATGTATGTGCTGAAATGGCTTAAACAAATTCTGCAGTAAAATGCTGGTAGCACAAGTCTGGAGCCCTGTTCTGAACATTTCAGTCCTCTCCCTGGAAATAGCAGTTCCTTTATATAGAGTGAATGAGATATAAAGGCAGACTTCAAAGCCACTTTACATCTCTGGTAAATGTGGGCCGTCTCCCAGCCCTGAATTATGGGGATATACAGTTCAGGAGAATGTGGTTATCAATCTCCCTGGTGTACCACGAGAGAGCTTTTGATCTTTGTGATCAGATTATCTTGTTAGTGGCTTTGAGGAGGCAATAGGAGCAGATGATAGTCCACAAAGACCAATGTGTTGACCTTTCTCCACTTACTGTGCCCGTTCCAAACCTGAACAGAATTTCAGCCCGCGAGGGGAAAGGCAAAGCTGCTGTCAGGCAAAGCAACCCTTCCTGCTCCAGAAATTCCACCAGTGATCTGCCGAGGCCGGTTGTTTGTTTGCCCTTACGTTGCATTTTAACCTGGTTTCATAAACAAACACAGCTTATATAATGTGCCCTGCTGTCTCCCTGCCTGTCAGCCTTGCCGCTCCCTCCATATCTTTTTAACCCTTTAGCCAATTTTAACCAAATTTAAAAGGTCCTGAGTACTGCAAGTAGAGGAGAGACACTCTAAAAATGCTGTATTGTGAACTCAGTCTTTGTGACACATCAGAGAACCTCCACAGGAAGCCACCAATGAAAGGAAAGCCATTGGAAAAAAGCTTCAGTGGCAGTTGCTTGCAGAGGTATCTGTTCTTCTCTCTTTCCCTTTTTAAATAAAAATGACTTAGCAAAAACACTCAACCCTATGTCCTCAAATGTTACCATGAAACCATGGGAGTACATCTGGAAAGAGAGAGTCCTCTGTCAGATTCACATAACATGAAATGCATTTGTCTGTTTTGTTACAACACCATGCATTCCCAAACACAAAAAATCTGGGCTGGGCCTTCATATGGAAAATTGGAGCAGCTCCACAGAATTCGGTTTGCTGATTCATTGCAGCAGAGGCTCCGAGCCTTTCATTTTTTGTACATATGCAGCACTTTTGAAATAATACAACACATTTAGAAATATGATATTCACGATTTCAGATGACTGGTGGCAATGAGACAGTGTGATTTTTTTTAAATGTGGGTTTGGGTTACAGTGTTGTTAAAGCTAGTTAGCTTATGGAATAAATAATTTGTGATTTAGCTCCCGACATCAGTACATGTTAAAAGGATGGATAACATAATTATCCATCTTCTTACCATATTTTCCATATTTTATTTCAGTGCTCAGTTGCTGGGATTTAGTGTGGAGGAGACTAAGCAGACGTCTGCTTATGTCATGTTTTAACACAAAACATCAAATCCAAAGTCTGGGTCCATTGAGCACTACCAAATAATGAGAGGCTTTGATTGTTCACAAGTCTTTCCAATGAAATGTCAAACTTCTCATACTGTGAAAATGATCTTCACCAACATAGAGCTTGAAAACAGATAATTATCCAAGAACATGAAACAGAATTAACATGCACTGGAGCATGTCATGAACATTTCCTTCAGCAAATAGAAAAGGTAATTGCTGTCTGAGTACAAAGCAAGGAGAAAGGCTGGCTCTATTCCTTAGACAATTTAGATTGGCCACTGTTTACTCACTTAACCCATAAAAACATGCAGCGTATCGGAAGGGTGCCATTCAAGGGCCGATGGAGTGCGACCGGCCTCCTGATTGCAGGCACTTCTCATTTCACACGGCTTAAGTCTGATCAGACAGAAGGTTCTTGGCTATTATTAGAAGTCTAAAACCTGATGAGTCAGAGCTCCTAGTTAAACAGGACATTTGTAAACCACGTTAAGCCTCAGCAATAATTAATACTTTTTTTGAGCCACATTTTGACTTCGGGCACCACAAAGAGGCTTCGTTCTTAGCCTAGAAGAAGGAATGGACATAATTTGGTATGTAGACGCAATTTTCCCATATAGAAATCAGACAAGCAAGGAAATAACACTCCTAATCGCTAATGGGAGTGGTTCTGGTTTGTGATTTTGATTTTACAAATTGATTTTCTAATATTAGAAACCAGCAGAGTGTAGAGGCACAGGATGGAAGCCTGGAAGAGACTCCTGAAATATCACATATAGCTTATTGACATCACGGGCAACTTTTCGCACAAATTCATTCAGCCACATCTTGCAAATGCTTGAGAATTTCTGTTCCCATCTTCCTCTTGGGAGGCTGCTCCCAAAACTCGTAACTCTGATAGTTCAAAAGCTTGTTTCCCACCTTTTTCTTTCTACGCTAGTTTTATTCTTGGAGATGTCTCTACATTTAAGGGGCAGGCTAAATACATTTACAGACAACAATCGTATTCTCCCAGTCCGCTTTGTGCCCTCTGCCTCTGAAGCTGTTGTGTTAAACAGCCACTGTCCCAAAATTTTGAAGGATTAAATATTGTTTATAATTGACTCCTGCATACTCTTCACCAATAATTACAATGTTTGCGGTGGGTTTTTATTACAATTGTTTACCTTTTCTATTTTTTTACTTTAACAAGATGCTGGAAGTCGTAATATAACACAACAGGTTTTTAGCCATATGCTCTATTTTCAGGCTACATGTACTGCAATTTAAAAAGCAGCTTTTATTTTTGTAAAAGACTGTACTAAGCTAACCGTCTAAAGGTGAAATTCGTGCCTGTGGCAGGGACTAGCCCAAGGAATATGTCTAAGTTAGGCACACTAGATATCAGATCAGGAAGAACTTCTTTGGTGCATCACATAATACCAAGATTTGCAGTCCAACACCAAGGTGAGACATCAAAGAGAGGTGTTTTCTGGCTTCCTTGACCCAACTGACTTAAAGAATTAAAATCAAATTTTGTTATTTCTCTTTAAACAGCTGTTGTGCTTGGTTAAAACAGATTATTAATAAGTCTTTTTTTTAATTTGTGCTCACTTTACATCATTCACAACTAATAGTTTTTGGGTGACAGTGTACTGAAACTGTTATTCTGAAGCTTTTGCTAATAGTGATAAGATTCTGCGGGTGCACATTCTTGTTGCTTTTTCACAGTGTAATCAGTAAATATGAGAACATATGTAGCTTGTGTAGTTTAATTCAATGAATATTAAGCTGATCATGGTGCTAGCATTCTTCTGGAAATATACTCACCTTTAATAAGCAGTTGAAAACAGAAACCATAAACATCAAAAACAGAAGCATAATTCTGCCATATAACAAGGTGAATCTATAAAAACATCATAGATGCCTGCCGAAATGGTTTTATTGTATTTAGAATCAACCGAGAGAAAAATAATTGCTTTTAGCTTCTCTGCTGTGGAGTATGGGTCTGCAGTGGACTATCTGGGAAATCAGAGAGAAACAGCTGGTTTAGAGGAAGGACACAGAGGGGATATGAAACATATTCATAGATAAATGAAAGTGTGGACACTTAAGAATCTAGGCTGTAATCTGGCAATAAAAGCATGAGGAAGAGCGTAATGAGTTGACCTGCATAAACCAGGAGAACAAAAGGTAATCAGAAGTAAAGGCAGACGTATGCAAATACAGACTTACGTCCTCAAGGACAGAGGATTGGAAAGCGTATGTGGGGAAGTTAGGGCTGTAAAATTAGGAGGAAGAGTTATATTTAGGAAACAAAGGAATGGTTGCAAAAAACTTCCACAGAAACCATAAGAAGCTGTATCCGTTGTAGGAATGCAGATGCTGTTTCAGGAAGGAGTAATTTAGTGATTTAATGGGGGAAAACCGAAGCAAAGCAAATAAAAACACTAATTCCGTTAACTATTTGGCTTGAAACAGATGGATAAAGTCAGAAAGCAAGTCCTAACCTTCCCAAAAGACGTACAGCTCATACTGAACATGATCAGAATTGGTCAAATAATTAAAATCCTTGGCGAGTTGGAGTACTCAGAATGGCACTTACCATTCATGTGTATGGTCTGCATCATCTTTGTGAGATAACCTCAACAAGAAACTTGTCAAATTCACACATAGTCCAAGACTTGTGCTCTGCATGTTTCTAAGTGCTTGAAGACAACCTTCCACCTTCATTTTATACATATATGTGTAAACCCGGAGCATTGGCATAGACAAGAAATGCAAAATACCAGGAGCATTGGCATAGGCAAGAGATACAAATGTCAGTGTAAGTAAATGCAAGGTAATTAACGCTAGAGAGAAAAACATGAAACAAAGGAATCTACCAATATCGGTCCAATTCCCTAGTTGGAAAAGGTCTAGTCGGGAGAGACGTGAATAAAATTCTAAAACCACTGCCCATCCTTAACCATGTTGCATAAATTATGTATAGCTGTTCCATTAAATTATTCTAATATTCTACAGGTGACTTGTAAAGCAAGATGTGTTATGCAAAGGTTAATGTAAGGATCTGAATAAATAGAGCAGGAGGGAACCTTCTGGGGGTGTCAGGTGCTGCAGAAGGTCAGATCTCAGTTTTCTTTAGCTAAAAAAAGAGATTTAGGGGTTGAGTGGTACTACCTCCCTGAGTTGTACTACTTTCTGAAGAAGCTAGAAGGGGATAATGCATCAGGCCTTTTTGGATTTCTGTGAAATCAAGACAAAGGAAGAACAAACCAAAGAAAATGTCTGACAAAATTGAAGACAAATAAGTTCATTGTGCTTACTTACGCTGTAATATATGAATGCTAGATAAACGTGAAAAGGAGAAGCAGAAGCAACTGGCAAATGCTTTTAAAAAGGAGTTAAGAGCATATGTGGAGGAAAATTAACCATAAATGTTATCTCAAAGGAGAGGACCTACTTGGAACAAGCATATATATGGCAGTTATGTCTCAAATTTGTTATGTTGCTATTGTTTTGTGAAATGACAGAACATCTGCTCAGTCACAAGGCACCAGTAAAATGCAGCTTTATGCCTAAAGCAATATGTCAGGCCCTAACAAAAAATGTATATAATAGGCTAAAAACAAAGACACATTGTCTTTTTCAGTTGTAGTCATTTCTGACCTAATAATGGGTTAGAAAGGATTTTTTATTTTTGAAAAAAAAAAAAAGAATAGAAGGATTGAGTCATTTATGACTCTTCAAGATAAGGCTTTGTACATTATTTGTGCATAAGCTGGCAAAACGCTTTGTCTCTGCAAATCGTATTTATGTCACTAAAGCACTTGTTCAAAGGCAACTACTTGTAAGTACCTTGAGAAAATATCATGCTTAGCTTCCAGTTCCTAAATGCAGTATATAATCAGCCATTTTTTGATCGCTGTGAAAACACCAGCGAGTGATAGGTGCGCTCACATGACAAGCGGCCAGAAGTCAGATTTCACCTCAAAGCTGTCTTTTCAGGAGAAAAAGCATTCACACGGAAATCCGTCATATAGAAAACTAATTAACAAATCCCTCAGGAAACAATTATTGTGGTGTGGGATTTGTCTCTGAATATTCCAAGCACACAACTTTCAGGTGGCTTTATTAAAAAAGCATATTCTCTTAGATGTTCATTGTGGTGTTCGCTGACCTGAAAAGTCTCAAAATGTAGTGCAAAAATATAATTTGAAAACCTATTTTCTGATGAAATGAGTTTATTATTGCAGCTTGGAGTCAGATCTACATGCATACGTGAACCCTCAGAAAATGGACTAATCAATGAAACGGATTGAAATTGGCACTTTTATCGAATAGTTTTCACAGAGCTAAACAGTTATGATTTAATTAATGTGTGGAAGAGTTCAAGTGGAACATGCCTTCATGAAAAACCATGAGAACAAATTTATAACCAAACACACCTGTGGTCAGAGTGAGAATTATGGTTAGACTCATTGTAGGAAGCTCGGGGATTTGAAGCCTCTGAAGTCTGAAGGGCTCTTTTAAGTGACCGGGAATGCATGAGCTACATCATCAAGTATTAATAGGAGAGAAAGACAGCAACCATTCTCGTATGACTTCTTTCTTCTCCATAAAACCATATGTCAGCAGAGCTTTTTTTTTAAATGTTGTTTAAGGTTGGAACCTTTGTTGGCATAAAAAAAAACTCATGAGGATAGTCAAATGTGTCTCACTCAGAGCTGAGTAGTAATATGTGATTTTTACCTTTCAGTTGAATCAGATACAGGTACTGAAACTTTCCTACAGAAAGATTCAAAAACGCTTCAGAGGTTTATAAACGTGATGTAAAGCATATTGCAGTTGGGAAAATTCCTGATTTGAGTTGGTTTTCAGTTGGGCTTTACAGATCTTATTGATCTATTTATATAACCTTTTCATGAGTAAAAAAAAAAAATTATCTTTGAGATGTGGCAAAACCTTGAAGACTTAATTTTTAAGCTGTAAAGATTCTGGTATTTTCTGGAGTTTTAGGCAGCAGATATCTTCTGCTTTGTGAAGGTAAAGGTACCAGCTCCAATGCCCAGCATGGAATTCATTGCAATTGTTTAACCAAAGCATCAGTTCTCAGCATCAAGACACTTCACTGCCAGGCTGGAACTATTGTGCAGAGTTGCCAGTGGTGGCCGGATGGCATTATGCAGTGGCAGGTGGAGTGAAGGCAGCAAATAAGTCTTGTTTAAGCAATAATCCTAAGCAATTGTCAAGGCTTTTTAATTGTCCAGATCGTGGCTGTCTGTGAAGATGCCCTGAACCTTTATATGACCTCCAGCTCCTCTGTTGGAGACTTCTCCATCTCCTAGTCACAAAGAATTGCATGCATTCCCTGCCCACACCATCTTCTGGATGTAGTAGAGCTTAATAGCACAGGTCACTGTCTTTTGTTATGATCTTCTTCTAAAGCTCCACCATCCTAGTCCATCCTGGTGCATCCTAGTCTGTGCTATTTCAGTGCAGGCTCAGGCCTTTGAGAAAGGTTTTTATGACTCTGTGAAAAAAAGGAGATGGAGAAATGCTGGTGTACACTTTGCTATCATACTAAAACAGTGATCTCATTAAAGTCATGTGGCGGTAGCGAAAGGACAAGTGTTCCTTCAAACTTTGGAAAAGAGAAGGGTGCTAGATCACAAATCACTGTGCAATGGTGACATTGCCTTCTCAACAGGGCTGCACGGTGCTGGTGGAGCTCCTCATTAAAGTGGCTACACTATGTCATCTCCTGGAATGGGCTTATTTAAAGATAAATCCTTATCTCTACAAAAAATTGGGCTCTGGTCCATTGTTCTAGATGAAAGGTAGCCACAGATGGAAAAGTCATTGGAAGAGGTTGGGAAAGGGTATACAAGGTGAAAAGGGTTAGCAGGTCACACCTGAGATGACTTTAAGGGGTGATGTTCAACTGGTTTATAGGGGTCTGCATAACTTGACGGCCCTCTCTACTGGCAAGCCAAGCAATAGCTGGGCACGCCTTCATTAATATGGGCGGGAGATGCAGATCTGGGCTACAGCTCATCATGTTTTGTTGTGAAGGCTGTCAGAACCCAGAAGTCTGTAAAATGCTGCAGTGCACCATGTTGAAAAGCTAAGCTTGTTTCTTGGTCTTTGTCCAAGAAGGTCCTTCACATTCTGTTCAAGTATTTACTTGTTTTGCGCAGAGGTCGAGATTGAACCATGAGCACTGAATGAAATCAAATTTTTGAAAAGGAGGAGTACCTCAACAGCAGTAAACATTGCTGCTTTGACTGGCAAGCAATCATTAAAAGCCTTTATTAAATTTTGCGTCTCTTCTGCTCACCACTTAGCCATTTCTTTTTATTCTAAAGGCTTCTAACTAAGAGTAAATGAGTGTTCTCTCATATGGTCAGGACACAATGAATCTGTGAAAGAACTGAGTTATCTTTCTCCCTCATAGGCAAATTTTTCCAATTGTTTAACAAAATGTTGTTTTGTGTTGCCGTGACATCAGTCTTTACGCCTGAGAATAATGAGGCTCAACATTAAGCAACTTGTTTATAAAAGACAGTCATGCAGTAACAATTAGAGAGTGTTTAATGTGCTTCCCCACTAGAGTCCATACCCTCTCCTCCCACTCACTGATCTTCCCACAGCACTGTGAAGTTATTTGTGTCTCCAGAATGAGCAAACAGATCTTTTCAGTGAAAGGGTGAAAAATTCCCTGAGTCCTGCTGTATAGAAGTTGGCATCTGTTGTTCCGTAGAACAGGATCACTGAGCACTGATCCAAGCATTTGTCAGCCCCAGAGTGGAGGATGGCAGCTCATAGTATCTGAAGAGAAAGGAGACTATCACACAAAGCTTCCCACCACAGAGAAATAGCTCATCATCCTTTCAACCCAGTTAATACAGTTGTATTAGCCCTGTGCTCCAGTTCCTCCCCCAGCTCCCAGCCCACCTCCTTTTTAGTGTGAAATCTGTTTGAATCTTCAAAGTAGCTACATTTCAAAACACGTTTTGCTCAGCACCAAGAATAATCACAGTCCTCTGGGACAGAGCAGATCAGAAAGCCTGAAATGGATCTGCAGTACTTCAGGGGAAAGATGCTTGTGATGAAGGGTATTGGACAGATCCAGAATGTGGCTGGCTTTGAGAAGCATTACAAAGTCTTTCCATCTGGTTGAAATATTTCCACACAACTAGAATAACAGGTCCTAACTGTACCTTGTCATACCATACAAGCAGAGCTAACGTGAACAAGGTTTTCGTAACTCTGAAGACAAACAAGCTCCTGCCTTTCAAAACAATGTTCATATGCATTGTAGGTGGAGTTTCAGCTACGTGAAGGAAGTGATCAGAAATACTGGAATGGCTCTTTCCATCACTTAAAAAGAAAAATAAGCCCTCGCAATGTAATTCCACAGCAAGATTCAGGAAAGAAATTAGTATTTACACAGAAAATGAGGGTGATAAGTATGGGGGAATGGAAACTCGATAGTAACCAGGGCAACTTAACCAGGTTGTGAAAAAATCCAACCCAGATAAATAACCTGAAGTATTTGGGTAAATAACCCAAAGTAGTACTCAGCTGGGAGATTGTACCATCATTAACCAGTGATCTCCAAAGTGTGGTTTGCAAGATGAAAAGCTGCAGGACCAGAGCTCCCTGTGATGACTTTGGTAGATGTGGTTTTTTCAATTAAAGACTGATTATAAGTGTCCCTGGTCACCTGTCGTGCAGAAAATTTGATGGTATAATCTGTTGTTCCAAAATGTTTGGATGCTACTGCCAGAAAAAACCTTGAGGAGCAGTTCTTGAAAGTGCTTGTTGCTTTATAAACCCAGCTAGGTCACCAGAGATAGGAACTGTGTCAATATTCTGACCGTTGTTGATTTTTCACTTCTTCCATTTTAGCTGGATGCTGAGAAGGCAAAATTAAAACTGGAAAGATGGGCTTCCCGAGATGCTGGCAGTGGGGGTGGAAGAAGTGAAGAGATGGAGTCAAGCGGGGATTGCGATGATGAGGATGGCTGTCAAGGATCCGGTGACAGGATTCACACAGCAGGTAAATACAGTTTCTATAGGCACATACAGAGTTTAAAAATTCATAGATGTCACAATCAGGTGGACAGAGCTAAGACTTGCACTGCTTGAACTGCTGTCAAAATCCTGCTAAATTCAAAGGATTCGAATCTTAATCTGCGAAGAGCTGCAGTAAAAATAGAATCATACAGACAGTAACTCAATATAATTTAACACTTGGCAGGCGGCTAAAAAACTTAAATTTGCTCTGGTGAGACCTTATAGCAGCCTCCCAGTACCTAAAGGCAGCCTACAAGAAAACTGGAGGGGATTTCTTACAAGAGTATGTAGTGACAGGACAAAGGGCAATGGCTTTCAACTGAAAGAGGGTAGATTTAGATTAGATATAAGGAGGAAATTCTTCACTGTGAGGGTGGTGAGACACTGGCACAGGTTGCCCAGAGAAGCTGTGGATGCCCCATCTCTTTATAGACTGTGCTAAGTGTTAACATGTCTATTGGTTGCATAATGATACTGAAGGGTGATCCAAGCAGAGCTGAGTGAAAGTATATATGCTTGAAAAAACACATGAAGTGTTGTTTTTTTTCTAATGGTGAGCTGGTGGTTAAATAAAATTTATTGATAGTCTCAGATATGCATCCTGCAATATTTATTCATGAAATTACTTGGATAATATGTCACCAAATGGGGAATCAGCATCAAAATCTAACTTAACTTCCACCAAAATCCTGGCAATTTAATATGTAGTTAAGTCCTTACTATAGTAAGTCAGTAAGATGTTCCTTCTAAATACTTGATATTATTGGTTTATCTTATCCCAAAGTTCAAATTCATTTCAGCTGATCAAAATTGCTTTAATTACCATGGTGTGTGTAAATAGAATTTGGTTTGTATGTGCAAGTATATGAAATACAGATATAATAGTGTTGGAAAAGAATGCTCATTAAGATGGCTGGAACTCAGGTAAGTTTTAAACTGCTGCTTCATTCAGCTGAAATAATCAAGTGCCTTTTCCTTGTTCCTTTACCACTAAGTGGAGAGTGGGAAAAGGTATCCCATAATCAAGTAAACTTGCAAACAAGCTGTGATTAGTCTGTACCCAAGACTTCAGTTGCTTCAGTTATCAATATTTGTTTGAAATGTGTGCAGAATGTTAGATTTAGTTCTCAGTAACAGTTACCTGAAATTGAATTTGAGTTGACAAGCTGTATCATCAAGATACATGAAGTATTACAACACAGGGACAATAACTTTAAAAATTATTAAATAATTGTGACTAACAGCTCAAATAAAGATTTTCCCCATCTACTCACCAATGTTTTTGAACAGAAGAACTTTGACACAATGTTATTTTAAAACTATTAGCTTAACTTTTTGGATTGTTTATTGTATTACATGCATAAGCAATGACTGCTAGGTGTTTGGGGCCCTGGGGATTTGTGAGGGTTAATAATTTAACATGTTTTCCTTTCTGTGTGGAACAATACCAACAAAAGCCCAGTGCTAACTACTCTTCAAGGAACAATTAAACTATTAATACCCTGTTTTGGGAGGATATATTTGTGTGCTTCCATGGACAATGGCAGATTTCAGGTGTTCAAAAATCAAAACTTGAATACTTCCAAGACTTGATCTACCACTGGCTTTAAAAATGGAAAACTACTTAATGTTTCTTTTTTCCCTTTTTTCCAATCTATTTAATTAAAATATTTTATGCTGATATCATCCTGGATTTAAAAGAATTATATTTATCTAACTAGCTCCTTTGGAATGGAGTAGGGTTTATATCCAATTAAAAATGTAATTACAATTAATTTTTGAAAATGGTCTTGATTCACAACAGTAGAGAATAAGTATTTCATTGTGTGACAATAGTAATGCTGCTTCATAATTAGCTCTAAAATACTGTATTATATACAAGCCACCAGCAGTAAATCTGTTTTGCATATCTGGATACAATTAAGAGATAAAACGGAACAATCTCATTATAGAGTGTCTTTGCTTTAATAGAATGTTAAAGAAATAAACAAACATCAGATTAGTTGAATTTCCTCTTGCTACATGTCTGTGAGATGCTGTTTCTAATTGTACAGCCTGTGAATTTGTTTTATTTCCTAAATGTAAGACCTGTCAAGTACATCTGACCATCGTTTTGTTGAAGTAGAACACGACAATGTTGCCCATTCCTTGCTATTCCAAGTACAGTGAATTGCGATATGAATCAAAGCTAAAGCTAAATCCCAAATTAACCCCTGATTTGAAGCTTAGTAAAGTCACTGGGAATATTCTTTCTTCCTAAGACAGGTTGGGATGAGACATAAAGGATAGTTATAAAATGCCACCACCCTCATCAGTGCATGTTGTAGTGTGCAGTCATGCAGTAGAACAAAAAGAATAAAAAAGGAATAAAAGCCTTTCACAACATAGACTTTTTGGCAGAGCAGTCGTGCTTTTAACAACAGGTCCGTGGAAAAGAGAAAAGAGAGGAAAGGATTTCAATGTCAGCATCTCAAATGCTGAATTTAGAGTGTAGTAAAAATGTACTGCATCTGTCATTTATTTGAAACCCATGTAAAATGGTATTTACAATTTATGTGTTGAGAGACCAGCTTAGAGCATTGTGAAAGACTGAGATTGCTTTTAAGTTTCTGAAAACCTACTGAATGCTAATTGCTTTCCACCTCCCAGGAATAAAACCCACAAACTTTGCATTAGCAATAAATTGCCAGGAGTTTCATCAATATCTAGGTTCACATCTTCAAAACATTTCTGTTCATAACTATAACCATACTTGTGTATTTGTGTATTCCAGCCAAGTCCATTGTACATATCCCGTTCTCTAATACTTTTTTTTTTGACTGGGGTTTTCCAACACTGTATTTCAGCTCCTATTGTAATGGATAGTAAATTCCTGTCCTTTGGTTGTCACCTTCTAGCCTTTGAGGATCTTTTCTGCATAGGAGTTAATCATTTTACATCTTAATTAAAATACATGGCTAGCTGTTATTTAGTGCGGGTTTTTTGTTTACTTTTGTTACAAGTAAGTCTTTGCTCGCCAAATTCATTCTTATCTAAAAAGATCACCATTTACTCCTTTAATCATATCGGACTTAATTATCTATTCTGTATCATGTGTGTTTATCCAAATGATTTATATGAACAACATAAACAAATTCTCAGGAAACCAGCATTCTCTTAGGAAATTATGTATGGTAGAAGATACTTAAAAATGTCATATTCTCACAGGCCTTACCAATTACCACCAAGTCTCTCTTCTAGGGGAAAGCTGTGGAAACAGCTCTGTTTCTCAAGCAGACCCATGTGTTACTTGTTGGCAAGTATCTACTTTTTAATGACAACATCTGTTAATCATCTTTGAACAAAGCTTTGTTAGGAGAGATTTAAGAAGAGGAAAACAAGCCAGATAAATCTTGAGCATGGACGGGGAAGTTGTGCTGTGATTTGCTCTGCTTCCGTCCCGCGGGTTTCTAGGCAGAAGGGCAAAGCAGCAGCTCGGTCTGAACTTTGCTTAGGGCTGCGTGCTCACATAAGCATAGTCTTACGTGAACTTTGATCACAAAATGAGTCCACTGATGTAAGTGCTTATTCTTAAACCCTTACAGGACTTGAAGGGTGATGCTGGTGGTGTGGAGAAGAGCAGAAATTGCTCAGAGCCTTTCAGGCTCAAGCCACAGGAATATTTACTAGGAGAAGGATTAGCATCCTGCTGTTCATGAAAAGGCAGAACAGCAACAGATTCACTTTGTGTCCCGCCTCTCCTCTGCTCAGAGAAAAGGAAAAATATTTCAGTCTGTTCAGTGAAAAGTGGGAAAGAAGTTGGTGCAGGGGATTTCCCATTCCCAGCTGTGCTGCACAGCTGTATGTTGTGCTGAGGCCCCACTCAAGCAATGACAACCAACATTAGATCTGTATTCAGGGAAATCATCAGGTGATTAGCCATTAAACAAAGTTTAGAGGAAATGTTTAGACCACAGGCAGGGACCTGGGGTTAGTGCAAGCCCAGAGTCACCTATATGGAGCTGTAGACTTTGTGGAAGTTGTTGAGCACTATGTTGAAGAAAGCTTGTGCTGACACCACCTCTCAACATGGGTCTGTATGCCTGTCTGCGGATGTGAAGGACGCCGGTATTCCTGGGCTTACCCACTAGCATGTATCACCATGTACTCACCATGTACTGTGTATGAAGCCATATGTTTCATATATCCAGCATAAAAAAGAAATTTATCCAAGCTTCTTTCTAGGGGAGCCTGATACAATGTTGTGCAAAGTCATAGGTAACGTGGCTGGTGCTGGACTAGAGCTGTCCTCTTGCTGGCAAAGCAGACCAACAGCCCAGGTTAAGGAAAATGTATGTTTTAGCCTACCCTTGTGCCTTCCTCCACTGAACAGAATAGACAAAGCCAAAATGTCTGGTGGACATGAACTGCAGTCTTTGCACAAGTTTCACCCCTCTGTGGGTATAGTCTCTGTGTGGGTCAAAAACCTCAGTCCTCAGCTGGGGCATATATTCTGACATGCCTGGAAACTTTAGGTTGTTGGGAAACAGAGACAAGGGTTTTACTTTTCCCCTGGCTGGCTGCCTGCTCCACACAGAGATGGGCTTCTGCTTTGTCCCCGTCCCAAAAGCAGTGGGTTCCCGTGGAATGACAAAAAGTGCCTGTCCAGTGCTCTCCCTTCAGCACAGCAGGTTTTAAAAAATACTTTAAAATCGTATCTGTCGGTGCAGGCATTCAATAGACAAAGACATCCCATGACATCCCAGCCAAGCTTTGAACATGACTACGTATCAAATGTGCTCTATTAATGTGATTTTTGCCGAATGCAATCTAATCCCAGAAACAGGTTTTTTCTGTACTTCTTCCTAATTCTTTCATGAAGCTCCCTCTCTTTAATAAGAACTTTCTGATTTCAGGCATCTCCCTCAGTTGAATATCCTGCCTTTGTCACATCTCGGTGCCCGAGTAGGAACCTGTAACAAATTTACTTTGTTAGCACATTCAGATGACATGATTCCAACCCTTGGCTTTCTTCTCGGCTCTTTAGACACTCCACAGCTTCAGTGCATCTTTCTGCTCTAGATAGAGTATCAGAAGAGATTATCCTGGTTGTAGATTTCCTCTTCAGGGCATGTAAGAAGGATATTTTTTGCCCCAGAATGCCTCTGTAAATGTAGACAAGTAAATTTTCTTTTTTCTTTATGTCTTCTGTCTGATCCGTATCTGCTCTCAATAACTATGGAAAGTTAATGTATTTTTCTCACTGCTCGTGAATGTTTTCATTATCAGGTTTTTCTTTTTGAATATCAAGATTCTTTTATCCTTTATTATGTTTTCATTCTCCTGGCTTGTCTGTCTTCTCTAGGCATCGATATTACTGTATGAGCTGTCATTTTAATAATACTTCATTTCCATGTACCACATTACAGGATGCACTTACACTTGTATTTATCCAAATACATAATTGTACAGCTGCTGATTTTCTAATTATTAGTGCGAAACATCAATATTCTGAGATCATAGTATCTCCTGGCAGTCAGCCATGCTCATCAACTTCTCATCGCCACACGTCTTCACTTTCCTCACAGATGATCCTAGCTCGCAGAAATACTGCATTTTCAGTGTCTTCCATCTTCCTGCCTGGAGAAACCTCCCCATCATGCCTCATCCCCATCCCACTGCCTTGCACAGCCATTCTACATCCTTTGTTGCACGAGACGTTTTATCTCCAGCTCCAGTTTTAGAAAGCCTATAAATTCTGTTATCGCCCTTAGTCTAAATGCCGCCTTCTACCCACAAAACAGCATAGTAACAATCTAAGCCCTTATATAAGGTTGATTTTTAAGAAAACCCAGTGGTTTCAAAGCTTTGTATTTGTCCTTTGAGGGGGTAGGTAGAGATGAGCCTCTGCCGAGAGGCACAAAAGCAAACCCTGCCAGAGGACCTTCAGCACATGTGGGGAGAAGTGGGTAGTAGTTCCACAGCTGCAAATTTCTGCCTTTGGCTTCTGTTTGGGAAGAGACATGGAAACAAAGAAAACTAAATAATAAGGGTGAGAAGTAAAGATTTTGATTAATGCTAACTGAACTTGATAGGATCTGATCCTGAGATGAGTTCCTTCAGTCTCATGGTGTTGTCATACTCATGGGCACACTTTGCTAAGTGCTTCTCTGGGCAACAGTGACATTTCCTGCAGCCTCTGTTCTCATCAAATGGGATCAGAAGGTGGCTGAGAAGGGGCTTCGGAGGAAGAGAGGAAGAGAGAGCATTGCAGGAGGAGGGAAGAAAGAAAAATATTTCGCCACCTCTCTATCCCTGATTAAATCTACTTTATAATCTGCTGACACAGGGATAAAGTATTATGTGTCATTTTACTGTCCTTCGTCACACAGTACAATTTAAACTGAAACGCATCTGAGAAGAAGTATAATCGTTCCTAATCCTTCCTCAACCTCAGGATTTACATGACAGCTTGAGGTGTAATGGAAAGTTCCTTCAGATTTCCACTCCTAGACCTGAGGTGAAACAGTTCCCAGCACCACCAGTTCTCCTGCTTGGATTCATACAAGACAGGTTGTATAAATGACTTTCTGCATGGCCAGATAAACATGTTCCCTGCAGGAACTTCTCCTAATGCTAATCAGGAATCTAGCTACAGGAATAACAGACCGGGTGCCAGCTCTGTGACTCTGAACATCTTTGGTGTCTTCAGAGAGGTAAAAAGGTAACTGGGGAACTATAATTTTGCCATTTCACCAGAGAAATGTAAATTACAGTGCATTTTTGATCATTTTAGCACTATTTAGACAAAATTATAAGGTAAAAGCATTTTAGTTGCTTAGGGTGTAAAGCCTTCCCATGCACTGTTCTGAAGGGGAAATTAAACATTGGAGAGATCAAGATAAAGACGTTTGGGGCTTTAACTGTTTGCAGTAATTCTGTATAAGCAGTCATCAGAGACTGCATTGTAGATCACTGAAGGGTAACATGCTTTTACCAACTTTCTATTAAAAATATTACCAGTAATCTATGTCCTTTGAATGCGCTTATTACAGCATAACAATTTTTTCTGACTTTGTCAGCGATATTTTATCTAGTTACTTTCCACAGAAGCAACTTGTGTACGTATATTTCTGTGATGTGTTTTGAAAACAGCCCAAAACTGAAAACTCACTGATCTGATCTTTCCAATGAATTCCCACTCACCAGCTTTTCTCACGTGTTTTAATAAAACAGACTTTTTAAAAACAAAAATAGCACAAAGCTGAATGGCCTCAAAGAGGAACAATACAGACAAAGAGCATGAATGAAAAGAGTCAACTTTGTATGTGATTACTAAAACTGTGAGAAAGGCAAGCTTCCAAGAAAAATTGCTTTACTAAACACATGAAGCAGAACACACTTCTCTCTTCAGGCCAAGAGCAGTCTGCAGGTAGATACTTTGACCCCACCCTCATAATACCTACTTCTGTGAGAGTCGTTTCCAAGCATCAAGTGGGCACCCAGAGTTTAGAGGGCAAACTAAATGGAGAGTAAAACCGATCCTCCCCAAGTAACTCTCATGAGCTGTGTGATTTAGATCCTTCTGACAAGAAATTCACTTAAGAGCTGTAATATCTCTGTCATGCCAAGTAGTGATAGGATAAATGTGAAGGCTAAGGCAATTTGCCCCCTAAATGCCATAAAGCCAGAATTAATTAAGAGGAGTTAACAATGAAAGGTCCTTCAAATTACTTCAAAATAGATAATTCATATAACTTAATGGAAGCTTAGTTTAAAATGCTAATGCCGTTATGCTATAAGTTACCGAAACAATCCTGCAAGCCTAAGGAAAACGTTCACCTGCAAGTTAGTCTTCATGCCACACAAGGGAACACTTGCCTGGTGACAGTGAAGTGACAGTGCCATTAGTGCCTGCTCCAAGTGCTGTGCTGCGGTCCTCTGCAGACCTTCCATCCTCTCTTGAGCCGTGGCCTGCTCACCGCTGAAAGCAGAAGGAGGGTGAAGAACTAAATACAGTGAAGCTGGTTTGAAGCATTTGCCATCCCACTTTGTTTTAGGATTTTAGCAATATCCAGAGCTCTAACTGTGGGAAAAGTGTTTGCATGCGGGGATATCTGGAGGTTTTTCCCTCCATTTCTCCAAGGAACAAAGATAGTAAAAGCAAACCTAGGATCTTGTTTATTCCAAAGGTAAGCTATTCCAGGTTAATTAAGGTAAGGTTATGAATTACCACAACCTTAAAGGCTTTAAGACACACTCTGTCATTTCTCATTGCGTACAACTGAAAGGCAGATAGTGCAGCTGTTTGGCAGTGGAAATAGAACCGAAAGTCACTGACAAATGAAAATACAGTTTCTGTTTCTCCCAGCTGCCACCTTCCCTTGATTTATGATTCAGGAGGAAAGCCTAAGCAGTCACTGTTGTTCTAAAGGAGGAAAAGAATTGCTTTGGTTTGTTTTCCATTGCTCCCTCTCTCGAACCAGTGTTTCTTGGGGGTGTTTTGTCTTTGCTTTTAGGGACAAAATGCCTTGAGTACACCAGGTACTCCTTCCGAGGTTTTCTATTCCTTGATTGTCCATTTTAAGGTATCATAATACCCCTTAAAAGAGTGCTGTTGTGCCTGGAGCCAACAGATATGCCATCAGAATGTCTCAGCTGAGAAATTTAGGATCAAAACAATACCCTGTAAGAAAGCACAGTTTAGTTTTACAGTAACAGCACAGTTCAAATGCTCTGTACTCTCTACTCGTTTTACTACGAGAACAGAACTTCAGGCTGAAGTATGTGATGTATCAACAAGATCGTGAATTTATGGGGCTAGACCTGGCTGCCTTGAGATCAAGGTACTTATAATAACTTAAACCAGCTGATGATCTTGCATATACTTAAATACCTTCCTTGAGAAGAGTTTGAGGATTAGGCACATTATTCCTCAGCAGGTGATCTTGCATCTGATTTATCCCACTGTCTCCTGTCTACTGGATTTTTTTCCTGTCCTTCAATCTTTAATGTAGTTAAGTAATATTTCCTTGAAATTTAACACTCTCCAGGATGGACAGGATGGTTGACACCTTTCAGAGGCATTTCAGGGTGTTGGCAGATTCCAGGAGGCTATAATGCCATCTACTAGCCCCAGACACAGGAGCTGGATTTAACTTGCAGAACAGTGAAGTTAGAAACCTGTTTGTTTCTATACGACATGCTGGAGTGTGGAGCGTGAATCTGGGCAAACTGGGTGAAGTCTCTAAACAATGGGTTGCTAAGGGCCTTTGTCATAGTTCTCAGTTGTCTGGTGCTGTTTAGAAGAGATGTAATTAGCTTCTTAGAAGAGGTGAAAGCAATAACTGTATATTCTGGTGAGCAAGCATCTATTTTTGACTAAGCAGATAGTATGATTTCTGGCACTGTACAGATTATAAAGTCTCATTTAAACTCCAGATTAAGCATGAATTTTAAACAGTGATGAACCAGGCAGCATATGAGGGTCATAACTACACTTTCAAACTTTATTCAAGTTAGTTGTAAAAATCATTAAACTTTTTCAAAATCACAGTTTTAGACCATTTACCATCAAATTGTTGTCCACAGTTAGCAGTTAATTCACAAAGATAAGCGGGACTAGGTCAGTTTAGGCAATGAAATACCCTTTCAAACACTAGAAAGAAGGTACATTGAAATCAGATGATGAAGGGGTGAAATTCCACATTGGGATGCTCAAGTCTTAGCCGTTATTTGCACAGAGGACCTCAGAAATTCTCAGCTTTCAAAACTGCTTGCCGTTCACCTCAAATTAAAGAGATTAAAGAGAATTTGCCATTGCAGTATTGAACTGCCAAGTAATAAATCATCATCTGATATTTATAGGCCAGAATTAAGACTAGTGACTCAGACACGCTGCTGACCATTTAGTAGTGAAGTCCTAATAATCCAATCTGGAGCAGTAGGGAAAGGAATCGCTTTCTGATGTGAAGTCAGACAAGTAATTTCCTATTTAAAATTTGATTAGATAAAAATCTTTTGAGCATGTGCTTGTAAAGGAACAGCCTGTTTAAATATGTATACTGCTGCAGCACATGCAGTACACCGTTCCAAGTACGGCAAGCACAAAGAACATTTGCGCTAACCCGAATGTGCTGGGGGAGGCATAGTGCCCAGGGCGAAATTATATCAAGATAAATCTCTTACACAATGGAAACATTAGAGCTGATGGTGGAAATGCGGTTTTTATCCTATAAAAAACAACCACAAACTTGGTTTTGTATTGAAAAGGTATAGTTTTCCAAAACAGAAACCTTTGGTGACATCTGCAATTGGAAGAACGTTAATTTGAGGGGATATCTTAGTAGGTTTTTAATACAAAAAAGAATAATGTAGATTCCAGCTGGAATATTTTACCACCTGCAAAAAAGCTTCTAGTTCTTGAAGCCATCTAGAAAGCTTGATTTTTCAGCCAGAAAGTTCTTCTTGATTTAAAGGCATGATATTGTAGAATTCAGGAGAAGGGTTAAAAGCCAGAAAAACCAAGATGTGGGAGTCTGGTGTAATTCTGACCCAGTAATCATCACTGGGAATTTTGCCTTTGACTTAATGAGATAACAGTTTGAGCCAATAAATGAAGGGTTAGATTCTGCATCCCTCCTCCATGCAGCGCAGGATGATATCCTGCGGTGGTGATGCTAATGCCTAAGAGGCTGCCAGGGAAATTACTGCTCAGGATGAACTGCAGCGATGAGCCCAGCCTGTGCCAAAACACACAAAATGACATTGTTTCAGGTTAAAGAACAGTGACACTGTCTTTTTTCTCATATTCTGATTTATATAATTTACAGAGGTCATGGCAGTGTTTCAAAATCAGCTATTGATAACAAAGCATGCTGTCAAAACTGGGATACGGGCCCATTTCAAGTTCAAGTACAGAATCCCATCACAACAGTTTAATACAATTGTAGCCAAGCTAGAACATTTTATCGCCTATCATAAAAAGTAATCACGGAATAGTCGTGGGAATTGAAATATTCACATTATGTTCACACATTTTTAAAAAATTATCATTTTTGAAAGTGACCAACTACTCATGTTCACTGGAAGTGAGGGTTTTTTTTCTTTCTCTCTTCATGGGCTGCTTCATATTTTATTAAAGCCACAGGGACCATATATATTTTTATATATAGTGGTTTTTTTTTTTGTCTGTGGCACAAAAAACATTCGGGTGTGCCTGGCAGTTTTGTACGTATCAGCTGCATTTGTGTTCTTTCTGATGACCTTAGAGGGGGGAATTTTTCCTGGAAGTTTCTTGCCTTACCCCTGGGGGTGATTTCTCTGCTACACTCCTCCTCCCAGCTACAAAAAGGTGTTTCCTTTCGATTCTCCCTGTGGAACCTGTTTGTTTGGGTTGAAGGCAGGGATGCGACTGCCTGCCACAGCTCTGCTCCAGCGTCCTCTGTGCAGGATCACCACTGTCCTTGCAGGTTCCATTTCAGCCCTCCAAGTTATGAACCGAAGCATGAAACCAGGCAAGATGCTGCCTGGGTTTTGCTTTTCAAAGCTGAGGAAGAACCCTGAGTATGAAGAGAGGCTCCTAGCCATGAGCCTGAGAATCGCATTTTATTAATATTTGGAGGCTTTTGCAGTTCTTTGATTGGCAATATTGCATCTTTCTATGTTTTTCCCATTATATGAGGATGTGTGTAGCATTGCTTTGTAAGAAAACCAACCAGCTTTTCAAGAATCTCACCTACTGAAGTTCAGTCACTGCATGCACAGAGTCAGTAGTTGTACATGAATCATTTAATCATGGAATAGTTTGGATTGGAAGGCACATTTAAAGCTCATCTAGTCCGACCCTCCTGCAGTGAGAAGGGACATCTGCAACTAGAGTGGGTTGCTCAGAGCCCCATACAACCTGTTGAGGAATGTTTCCAGGGATGGGGCATCTCCCACCTCTCTGGGCAACCTGGGCCAGGGTCTCACGACCCTGTGTGAAAAATTTCTTCCTTATATCTAGTCCAAATCTGCCATCTTTTAGTTTAAAATGGAAGAACTCTCATCTTCTCTTTCTCAAACACACATACACACCCACCACCCTGAAACACTCACTACTGTATGTTGTTCCCAGTGGCCTCCTGATCTCGTGGGCTTGGGAACATGGAGTTTTCATAGAGCAGAGTGTTTCCTGTTCAGGTTCTTTAGTGCTTAGAGAGGATTCCTGCACTGGTGAGCAGCATGGAATATTCCTCTGAAAACAGCATCTGAGTGTGAATCTCTCTGTCTCCCAGTGAATCTGTTGGGTATGCAGTCCTACGCAGTTGAGTAGGAAAGTACTCACTGCTTCCAAACTCTTTTAAGGCTTTGACTCACTTGACATAAACTCCACATGGATATAATGAACTGGAAAGAGCTTAATCAAAAAATCTCACTTTAATCATATTCCGAGGTCCTGTGACATCTCAACAGATCCCTGACAGCTTGTCAGTAAATGAAGGAGATGCATGACACTAATGGGGGCACAACAGTGGTTCAGTTTCGTTCCCAAATGCCTCACCAGGAAATGCCCAGTGGGAGTCTCCCCATTAATCCAAAAAACCCTGAGTGATCAGTGTCCATCCAGGAGACTCAAAAAACACAATCCTTTGATTTAATGCAGAAGCCTAGGTGCTGCCAGCTGAACTTCCTACTTTAAAATCAGTTTGCATACTCTTTGTCAAGCAAATTTGCATAATCTATGTCACAACAAAAATCGGAAGTGTGTTGTTGTATCAAAGAAGATTTGAAAGGAATTTTTTAAACTGCAGATAAATCATAAGCTTATTTTTGCAGACTATATGAAAATATATTGCAAACTATATGAAAATGTATCTCAGACTATAAAGAAATCTACTCAGAGGAGCAAATGCACAAGCACAGAAAATATTTTTATATCTGTATAAATACACTAAAACCCCATCAATTTGCAGAATACATCAAAAGGAGGTTTTATAAGAAATAAGCAAATTATAAATTCCTAGAGTGAGAACTTTGTTCCACATATTATGCAAACATTATGTATGCTTCAAGTAAAGTTGCATTTTATTAAAAATGTAACGCATGATAAAATAGATGTAACATTTGAATAGTGATATAGAATTTTTATTATTCTTACCATATAAAATAATATTGAAAAAATGAATTGAGCTAACACGAGTGTATTCAATATGCATGAAATTTCTATTTAGTCTGTAAAATGCAGAGCGGATAGATAGTGGCCATTTCCCGGTACTGTAATTACTATGTCACCATTTGTAAAGCATTTATGTAAAGCACAATACTTCTGACTAACCATGTACAAACTCTCTGCATCTTGTTAGAAATCAAATCACTAAGTTCACATCCTTCACATTGCACTGATATTGATAAGTGCAATGGAATCCATCAGTATTATTTTGTGTTATCAAACACAATCACTTCCATGTGCATTCTTTTAAGACAGACTTATGTATTATATACACTACTTCAATATTGTAATTCTTAAAAAGGACCAGAGTATTACAAAAAAAGGAATTCTTCTTTTGTCCCCTCATACTACAAAGAAGGCTTGAACGCTGGTGCAAGGCATATCTTTACTTAAGGGCTTGCTCTCCTTTCTTCGCAGATGTGCATTGATTTTGGTGGAAATTACTTTCCTGTGCTTGCTGTATTTTCCTGAAAGAGCCTTAATGTTAAATCCTGGCAATGATCCCTTTTCCATACTGGTCACTGCTGTTTGAAACTAGATGAATGCTAACAAGTTGAGAAGGTAAATAGGCAAAGTAAAAATTCTTCCCTAGCGAGCATTCAGGTTCTTGACTCTTTCACTCATGCACCACACATCTCTCATCGATGCCTGAGATTTGAGATATGGTCATGAATTAGCTTTTGAGACGGAGGCTTTCCCTTGCAAATCTCTTCTTTGGGAGCAGCCTCTCTTATGAGGAGGAGCAGGCCATGTGCTCATGCCCTTTGCAGAGCTGCAAAGCACATCTCGGTGAGGTTCTTGTATGATGGCTCCTCAAACAGGCCTGCAAGGGCAAGGGATAAGTGCTGGGAGGAATAGTTGGCAAGATCAGAGATCCAGGGCATGCCAACATGAGTGGCCTTGGCATGCAGACAGGACCTCCCTCTCCCTGGACCCTGGTCCAATACAGTCACGTTAATTATCCCGAATGAGTTGATCTCAGCCCTCAGCAAGGCTTAACAGCTTGCAGTCACAGCTGTATTAAGCCCCAGTACAGTATATTTGAGTTGGTTGGGAGCATGGCAGGGTAAGCTCACAACTGCCTGCCATAGCAAGTCTCTCTACCTCGTGTCTGCAAAATAAGCAGATGTGTAATCTGTTTTCTCCTGGGGTCTCGTACAACTCACGGTTATCATAAATGCGTTATGCACAGACTACATTAACACCGCTGTCTTAGAATGTAAGGCTTTTGTTCTTGGAAGGTGTTAAGATATTATGAGCTTAAGGAGATTTGTCCTGAAAGGAACTTAGAGAAAATTGCCCAGCATTAATGCCTTAAAATGCCCATCATCAAATGCATGACTGCTAAACTCTCAGGCAGTATGTGGTAATGTAATAATTACATTAGCTCACACTTTTTTCTTGGAAGTAGTGTATTAATACTCGCTTTTAAATTCTTCATTAGTGCACCTGTGTTATTCAGTGCTAAGGAAAACTAGTCATTGGAGGTTGTAGATAAATTTAATTTGATTATTGCCTTATTTTAATTGAATACTTTTTAGGAAAAAATACACAAATGGGATGAAATTAAATGACTACAGATTAATTATGCAGTGCACCAAAAGTGGTATTTTGTTTGGCTTATTTTTAACATATTTATTAGGGTTGGGGACTTGAATACTCCAACCGATCAAAAGAAAAGTATCATTTCAAAATGGACAGCAGGTGTAATTTCCCAGAAATCCAGATTGTGCATATAAATTAACAAAGTCTTTACATGAGAACTGGTCAGATGCTTTTAAAATTATTTGACTCCTAAACCAGCTGTGTGCACAGTAAACCGGGTACATGGCTGTAGTCATCTTTTTTCCAGTTTGATCTAATAGCTTGTAAAATAATGTTAGGAGTAAATCTGAGGAATTGGAGAGGTGCTTGTGGTTAGGGCTTTCTTGGGGGGTTCAGTTTTTACAGATTCTTGAGGGAGAAAATTATTTCATCTGTTGGCTAGAACCAGATTTGTGAGCATACGTGTATTAATGGCATTGGGAATGGTTGTATTTTGAATACTATCTGAAATTATCAAGGCTTTAAGATGGGGGGGGCTGGTGGGGGCGGATGGTATCTATTTAGGTTAAATAAATCACCTTTAAGATGACTATAATAAGAGTTTCGGATTAGCTCCTTGGAGTAGCTGGAGGTATTGAACACCTATGGCGTTTTTTAGATCCACAGGGTAGTTGTAATTCCGTGCGGAACAGTCCCCAAGCCGTGGTACAAAGGGTTTGTATTCTTCCCAGCACCAGATAAATGTGAAGCTCCTAACCCCATGATCCTTCCAAAACAAAATTCTCCTTCGCCTGTCAACTAGTAAGAATCCTGTGGAGAACTCCCACAGTTCTAATTTTGCTAAGTTCTCGTCTTTTTTTCAAACACAAATCTTCCCTTTACTACAATGAGGCAAAAAATTCCAGGCTATTAAAATGCCAAGATGTTAATGTAGCTCTACAGGATCTGTCATCTTAGTTAACATCAGCTAAGTACCTGCCTTTAGTATTTTCATCATTTGAATATGTATTAAAAAAATCACAAGTTTGCAGTACAGTAGTGTATTAGCAAAATAAATTAATTGCTGTATATAATGAAGGACGTACATTGGTATTATGTGCTCTATTAAAATAAAATTATCTCCAACTTTAAATAATATTTATTTTAAAATTTAAAACAGGTCATCTTTGAAGATGAACAGACATGGCCCCCTGCCAAAAGAACAATCAGATTTTCTGCTGCAGAATATATAGAAAATCATAACAAATTTAATTACCTGTACCATTGCTAAAGGCCCTTCATATCTTAGCACTCTTGAGATTTAGCAGATTGCATCACATCTTCCTTATTAACAATTTTGACTGAGAAATGAAACATTCTGACTTACTGAAATTTAAAAACAAAAAAGAGATTCTGTTTTAAAAGAAAACGGTATGTGAACAGCCTCAATTTAAAACAGTGTAACAGCTTACAATAAATGTTTAAACTTAAGTATATTTTTTCTCAAACTATATGAATTGTTCATATGATGTGAATAAATATCAGCATAGTTCTAATTTTCTCAGGTCTCTGATCTCTTCAACCTTTCTCAGAGTTCAGTATCTCAGCCTGATATTATGATTTTATTATTGTTGTTGTTATTATTTATTTTTAGGGTTTTTTTCCACAGGAAACTTAGTACGATGAACTCTTTTCACAATTTCTAGATGCCAAGAATTCATGCAGTATTAAAAACTTTTATCCAAAATTATTGGGCACTGTTGTGATACAAGTACATCTTAAAGTCTCAGAAGACTCAGATCTAATTTTTCTCTGAGGGACATTAGAGGAAAGCCCAGATGCTGGAGCAAGTTACCTTGCTAGAAAGACCCTCCTGTTGGAGCTGAGAAAAGGAGACTCTTCACTGCTAATCCCCATGAGCATGGGGAGAGTAGCTGGGCATTTCAGAGGGAAAGGCTCTTTTTCTGGCTGTGAAATGTAAACCTAAACCCAAACTTTTGCCATCTGTTTTTTATTAACATTCCCTTCATATTGCTTATGAGTTTAATAGTTAAATATTAATTTTATGGCAGTGTCTCAGAAGCTATAAGTGCCTTATAATTCAGATATTGGCATTTTTTTATAGACAGAAAAGAATATAGTCAATGGAAGCTCAGGTTGGGAATAAAATCACAAGTGTCCCTTTACCACTCCAGTAGCTCTGGAGGTTCACGCAGCCCTGGGTCCCCTGGAAGCTCTGCTCCCTAGTTTTTCATCCCCCTTCAGCCCCTTCTTGGGGCTCCTCATTTCCCTGTGCTACAGCTCTGCAGAAAGCCCATGTTGCCTTTTCTCCAGTTGCCCAGACTCATGCTCCTTGCCTTGATTAGCTTTCATTAGACACTCTTTCCTGGAAGTGCTGCAACCTGATCACACATAGCACCATATTTGATCACGGTAACTCTATTTGAGCCTAATTCTCTACTAATTCTTTGCAAGCCTTCAGTCCCAATCACAAATAGCTTTCCAACATCCTCCAGACACTATCCTCTCTCTCAATTTGAGAGATTCCAGTTTCTACAGCCTGGCAGTTTGTAATTGGCAAAGGAAATCCCTCAGCCGCCTGCCTTCAGCACCAGCTCCTCCATCTCAGACCCAGCTGGCTCCAGCTGCAGGAGAACTTGCCAAGGCCAAAAGCAGAGCATGGACAGAAGTGGCTGATGAGGGCAGGAGCTCTAAACTCCTCTGGACTTAGGCTTGTAATAACAGTGCTTGGAGTAATTTTCTTTGTGTGATAGTAATTTAAGATGAGAAGAGAAAAAGCATCTCATTAGTGTTGAGCACACGCACGGTGCTAATTGTACCATTGTGCAGCGCCCGTGCCCAGTGTGTGTCTCGCAGAGAGAGCAAGGTCTGCACTTGGGCGTTTGCCTTCCAAACACCTTAACCCAGGGAAAAGCTGAAGTGAATGATTAGATCTCCCTCCTTTACACTTAGGGCTATTTGTATGCTTAGTTTTAGCCGATTTGTTGTGGTAGAGCAGGTAAGGACAAGCCTTGTTCCTTCTGAGCTTTCGTTTGCATCAAATCAGATGTTCATAGTGTTTCCTTCTGTTGCAGCGAAAGCATCACAGCTATTTTCGCCGATGCCTTCCTGTATAGTGCTCTGCCTCTGGGGAGCTGTTGTATGCAAGGGATTGATTCTCCTGCCACTTAATCTGAGCTGAAGCAGGAGAGGCGCTGGACAGGGAGAGGAGGAATACTTTTTTGTTCTAAGGAAGCAGTCAGACTCAAGCACTGATAACTCTAAGGCAAGTTCCATATTCGGTCTGCTACCCAGTGGGATGTAGTATCTGATGAAGTCACATCAGAAATCAGATTATCCTTCCAAATTGAGCAGCATTCTGGGCAGTGCATTTTACAGCTTCTCATTAAGCTGCAACTCTGGCCCTGGCTCTGGCTGGGGCAGGCCTTTCGTTACGAGCACGTGTGCTCACACACATGTGCCCTCACCCCCCCCCAGCCATTCTGCATGTTTACATTCATATGGGATCCCATTTAATCTCCTCCTTTCACTCGTCTTCAGCATGTGCTTATCAGCTGAATTAATATCTGTTTGCTTTCCCAGCTGCATGTTACAGGCTTGGATTACTCTAAAGTAACACTTTTTTAATTAAAAGGAGTTTCCAAACTGTCACTGGAGTGCCAGATGCAATAACTGGAATCATCCTGCCCCACATTTCTTTTCTTCTCTCCTTCTGTAAAACACCCAACACCAACCAAGAAGAAAATTAGCAATAATAAGCCTACGAAAGAAAAAAACAATAGCCAAAGAGAAAAGCAGTATTGTCAGGTATGTCAGCCCCATAGAATAAGCTGCAGTATATCAACCCAAACAAACTAAGGCCAGAAGTCCTCCCTGCTTCATTTGCCATCATATTCAGAAGTGTCAAGAGTCATCGTTCTATTGCTCTATCATCTTTGAAGTTGAATTTTTAATATTGAGAAAACTATCATAAAACCCACTGCAATACTTAAACATCACTGTGAAAGTGAAAAATTGATTTTTCCGTAAAAGTAGATTCTGTAGTGGAATTATGGCCCTAGTGAAAATGTACTCCATTGCGGCATGCTTTAAGGTGCATTTCTTGGATAGCTTGCTAATATACCTAGACATATTGTCTGCAGGCACTGGACACAATCCTCTGGGTGTGCAGAAATTAGATAAGGAATAATTCTTTTGTATAATAGTATCCCTTGTGTAGTCTTCAGTGCAACACAATAAAATTAATTCAGTTTCTCTCCATAGAGCTTATCTTCTGTCCCAGCATTAGAGTCTACTTCTCCCGCAATTTACCTGGGCAACAAATATTTGCTTACTTCATTGTGCTAGAAACTCCAGCATTGGTAATTTACAGAGCAGTTTTAATTCCGGAGTCAGCCCATAACTCCATGTATATTTTTTGCAACATAGGGCTCCCAGGTTAAGTTGAACAGGAAAAAATACATATGCTCCAAGGCAAGCCAATCTGCACATAGTGTGGTGTAAGAGCAGTTATAGTGCCTGCGTTAGGTCCACCTCGGAGCACTGCTCAGAAACCACGACCTCCATCCTTATGAGAGGTTCTGTACACAGGTTATTTACAGTGTTGCTGACCTGTAATTCCAATATCCTATTACTCACAGGACTCTTAAGTTCTCTCTGTCTGTCTCTTTCTAAACAGAAATTACCATTTAACCTTTTCATCGGGGGATTCATGATTGCAGTTAAGGCCTGAATGAAAAGAGAAGAATCTCTACTGCTTACTTGAACCTGAAAAACTCATGTCAAGTGCTGGAAAATGGATTCACCTTGCCCCTATTTGCAGAAGATATCTTTAGACCTTTGCTGGCATGGTTTGTACCAGAGAAGCGTTCAGCAATATGGTCTGTCTCTAGTGATCAGGTCTTCTTCAAAACTTTTAAAAACAAATCAGCCTTATGGTTTTCTACCTGTATGCCACTAGAGATACTTTCTGCTCTCAGCCAGAGTTTTCTATAGACTTTGATATAACCACATTTAAACCTGCAGTTATATACTGGTTTGGTTTTCCAGCAGAGACATTACCATCGATTACTATTTATGGTGAATCACTGTTTTCTAATGCTTCTTGCAGGCCAAACATGTGACATTGGGCCATTCCATATGTATTTCCTGCTAAGACATTCCAGTCTGTTTCCAGTTAGGTGCACTCATGGGCACAATCACAAAGCTGAGGGACTCTATAGCAGTATATGGGAAAGTATAGCAGCTCTTCTACTTTACTGTTCTCTTTTTTTATGGACAGCTGCAGAACATTTTTACCATGAGCTTTCATATCTTTTTCCATGTCTTGAGTTGACTTTTGGTATCTCACACTCTACCCTTACACTCCTTCATTGCTAGAATCTATTTAATAATGTCCTTTTCTGTTATTGGCGAATGCTCCACTTATTTCTGATGTTCAGCTGGTGTGATCTTTATCGGTTGGTGCTACCAGAGGCTCCCGAGTGACCCCGGGCTGTCTGTGAGCCAGTGCAGAGCTAAGATCATCTCACATGAATTCCGTGCTGATAAACCAACACTGCAAAGTAGCCACACCTTATGATTTTAGGCACTTAAAACACAGAACCTGATTTTTGCTTTTTAGGTCCTTATGCCCAGGTGGCACCACCAGCCCTTGACTGCCTTGAGCAGCCTCACCTGGTGCCCCTCTCACATACCCACCAGCTGTGGGCCCAGGAGGCCCATTTAAGCTCTGGCTGAGGCCCTCAGTGGTGGTTTGGGCTGTGTTGTAGCTGGGTCTGCTTCTGTGGCTGAATTATTTTCCTTTCCTGGTTTGATCTTGGAGTCTTTGTTCCTGTGCACTTTGCCTGAGGGTCATGGTGGGATGTGCTGCTGACATCACCCTGCTCTGCTTGCCTGACTCTGGAGCTGCGGGACCATGCCATGGGGGTGAGCTCACCGACCTTCCCCTGACTGCAAGGGCTGGGAGGAAGCTTAATAACTTTGCCCTTACTGCAAAAAGCAATCCTGCTTCTTGCATATGTGTGATGATGTGGAAATACAGTGTGATATTTAGAGCTTTGTGGAGGAGAGAACCTTGAAGTCTCTGTGATAGAAATGGGCAGAACCACAAGGGACTGGGGAACCCAGGGAAGGTGTATGGTTTGCCCACACAGAGCACTTCATTTGGGAACTTCTAAATGTGCTGTTACAGCTTTGACTCTGCTGATGTTTTATAACTGTAGTTATCCTGAGTTTGGAGATGAAAGGTCATTTTGAACAGAAAGTGGGTTTTTTGGTGTTCTTTTTTTTTAAGGCAAAAAACCTTCTCAAAGTGCTTGTGACCAGCACTGCTGTTAAATCAATTGTTTCACTTTGCTTTTCAATGGGCTTTGACTGAGCCCTAGCTGCTGTGCTTTCAGTTTTTATGAGCACTGTATGCCTGTGGCATATTCCTTCATTGCAATGGATTTCAGTGGAGGTGTACCTTGGCCATGCAGAGCTTCCCATCAATCTAACAGTTCTCCTGGTAGAAGCTCAAGATGAGCTGTGTGCTGCAGTGGGACATATATATGTAGTGTAGCTGACAGTAAACAACGACAGTGTCTCTTCTCAGGACCACAAAGCAGCAAATATTGTAACTCTTTGCTCCATTATATCTGAAAGATTCTTTGATTCATGTATGTTCCAGATACTCAATACAAAGCACCTGGCCTGGTGCAGCTTAGGTGTGTGTCCCACCCTTTCCCTCAGGAGTATTTTGGCAGCCCAGCTCTCACAGAGTGGGTGACCATGGCTGTAGGTAGGTAGGTAGTGCAGATGTGCTACAGGAGGTTTGGTGTGCCGGGAAAGACCTGTGTAGCTTCTGTGTCCCGTCACAGAAGGTGGAATGTTATTGGGGAGTTTGAAAGGTGAGTGTGAGCTGAAGTGCATTTGACTTCCCTTGTAAATCTGCACTTGTGTGCTGGATGGCCAGTTTTCAAAATCCTAGTATTTGTGGTATTTCCTTCCAAACAAACATGATTTTGTGTTGCTTGGATAGTCTTCTCTGGCCCACCTACTTGCATGGTATCCGTTACGGCTGCATCGAAGCTCCTTAGTTTTTCACCTGTTTTCCTCATTATGCCCTCAAGACTTGTTTTCTTAATTTTACAGCTGGAGAACTGGAATAGACAGTCAATGGGAAATAGGCCAACCATTCTGCACGAGTTATGTTTTGCATTGGTTTTAAGTGAGACTCTTTAAAATATAATTAAAAGCTTTATTGTTCCTTGATTAATATGCTGCTCTGTTTACAGTGTAGTGCCACATTATCCATATTGTTGCTCAGCCATTTTACAAATATTTCTATGCTGTGTTTATTTTAGCAACTGCTGCCAGATGTTGACTGTATGAACTCTTTCCAGCTTTTTAAAAGCTGCACTGCTATTCTGTCTAGAAGCTGCATCCATGCCTGACTCCCACGATGTGAGGAACTGCATTGTCACCTGGGAGACCTTGCCTGCCCCCCAGGCATGCCAGGCTGAAGCAGTGGGGAGCAGGAAGGGGCTCAGAGCACCGGGTTTAGATTGGCAATGCAGCCAGGGTCTCCTAATCCCTGACTGCCACCTCACTGCTGCTGATAACTGAAGGGTTCTTATTGAGGGGAGAGCAAAACGGGAGGGAAGACAATAAAGGAAGCAGAATGACCAGCCCCGTCAGAGTCTGATAGGTGATGAGAGCTAAAACAAACCTGGGAAGGTGAACCAGGGACTTAAGCATGTGTCTCAGTCTTGTGGAGCTCCAGGTGGAGAGGAGCCTTTGTGGAAAACAGCATGAGGGGTAACCGAGCCTGCCCATGTACCCCTTTGCAGAGCATTGAGTTAAATGCTTTAGAAATCCAAAGGATTTTGAATTCCACAAAATAAACATCTGTGGAAGAACATAGTTTAGGCCAAGTTTTTGAGTGATCTACACTGGTGGCTTGAACAACCAGGTACAAATCTCATCCAGACCTTGTAGTTTAAGGTATGTATTAGATGTATGACTACATGCTTCTGAAACTTTGGGAGGAAACAACTGTTTAGTGTTGCATTCTATGGCTTCCATAATCTCATTTGGTGCTCTGTGTGCCAGCTCCATGTCAGGAGTTTGAGCTTCATTTGTGCTGTGTGAAGCATAGTTTCCTGCTGGAAAAGGGAAGGGAAAAACAAACACACAGTGACTCAACTTATATAGATTTTTTTTTTTTCTGTCAACTTTTTCTCTGAGCTTCAAGATGGACAATCTATCATAACTGCTTTCTGTTCAGATGTGGATATAGGAAATCCGCCTAGAAAGTCTGAAATATGGGGCTGCTGCATGTATTGATACCCTTCACAGATTCTGACATATTTTAAATGACCTGTCTAGAGCAGATAGGAAATCTGAGGCTGCCAGGCAAAACAAATGGAACAAAACCAACAGTGTCCCTTCCAGGCATCTGCACTTCCATGGAGTGGCTATCACTCTTGGGCTTTCAAGGCATAAACTGGCCGTGAAGAACTGCTAGCAGGTACCACCCATCCTGAGGCTCTCTGACGCTAAATCAAGCGCTTCATCCCTTGCAGTGTTTCTTCCTTCCTACTGCTTCTGGTAACCATCAGAATTTAGAGTAAATGAAGAAATCGTCTGCTGCAGTGTGTTCATTTGGGATAGACTGAATGGAACATCAGAAAAATATAATTTGATTGGTGCCAATTAACAGACTAGCCACGCCTCTGGTGGTTACATGGATTAGCAGTCTATTCTGCGTCATTTGAGTATTTATGTTGCTGACAGGCTGCAACATAGAGGACCAGATCACCCATTTGTGTTCTGCAAAGCACTTTTAAGTTAAGAGATCATTGTGCTGTTGAAATCAGGTATGTAAAATAAATCATCTAAGGTTTTGCAGGCCATAATTCAGTGAGCAAATACCATAACCCTCATTTTATTAGAGCAAGAAACTGATTAACAAACATGCTGCAACATGCCCAAAGGGACTGGAAACCATCTCAAGAGCAAATTTGGATTCTGCAGCCAAATGAGCTGTGGTAGCTCAGGGTTAGGGAGGTGGCCCCTGCTTGGAGGGCTGTGTGAAGGCAGATCTCTTTCCCCCTCCCATTCCCAAAAGCAAAGTGGATCAAATTTGTGCTTTTTATCTTCTTTTTAATCTTTCCCTCGCTCATGCATAAGTCCTGCTCGTGAAATGGCTACACAAAGGCCCAGCCCCAAATGTGTGAGGTAGGAGGCATATCCAGGGAGCTGCATGGTTTGCTAGGAATCACTGTGATCAGACTTTATCCTGTCCTTGGTAAAATGAGGTTTCTGGCACATGCAGTTCTTGAAGCTCTCTCCCTCCAGATGCTCTTTCCTTTAGGCCCAACCCTGTCCTGAGTTTTACATTGCTAACTTATTCTGGTTTTTGTTTAAGTCAAGCTAATGTTAATGAACACCAGTTTATTTCTTTCCTGCAGTGCTTTAAAAAAACCCAAAAATCACAGCACAAAGTCAACCTAAAATAATCTTATCTTTATATTGATATATTGTAAGCAATATCACATTATTTAAGGGTCCTTTAAAGAACAGGCCAAACAAATCACCATTTCCTTTATATACACCCTTCAATTACATTATACATAGCCCATCTTCTTTTCTACCAGTCACTGTTTTTGTTGCTGAGGTTTTTTTTTTAAAGATTTCCTCATAAATATGTTTAAATAGGTTGTACTCTAAGTTTGGGCATTGTCATGAGCCTCTGCATGGACTTGTACAGCTTTTGGAGCTGTGCCCTGGTCAGACACCTGAAGCAATGCCTTGGAAAAACTCTTCACCTGCATTTGTTGGGAGGAAGGTGGATGCCCCAAAATACTAGAGGAGTTCTCTTCAGGTAATTCATGAGAGCTGGGTCTGTCAGTGAACAGGATGCTCTGTGCCTTCTTCCCACCCTCTCCAGCTATAATACATCAGGTCATGGGTATTTTTCTCCAGAGCGGAATTGTTCGTGTACAGGCCTCTAAAGTAATGACTTTGGAAGAGGGTGGGGAGAGGAAGCTGTGGTGATTTGTAGTGCCCGGATGGCAAGGATTTGTGTTTCCCCTTTTTTTGACATGCTTGCTATTTTTTTGCAGAGCTCATGAGATCTGAATAGAGAAAAAGGATGCCCAGGCACTTTTCAGTGTGCTACTTGTTTGCATATGCTGCACACTTTCTTCAAAATTAAGTGCGTTCATTTGCAATGTTTCCATTCCTTAATTAGGTTTACCGATTGCTAACATGAAGAAATGTGTTCTTTGGTTTTAAGGATAGTTTATGAAAACAGCCTGTGCAATGTGTCTTTTAGCAGGGAGGCTGGTTTGTGGCATTTCTTTCAGGACTCAGCTCCTCTAAAATAACAGGCCTAAAACTAATATATATATATTAATTTTTTCCAGATATTGGATAACTTCTGGCATCTGAAGGAAGGTTCATTTTTATGGTAACTAAATTACATCAGAGATATGAAGATAATGGAACAGGGTTGTCTACGCCTGTCTTTGTTGGTTTTGCTTTTTTCCACTCAAACCAACTATGAAGCCAGTTCCAGAAGCTAGCCCCATTTTAACCATTGATAAAAGCTCACTCTAGGGACTCAGTTTAAGGAGTAATGATTTTATTAGATATGAATAAAGATTACTGATTTGGGAAGGTACTGTATCTACAAAGCCAGACTTCTTTCTTAAAGGTAGTATTGTACAGGTCTTGTAACAACAGCGGTACTAGTTGGTATTTGGGAAAAGGTTTTAATTCCTGTTTTCAAAGTCTTTTGAAGCTCCTTGTACTTGTTACTATTTTGGGGACTTCAATTTATTTTAAGCATCTGTAGATATGTGGTGATTCTTTTACTTCCTTCTAAAGTACATTTGCCCTCTTGCTTAGCTTATGGTGCAGGTTTTTTTTTCTGGGGACTGTGTCAATTCAGGAATTTAAGTGACTGTGTGATGGATGCTGTGGCCAAGGCTTGAACATGCAACTAATCAGGACCTGTTTCCTTATCACTGACTCTGGCAGCAAATGAGGCTGCTTTTTCCTTGCCTCCACAAGCTCTCATTGGCAGTCACAGTTGCTGAGAGCAAGCAGAGATTGCTGATGTGTTCCAGGCTCAGTCTGCAGCCTACGTTTCTAGCCAGAGACTAGACAGACAACTCTGCTGATTCAGAAGAAACACATTTAACATCAGAAAGCCTGAAGGGAAAAAGCCTGAACTCAAAGTACAAATCAAAGAGTAGTAGCTAACACTGTTGTCTTGTTCTTTTGAGTTCTTTAGTGTGAAACCTCTAGGACACCTCTTTAGGGTAGGGTGGTTGGTACCAGCCTTGTTAGAAGCTGTGATATTTCTCATTACTATTAGGATGCAATGATATCACAAATGACAGCATAAATGAAACACCACAGTCAGGTGCCTGTATACTCTAACCAGTGTCCAAAATGCAGTGCCTGGCCCTCAGACCCCTTACCAAGAGGCCAGGGGGAGCTGGCTGCAGCTCGAGTGCTGGATTTGCCCTCTCAAGTGTGAGTGACAGATGTCTGATACCCTGCAGTTACCAGGAAGCTTGTGGCTTCTGCTGTGGCAGAGGAGATCTAGGAACCTGTGAATGAGAAGGATGCTGGATCTCTAGCTGGTTTCTCTGTTAAATTGGTGCTATGCTTCTGGAATACACTGCCTGTTCCCCCCTCCCCTCATCCTCCAAGCCCCCCCAAAACTCCACTTTATAATTGTCAAAAAACTTCTTAACAGCATGGACTCAGAGCATGCTGCTGAGTAGCCAGCTGGGCTGTCCTTTTAGTGCCACAACTGTTTTCAGTCCTATCAGTAAAGAATTATTTAAATAGTTACTCTTTTGGTTTTTTTAAGATACATCTTCTATTAATTAGGCACAGGGAATGTTTCTGATCACATTCTTGTGCCACTTGGACTACCTGCTGTGGTGAACCGACCGTGACACCTGCAAACCAAAGACCTTTCAATTGGGTTGCAAATCCTTTTACGTAGTGGTGGAAGAAACAGCACAGAAGCCCCAGCAGCAGTGTGGTGTCAGTAACTGGGGCTGTTCCTTGTGTTTGGATCAGGAGGAGAGCAGGAGGTCTTGTTCGATTTCACCAAACATGAACTGCCAGAACATCAGGCTTCTACTTGGAGGTAGAAATCAGTGTTCCCGTCGAGGAGGTGATGTCTGCAGGGGCAATTTATTCCTCACTCTGTGGAAGAAATTACCTCAAGGACATGTCTCCAACCCTTGGCAGAGTGCTGCAGAGCAGGGCTTACACTGCTGCCTGCTGCTTTGATGGTAGGTGAGAGGAATGCCACCCACCAACTGAGCAACCTATTGACTCCAGTTGACTTGATTTGCTGATTGCCAGGAGAGGAGTGAAATTCATCCTGCATGGTAACTTTTCTAAGTTCCTAACAAAGCCAGATAAACAAATAATACTATTATTTTTACAAGACATGCCCAAAGGAGAGAGGAAGAGTGCTGCTGAGTAGGAACAATTTGGAGGCCAACATGTATCCCTGTTGGAAGGGGATTATTCCAGTGCATTCACCAGAGGCAAAACCATGTCTCATTTTACCAGTGTTTAAATCCTGAGTGCTGGAAAGGAGTTTGACAGGAACGGGTTATACCTCTGTGGTCACCATGATGATCTTCCTTCTTTAGCTCTTTGTACCAAAGAAATTAAATTATCGCCTAAGAAAGCATTTGGTCTTATTAGCTTAGTTCAATTAGCTGAAATTATATATTATGATGCATCTTGGTCTGAGTCCTGTTTCTAAGGCATTAAGTTGCTTCTTATAATTTAACTCTTTAAATACTGTCAAATATCCAGTAGATATCAGGCAAAAGGGACTCAAAATCAGGGACATAACAAGGATGCCTGATGGGAATTTTAAATTAGTAGAAAAGAACAATTGTTGTGATGTTCTGTATTGAATCCAGTTTTCTTTATGGTGGATTTTTAGCCTGCAAACCACATCAGGGAGAACCAAATGTGTGACCGTGACCCCAGTTCCCAGTGTGAAGCGCTGGAGTCAGCACCTCAGCCCCAGGGCTGTTTTCAGGTCTTGTATTTGAGAATATGACCTTGAGAATAGGCACCAAGTGCAAAATGATGCAGTGACATCTGGCTGAGCCTGCAGGCACACAGGAGCAATAACAGCAACAGGAGCCCTTCCATTTATCTTGGAGGGTGCCTGTTGTACAGAAGAGCAAACACCTGAAGATGGTCTCTCTTCCCTCTTACAGAAACAATTATCATGGCTAAGGAGCTTGTCCACTCTAAGGTCTGTAGGTAAAGAAAGGGAAGCAAACTCTGCTGGTATAGCCTTTGATAGCGCTGTGATCTTGAAGGCCTCTGCCAGTCTGTCTGTTTTAATGTGCGTTGACACCCCAGAAGAGTTTTATCAACACAAAGGTGGATATGGAGCAGATTTGAGAAACAGCATCTCTTTGGCAGTACGTTATATGAATGGTGGAAAAAAAGCCTCTCAGTTTTGTCACAATCTGTGCCTTTTCTAATAATTTAAAAGCTTGAATTACTTACATGTGGAGCTAAAATAGCTCTAAGTGCATTTTTATTGCCTGGCTCTGGAGCTGCCATTTACAGGTTTACAGCCCTAATGCTTTTAAATAATAGGATAAGGAGTGCATGTAGTACAGTGTTCAAAAATGATATATGTCCTGTTATTTGGACACAAGTAAAGCACTTAAAGCCCTGTTCTGTTTTCTACAGAAAATTTTCGCAGGTCCTGGTTTGTTTTAAATATCCTCCGGTGGACTAGTAAACATTGAGAAGCTTTGAATGGGTAAAAATCCTGTTACACAGATCTTATGATTAAGAAAATAAAGCTACTCTTGTATAAGTATCTACTTATATATCAATAACTATCTACTAACTATAAGTATACCAATTTTGTGGTCTATTTTAACATTCAGAATTAGTTTAACACTTTTTGTGATAAGTAATATTCTTGCTTTTCTTTCTCTTCCTGCCTGATTTTTTTGGTGTATTTAAGAAAGTGAAGTCAAGAAAATTGTGCACTGGAGAAGCAGAAAAATCTGGAATGTTCTGCATGTAGGAAAACAGAAGAGGTACAGAAAGTACCAGCATATGATGATTTTATAAATTATTTAAAAAAGGAAAGTTTGTAGTTCACAGACTACTTGACTTTCTTTATGTTCATAAATGTCAGAGTACTTGGAGATGATCTCTCTTCTACAGAAGAGGAGAGTGAGGCACAGAGGCAAAGTGGTTTAAGTTCAAACTAGCTTAATCATACAGTCCATCTCCATCCTTTACTGGGCTTCATCTTGCCTTTCTTGCAGGCTTGTGGTTGCCCCCTAAGATCACAGGTGCTCTGGTGAAGAGGCTTTTGACACTAGCACATAGTGGCTGATATGGATTATGTCATAAAAACGTATAACCTGAACTTTAAATACACTAAGAAATAGCTCTTGCTTAAAGATACTCACTGGTCTTTCCTATGTGTACCTCCTTTAAACTTTATATTCCCGGGTTTGGATTATTCATTAATTTGCAACTTCTGGTTGGTGGGAGGATGCATTGCTTTTAAGCTTCAGCTATGCCCCATAAAGTTAATGAATAATCCAAACCCTGGAATTTGAAAAAACCTTTCTGTATCAGATGTTCTGTGATGCCTCAGGAGTGGGGTCTCCTGTACTTACCTCTGTCAAGTAACACCTGGTCTGGATTCTCCTTCCTGTGGTGCACCAAACATCTCCTCTTGCTCAGTGGCCTGTGCTTTGGGGTAGACAATGGCTGTGGTAGTGTTTGGTTGTTTCTTTTTTTAAAAAAAAAGTCCATGTCTTCCACCAAAAATAATCATTTTGCATAAAAGAGTGAATTTAGTCAAAGCCTGCTGCTGCTCTTTGTTTGGTTTTTGGTTTGTTTTTAAGAAAAACACTTTAGAGAAAAGAAGCAGCCCTGTGAATCTATAGGGCTAGGCTTTCAAGAAATCTCCTCTAATTGCCTGCTCACCCAGGTTTACTATGTTTAATTCCCGAAAATATTTTTACAGGTCCCTGAATCAATATTGTGACTGGAGATTTTTTGCACCTTTCTTAATATGAAAGTGTCTTAAACTGTGAAATTAGCAGTGCACATATGCTGAACCAAAATTCTGCCTAGCTCTATGCTGCTCTGAGAGGGGCATTCTATCAGGAGCTAGTTTTTCTTGTATCTCCCATTGCAAACAAACCTTTGTACTGAGCTGGTGTGTTAATCTTTCTTCTCTGCAGCGCCATTTCCAAAGTATTCTAGCCTTTCCCATTTCCTCCAGCAAAACCTTAATCATGATATATTTTGCTTTTCTGTTAGCCATTAGATGCATAATTGTTCTTCCTTAAGTCATATTAAATTATCCAGCTGATTACCTGCTTCAGCAGATTGGCTGGGTCATCTTGCATATTACCTGCCATGAACAGTACCAACCAAGTGTCTCATCTTTCTGCAGCTCTAAAGTAAGGTGCGTAAGCTTTCTTCCAGACAAGTGTGTTGCAACTCTTTCAGATTGTCAGTCATTTATTCAAACTCAATATTTTTTAATGACTCCCCTTCAATTTTTTTATTCTCAATCCCGAAGTCATATATTGTTAATGACTGCACAGCCAAACCCATAGAATTTACTTTCCTGTGCACACTGCAGCTTACAGAGGATGCTCTGCCAGGGAGGTGTTTGGGTGCGCAAGGAACAAGCTCTTTGGGGACCACAATGCAATTGTCACCATCTTGTGACCTTTTTAGTGCTTTATCTGCTCTCCTGCCTAATATTACTGACCCACTAGTTGAGAAACAGTATCCTGGACAGTTCACACAACCCATGAACAGAACTTTTCAAGATTATTGAGCCTTAGGGCATATCCCATTTGACACTGTTTTTCGTGGTCTTTTGCTGCTTATTATGGAGAGAGCCTTTGATCATGAATGCCTCTAATATTCCTCATAAAGAAGTCAAGGTTCCCTGCATTGAAAAACCTTCAATGGACTTACTGTAACCCCCTTGCCAGTCAGGCTTCCCCCCGACACTCTTCAGCTTTTGGCCAAGGCATAGCTCGATCTCTGCATTCAGTCACTGCTATGCCAGATGAACATTTCAGAAAGCAGTCCAGGCATTGAAGCACGCCTATTGCCTTCTCACCATTAGGTTTCATTCATACATTCATTTTCCCTGTGGCTCATCTTCAGTGTTTAGCTGGAGGTAAGGGAGATTTTGTGTGAATCTATTTATTTTTTTGAAACAAAAGAGTGATAAGGATCAGCATAAAGTTTCTCAGGCAGGTGAACCCATGTGGGCTATAGGCAATGGGCTAAATTAAGACATCAGACTTATGCCTTAAGTGAAGAAAGATTAAAATTCATGAGGGGCAGAGCCCACACAGCCAATATTTTATTTATATGCTACCTGTGCTGGGCTGAGCAGAACAGATTGGGATTCTCTTTTCTGCCTTACACTTCAAAATCTCACTGTGGCTGTTACTGAGCAATGAGGCAGCACAGTGATAACGAGCTGGGCCAAATTCATGTCTGGTGTAAGTGGTACTGCTTCTGCTGATTACAGTCCAGCTGCACCAGCTTATGCTAACTGAAGTTTATTTTTCTTCAGTAATTTTCTCTGCTTTCTGAAACATTGCTCAAGATCCCTCCCCAAACCTGTTACTTCATTTTGACTGCCTCTTCCTCCTGTGCACTAACCGATACTTTAAAACCCCTTCCTTCCTCTTCAGGACTTGGTCTATACAGTGAGCCCAGGCTCAAAGCCAGGCTGTCACAGTCAGCTCAGCCTGTCTAGTGTGGACTGTGCAGGGAGAGTTACACCATGGCTGAGTTGCAGTCGAATTTGACCAAAAATGTAAACTCCTTTTTTTTTTTTGTAGTGCTGATGGGGACTTCAAGATTTATTCTTCTCAGCGTTGCCATTGACAGCCAGGCAGCAGAGGTCCCAGTAGCGTTCCCTGTCCCAGTTCTTGACAGAGGAGGATGCCTGCGGATCCCTCTGCCTGGGATGCTCCTTGTCCCCACAACTAGCAGGGATGTCACTGCCTCAGGCTCCCATTCAGCTGTCCCCAAACCCCTCCTCTACCTAGAAAAGATCATTGGCATCACTGACTTGTGTGCCAGGTTCTTGCCTCGGGGCTTACAGATAAACTGCCTAAGAAAACCCTTCTTTTTGTATCACATGGGGCTTGCTCATTGCCTTTTTATAAACTTTTCTTGCATTACTTAGATGGGAAAAGATGCAGTTTGAATTATTTATTCTCATAAAATGTTGCTTGTTTTTTGTGTGCATGAAAGTTTTACTGTAGTTCCGAGAGTCAACCTAAGGAAGACAGAAGGAGGCTCCTGCTGAGATCTGACCTGTGTAGCAGGGCCCTGCACCTGTGTTAAGCACCTGGGTTAGCTACAGGGCTTGCTTGTGTTCTTGCCCCAGAACGTCAGTTTGTGCAAGTGACAACTCCTGTGTGGTTGTAACACCCTGGGAAGTGAGGCATCGTTCTTCTCTGGTGTCGGTGATGCAGCCTGACTGGGACTTTGTCTTCTAGGGGAAGTCTAAAAGCTGATTTTCTGTATTACCTAGGACTTACTTCAATTTTTAGTTAATTTTGTGTTCTTTGTACTATATTTACAGTCAGAAATACATTGGAAAAATGATTGTTCATGTTTGCAAAGTGTTTTGAAAGCTCTATGGAGAGCAGATATTGAGAGACAATCCACAGTGCTATAAAAAATATAATCACAAATCACATACTACAAGGATGTGATTTAAAAAGATGTTCCTTTCAGTAATTACAGGAACGTTTAGGCTTATGCAGTTTATGCCTTCATGCTTTTGTGATCCACAGACACTGTCCTTAGCCTAAAGCACCTTTTCATACTTCTGCCACCTCTTACTCATCCACAGCTGAAAAACACCCAAGAAAAAAGGGGGGGAGGTTTGTGATGAGCTCAGTGCTTGTGTTGAGTCCTTGTCAGCTAAAGCAGCCACTCTCACCGCTTCCTTCACTGCAGTCAAGTAAGTGTCTGCACAGGGCAATGGGATATTTTCCGAACTGCAACTGCAAAGGCTTCTTGTGTAATCCACATGAGGACCTCTCTGTGCAGAACTTACTGCAAGTCCTAGTCCTGCATTGGCTGATTTGAATTCTGTTTCATTTTGCGAGAGTTTTAACCTCAAGGAAGAGTTGGTGCTATTTGCTCAAGTTTCACCCAGATCCTTCTCCTTGTAGGAGCTGCCCTTGGTTAACAGTAAAAAATGTTCTAAGGCTGATAAACTAGCACTCAGCTCTTTTGCCAGGTGCAGGACAGACACTGCAAACCCTGTAGCAAAACCCAGGAGTGCTAACCCTGCACAGAGATATTTGTAGTACGCCATTTCTAATTTTTGTGGCTGATTTCTGTATCTCCTCCCTGTGAGGAGCAGTTTCCAGGATTTGGAGCATTCTCACAAATGGTTACATGTGTTGGTGTTTGTGGTTCTGCGTGCTTGGAGATGATATGCTCAAGAAAATGTATTATGCATCCTTCATGATGTGTAATGCCTTCCATTCAGTAAAATAACAAGTTGTGTGGCTTCACATGAAAACCTTTGCTTGCGTGTGCAGGGCATCCTGTCTTCAACAGCACCGAGCACCTTCTGCTGCAGTCAGACCATCTGTGGGAATGCATTTGGATCACTCAAGTCTATGCCCAGAGTTTCTTTTCAGCTGCAAGCAACACCGCCATGGTCAAGGATTTCTACATTTTGAAAACAGTGAAATCCATTAACGCACAGTGTGTTTCCTGTTCATGGTGGATGTGCTTGGGGAAGAGAAAAAGCCTATGTCCAGTATTGAGAACATTCTATTTATTATTTGAATTCCTTGCTAAAGGTTTATGTGCCCAACTGTACAAGAACCACGAATCTCAATTCCTTTGCACAAGAAGCAGTTTAGTTTCCTCTCTTTGCCTGGTCTATTTATTAAGTCAAATTTCTGCATAGTATGAAATTCATCTCTTTGCAGCAGGAAAATTAATCTGTATTCTAAAAATACTTAGGTAGTTTTATTCTGTTATTTTAGTAGATAAGATTGCTTCCTATCAGCAAGAAGTCAAGAAGTAGACCAGCCTAGAGTAGGTTGCCCTCATAAATTATATCCTTCTAGGAGGAAGAAAAAAATCAGAAATAATAAAAGAGCTTTAGCTGAGGAAAAGGCTAATAATGACTAACCTTGATTTCAAGTATAGAAATTATCTTACAATGTGAAATTAATTATGTTTAACATCCATGATGCTGTTGGACTGTTTAGTGAGAAACAAGACAATTGATTCTCCATAATGAGCCGTCTACCAAAACAATATGGAAGCGAAAATAGTCTGTTGGCCATATAAAGAACTTTTTTTTAAACACAACTTTGCATGCTATTCAAAATAAGGAACCTAAGCTCAGAAAGATTTTTTTTTTAAACCATATATTAAAAACTAGCTGGTATTGTGAGTAAATGTGTCATTGTAGGAAGTGAAAGCAGATGTCAGTGCTGGCAGCTCTCTCAGAATTCCAAACTCTTACATTGGAAGCTGGAATACCTCTCCCCCAATAACACCAATTTTGATTTGAATTAAAATTGCACTGTATTTTTTCATGGTGATTTCATTTATAGTATTCAATATTGTTCAGTCCCTCAGTGTTTGAATGCAATGCCCGTGGGACGGATCAGCCTCTGCACAGCCGGCCTGGTGTGTCTTGAGGAGTATCCCTTACAGAGCGCACCAGCAATCACGGCATGTCTGTGAAATACCTGAAATTCTTATTTTTGCATCTGAAATGCTTCAGTTGCATGTGTGGTGAATCTGAGGAAATGGAGGTCTGCATTCTGGGTTGAGGTAGGATTAACAGTGAGTAAAGCTCTTGGAGGCCCCATACCAATTTCTGCTTTAAACTGTTTTAGAGCTGCTGTTAATAGCACTATTGTACATCCAGTTGTTCCCACATCAAGACTCGACTATTGCCTATGTGTCTCCATGAAACTAATCCGAAATTTCAGTACTTATTCCTAAACCAGTCCTCAATCTACCAAACTTACTGGAAAGATTTACTACCAAAACCATACGAAGGGAATGAACCTGGATAACACTTAGCAGAGTCCCAAGAGTCTCCAGTACCTTAACCCAACATGCTAAATGCTGTGCACAGAGCAGGAAGCCTATCCTACCCTACAGAGCAAGTAAAGTGCATACCCAGAAGGCATAGGGACTGCTACAAGGGTAGGAGACTTCGCTAGAGGTTTTTAGTGCGTGTTAAGATGCTTTATAGGCATTTAGATTTGCCATTTGATATTGGTGAATAATCTTGTAGTAGTCATTAGTAAAGGAAGGGCTTAGTCCAAAGATGGGGGTTCTCTGACACCTAGCTCCTGTTCATGCTTAGGCTACACTCACAGATCAATGAGATGTTTTTTTTTCCCAAAAATGATTTTGAAGCTTTGATAAGATCTGCCTGTAATAGGCTGGAACCTCACTGCCTTAGACTTCTTTAAAAAAAAAATCATACACTTTAAGATTAATACTCTTGTTTATTGATTAATTTTGCAAGTGTTATACTAAATATGTCTGTAATGCAGTGAGTTTGTTCCATTATCTTTCTTTCATTTGCTGAATTCCATGTTTTATTGCTGCTGATGTTAGCTGAAAGCAAGTCCTATGAATGGCTTTTGTGCCAAGTTCCTTGAATCCAGCCACTGGCCATCTGATGTCTAGAGGGTCACTAGAAAAAGTTAGAAAAATGCTCCTTGAAACCCTATCAACTCCATGTGTTGCTCCAATAGTCTCCAAAATATTGCTCATCCAGGCTGGCTTCCCTCACTGGCACCGTGCAACCCTGTCATACCACTGGATAGGCGGCGTAGAAGAGGATTTCAGCAAAATCCTGTTTGTGAAGGAAATTCTCCATGTACCAACCATTAGCACTCTCATGCTGTAGTTTTTATATAGCTGTATTCAGCAGTGGCCTTGTGATTATACTGAAATAATGTTCTGGTTAAGTTATTTCATCTTTGAAATAGTTCACGACTGAAAACCCTAAGGGGAAAATGAGTATATAATTTTCTCACTATTTTAAACCATGTAAGCACCAAGAAAAATAGTATGATTCATTTATTCTTGGAGTATGTTGATTAACTAGCAATTAAAGCCTTATAGTATTTTCTTTATGGAACAACAAAGGCCAGTTTAAAGCTTTTACTTTAGTTTTGGCTCATTGGACTGGCTTCATACCTGGTACAGGCAGATAAATGCTCTGAAAGCATATGAAGTACCCGCATGCAGCTGAACATGGCCCACTCAGCTCAAAAATATGATGGGTGTTCACAGAAGGAACTTTCATTCAGTCACAGCATCTGGTTCCATTACATTCAGCCCAATCAAGCCATGAAATTGAAATTAAATGACTTTTGATGGTGGTAATATTAGAAGAATGAAAGCAAGATTGAAGGAGGGGAAATATCTGCTTGGCAGAAGAGGCTCTCAGTGAGGACAAGCTGTGTCAAGTGCATTTAAATTGTTTCACATAAGCGACTGTATATATTGGAAGATGAACTTGGAACTATTTGGTATGTCCAAAGTGCATTTCAGCTGCTCTTGGCTCTGAGGCCACCTCTCAGGTGTCTTAGGTGGGTGACACGCAGACACTCCCCAACCTGCAGCAACCTCTACGCTGCAATCCTGTTTCCACTGTGTTCTCCCAGCTTGAGGCACCAGGTAGCCCAGTGCCCTCCCAGCATCCCCCCAGGTTCTTATAACAGCTGGTTCCTGTGGCCTGGGAGATCCACGTTGTCAGAGAGGACAGTATTCTCTGACTGGCAGCAGTGCCTGCACACCTCTGTTGTGTTCCTCCAGCATGCCAGAGCTCATGTGCCTCCAGGAAGCTCTTCACCGGGAACAGAGAGCTCTTCCGGTCTGCTGTACCCACCATCCTTCCTTGGCTATCCTGGAGACAGCAGTGTGGAAGGAAGGGCTACTGGTGGAACAGTCAGCAGGAGAAGTGTGGAGGGAGGTGCACAGGAGGATGGGGGGAGCTGGGATGGAGAGAGCAGGAGGGAAAAGATGAGGAAAGATACCAAAAAAGAGATACCAAGAAAGAAAACCAAAATAAAATCAGCATCTGGAAATGGGCTGTGGTTTCCAGCCTGAAGGCTCTGCCAACTTGTATGTGGAAGTGCAAACCCAGAGAAGATGAGTTTGTATGTGTGGCTGTTGAGAAACATCAGGTGATAGAGCAGGGTGGTGTAGCGTTGCTTTCTACTTTGAGGTCTGTGGTGATCTCTACACTTTATGGAAAAACTTGTTGCAGCTTCAAATTCTCTAAATTTTTGCCAACATTAAATTAATCTTCACTGTGCAGCTGTCATTTTTCTAATGATACGTAGGCAGTGGGGTAGTTACATAGTGCAGATGTACAAATGTGAACTATATACACGCTGTAGTACAATACACACAATGTAATGCATTTTATAATGTTTTTACTGTAATAGATACATGTAGTACATACACGTACTGTATACACATTACATAATTATACACAGTATACTTTTCCTTCAAGTGTTAGGGTTTGAAAGGCAGAAGGTGTTCCAGTCTGCCCAGGCAGTTAGCCACTGAGGATGTCAGGGCTGTGGCATGTTTGCAGTGAAGCTGTTGACTTGCTTAGGACAGCTTTGAGTCATGTGGAAAGAGGAGCTCTGTTCAGACAGACCTACGCCAAATTCATAGAGGAGATAACTACTGGGAAATGTAGTCAGGCTGTTTCCCAGGCTGCTGGGGCCATGGGTGGACTGGACTCTGCTTAGAGAAGCAGGTATATGACAAAGACTACAGAAACACCACTCATCTTAGGGATGAAGATGTTGTTTCCACTCTGCAAAAGTTATAATGGCTTGAGGGGATATCTCGGTGCTACAATTTTCCGTCAGTAAGATCGTAATGTTGCCCAATGTCTGAGAGCTTGTTTTCAAGCTGTTGGTAATGGGATCATGGATGAGAATGCGGTGATAAGTCATTGTCCCAGACAGTATGCTTGGGGTACCCTAACACAAAATGGGGACCTTGCGCCCTTCTACCTCCGGTGTGCTTGCCAGATGCCAAGCTCCCATTTGTGGCCTGACTCACGGCCTGCTCTGACTGCAGGGAATCATTGCCCTGGTGCCAGCATGTTCTTGGCAAGGTGTTGGTATCAGTGCAAGCTGGCTCCAGCTTGCTCCTGTCTGCAGTAAGGGCTGGGGTGCTCACCTCAAACCCTAATACTCCTTTTCCTCCCTTCTTCAAAGCACTGTGGAAATGAATTACCCGTAGGTGAAAATGCTGGATAGTCTACCCTTATGTGTGCTGCCTTCTTAGTGAGTCAGGGCTTTACTGAAAACTTTGACAAGTCTAATAAATGATGAAGAGATGTTGAAGCAGGAGAGGATGGCGGTGTTTCCATGATGCATGGAGTTTCTCTTTGACAAAGGTACGTTGCTGGTTTAGGGGTTTTTTGGTGGTTTTTTGAAATGTATTTCCCTGAGTGTATTAGAATACACCATTTCTTTTTCTAGGTCAGTGGGTAAGATGCCATGCAAATTGTTCCTGAAAACATCCTTGCTTTCCTTGTCCAGGAACAGCGTGTCTTTTCATGTCTATATTTAGCCTTCTCATAAACACGGGCAGTTCCTGAAAACCAGTGTCTTTCCCTTTACACAGCCAAGTCTGCCAGAAACCAGTGCAAAGAAAGCAATTTCATTTACCGCAGCATTTCTCTAGCCTAACTATTTCTGGAGGTGTTTTCAAAGGCAAACGCACAGAAAGCAGCAGCCGTTTCAGTCGCATACATTAAAATCAAGTTCCCTAGTGTTAGCTGAGGGATAAATTTTACAACACATCACTTTTACTGTCATACCTGAAATGAGTGATTTAACTGATGACTATAATTTAAATCAAAATATTGCAGGCTTCGTTTGGGAAAAAAAGTGGGTGAGATTTAAATGAGAAATAAATCTAGATTGAAACTCTAGACTTTGTTTTCTGATGCTAATTTTCAAAATAATGAACATACTTCATCTTGTTATACATGTTACACAACATTAATGCCCTGAGGCACGGTCCATGGTGCCAGTGTCGCTCAGCTAGTCCTGACAGGGCTGCCACTTCGTCATCTTCTAGAGCTAATGGGCACCCTGCCAGTGTGTGTTTCTAGGTGAAGGCAACCAGGCACCGATGTACGTAACTAAATGGGCCCTTTCCCACATGAATAAATACCTGCATGGTTATGGAAAGAGACAAGCAAAGAGAAGAGATCAAGTAATAAGATTGGGGATGTCTGGTAAGACAGGGAGTATTCTTTGTGTGGATAAAATCTTGGAGGGGACCCTTCCTTCCTTCTGACTTAAGGAAAAAGTCACCTTCTTGTGCATGTTGGTATTTCCCTGTTAATGTCTATGTCATCCCAGTGGCACATTCCCAGCACTACCTTCACCACACAGACATGGATCTGGCAGGTCTGCTGGGGGCACTGGGAAGCTTCACAATTTGTTGAGGTGCTTTGTATGGTCACCCACTGCTTCACCAGCAGTCAGATTTATGTTGTTTCAAAGTATGTTGCTGTGGGTAGCAAACTACCTACTCATTGCATGGGCCTCCCACCTACAAGACGCACAAAAGCACAAGGAAACACCCTGAGTCCCATTCACACACGTAACCTCGAATCCTAAGAAATAACCCAAAACCATATTCCACAAAGAGTTGCATGCAGCAGTGTTGCACTAACTTTTTATTTATGGGTTTTAACAAATAATGTGTCAGCAAACAGTTGTGTAACTCCTCTGTCGTATTGTATTTAGCCTCAGTCAGAGGATATTTTGAAAGAAAGTCATATCAAGTCAAGCTTGTGACAGGCTCCATGAATCTGAGTGAAGCTGAAAGGTCCCAGGGCTGGTGAGTGCGGGTGGCTGCCATGTGCAAGCGGTAACATGGTGAGGGTGAAAATCAGGCGCATGAAAGTCACAAAACATATCTGCTTTTTCTTTTCCTGTTGCTATATTCCTTCTGCAATCCCTCATGATGTGTCAGGAAGCTGCCTTGGTCTTTATAGGCTTCAGAATTATGGGATAATTTGTTTTTTTTCTTCACTTGTCCATTTGAAAAGGGTTAGAGAAAATGAGGATTTCATCACTGAGGTGTGTGCTTTACAAGGCGGGACGTTCTTTTAGTCTCTGCTTCTAGGTCTGCTCACTCTGAAAAATGAGGCTGAACTCTCCCAAATGCTTTCAGAAGGAAGGACCCAAGTGTCCTAATGTTTTAGATAGCTTAGGGCTTTTCTGCGTACAGGAAATGAACCAGATCCCCGCAGCTGAGTTCTGTGAATACCCTGTTCCTGAACTGAAGGGAACTTCTCCTGAGTAACTGTCTTTGCAAACAGAGCATCGCTGGGGGGAGTTAGTCCTGGCACAGCTGTCAGAGAGTCCTGTAGTCGTCAGGTTGGTCATTGTAGCTGAGCTCTCCAGTGCATCTTGTCGCCTCTGAGCTGGAGCAGGGCCAGTTCTGTGAGGCAATAGAAAATTCTGAAGAATCCACAGGCAATCTGCTATTTTTGGACACTTAAGGCTGACTTGGTAGCCTTAGCAGTGACAGATTATTAAGCACATATACGCACTAGCCTTTAATTATCTTTCGTGATCCACCAAAAATGGTGGAATATTTTAGTCATATGTAAGTCATATATTTTATATTGGAAGGGAGCAGGCAATATAAGTCACTGCAGTGCTTCATTTTTGTTTAGAAAATAATTATTTGCTTTGTCTTAAGTACCTTTTCATTTTAATGCGATATAGGTTGAGTTGTGAATGGGTTTTCAGAAAGAAAAAATGGGACTCAACCTGGTTTCTCCAGGCTTTGGCTGGAAAATGTAAATCTCTTACTTTGCTCCTGAGGAAGAACCAAAAGCCAGGGGTTTGTGGACAAAGGAACAAAGTTGTACCAGTTGGTTGTTGCAGGGCAATTATTTTAGTATCTGGATGCCAGATCTGCTCACATGCCTAAGCATGTGAGTTTACAGCTTCCTTTCAGGTGATGCCATCCCAGTTGCATGTGCTATTCACTGACTCTTGATGAGCGAAAGTAATGAAGGAGAAAAAGTATTTCAGTAATGACTTGGGGGTGATAGGGAAGGAATGGAGAAGTATGAAAACTCATCTTTTCCTAGCTGCAAAGTTTAGTTGTAATCCTTATTCCCTTCTGGTTCCACCTCAGATTGCTACCCTAACATAAAAAGGAGGAAGAGGAGCTAGTTGAGACAGGTAGCCTGGGCAGAGCGGGGCTCACATTGCACTTCATGTTGTAGGTCTTAAAGACACCCAAATCCCCACTTGATGTATATGGAGAAAAAGAGGCCCATTTGTTAGGATATAAAAGGGACAAAGATTTCTGCAAAGTGAGTAAGCTGGGTGTAAGGCTGCCTCTCTGGATGCAAAGGAGATACAGCAGCTCCCACACTTACCTGGGACAAGCCTGGAGTGTGAGGTGCAGGGATGGAGCAGAGCAGCCCCATGCTGCCATGTCTGCAGTGGGACATGTTTGGTGGTGGCAGAGCTCCTGCTGGCACTGAGACTGCAGCCGCTGCTTTTGTGGAAGCATGGAGGGCAGCAGGAATCTCCTCATCCAAACAGAAGGTCTTTGTATTTCAGTGAAGAAAATATATCACATGAAAATAAGCTGAAGAGGCTTCAGAACAAAAACCCTCAAAAATGGAATGGAACCTGTGAATCTTTGTGCAACTTTAAATGCACCTGGGTCAAAAGTGCCCCTGGGTGGAATAATAGAATGGTTTGGGTTGGAAGGGAACTCAAAGATCATCTAGTTTCAAACTCCTTGCCATGGGCAGCAACACCTCCCACTGGACCAGGTTGCTCAAAGCCTCATCCAACTTGGCCTTGAACACCTCCAAGGGTACCTGAGTTCTGGAGAATACCATTAAAAAGAAAAGTAAGCTACCTCATTGCTTGGACAGAAAACTCAATCGTGGCACAAGCCCTTCATTTCAAATCTGAGGTCTCCTCTGGGAGAATAGTAATGAAGGGATCCCAAAAGATCATCAAGGCTTTCATGGACTTTGGGGTTTGTGTTTGTTTGATTAGGTTGTTTTCCCCCCTAAAAAAAAAAAAAAAAAAAAAAAAAAAGCTTTATGCCTCATCCTTTCTCTATAGCTCAGAGGTGATTAGAGAGTTCCTGTGAAGTATCCAGCTGCTGTGCTCTGAGGATAGAAAAGATGTGAATAACTATATCTTAGAAGAAACCTTTGAGCTTTCCTAAAAACAAAAAAAATCTGCCAGAGGTAAATGTGTGCAAGTAAGTTTTATCATCTGTGTTGGAAGCTGGATCCTATGTTCCTTAAAAAAAAAAGAGAAAAAGTAAGTTTAATCATTCCCTGAAAATTAGATCCTTGCTGTAACAATTATTTCATAAAGCTGCCAAAGACTCCCACCAGGCCTGTGGGAGCTGGGCTGGCATCCATGAGTAACGCTAACCGCAGGTGGGTACCTGGGTTCTGAAGAACGAGCCGTAGGGGAGGCATCAGAAATTACTTAACCCTGCCCAAGTGGGCTTTGTCAAGAGACCCCCTATGAACAGATAACAAGACGGAAATTGTAATTTTCCAGCAATTCAACAGATAATGTCAAATGCCTCTTGGGGTGCGTTTTCCTTCAGCAGAGGAAAAGTGTTAGATCTGATTGAAGGGCACTCTCCAGATTACAGATCTGAAGTGATTCAGAGACATCATTCCGTGAGTTGATGCAAAAAGAATGACCTGCAGCTTCTCTGCTTGGTTGTCCTGGGTAGCTGCAACTGGGGAAAAACAGAAGAGCAAATCATCTGCCCTTGTTTTCTCTTTACGAGTCTTCACTGAAAGATCCAATAATTCCAGGAAGTTCAAGAGGTAAATCAGCTGCTTGGTGAGCTGTGCTTGGTAACCTAGGCTTTTTTAAAGACCCAGCTGGAAGCCTGGCCGGGCTGGGATCAATAAAGTGTGCACAGAGCTTGGCTCTAGGAGTTCGGCTCTCCTACCAGGAAGAAGGGAGGACAGGCAAAGGAGTTGTGATTATCTCGTTAGGAGGGAAACAGCAGTTTGGTTTAATGATGGAAAGAGACATCTTTCTGATGTAATTGTAGTGTAAGTAGACTAAGGGTGGGTTTATATCTTCTTTTTATTGGTGACTTATGTACATATGTACCTATGCTGTCTGTCTCAGTATTTTTTTTTACCTTAATGTAGATTATTGTTATTTAAGATTGAATATTTGAAACAAGCTATATTTTATCTGGTATGGCAAATCCATAAATTAGAGGTTTTTTGGTCTAAGTCTAGCAAGAGCCTCAACTCCCTGGCACATCCAAGGGGGATACATCCCATGGCATCCAAAGAATAACACCAGAGTGGGTTCCCATTTGAACTGTGCAGACCAGGTAGGGTGCTAGTACCACTGGGGTACGGGGAGGAGAAATACCCTGTAGTGACTGCTGGTGGCACTGGATTCTCCTAGGCAGGCAAGGAAGTGCTGGGCTACATGTGCCATCCCCCTGGGCTCCCAGGGAGTGTTTCATAGTTGGGTACCTGAGTCCTACCAACAATGTCACTCTGCGCTGAATTGCATCACTGGATGACAGCGTTATTCTGAACAGTTTAGCCTTTGGTGCTACATGTGTCACTGTTTGGTAATATGAGAGAAAAAAGCAAAAGCCAGATTTGCAGATATGCTGTGGAGCAGAATTAGACTCCCGACTGCTGCAGAACAGCCTCCAGCTGGGAAGGCCCTGGGAAGGAAGCACGAGTCCTGATTTAGTGCTGCTGCTGAGCGTTTCCATCCTCAAAGATTAACAGCGTGTGGTTTGCATTTAGAGTGCTTGTGTGGGGAAGTATCAATATCAGATGAACATCACTCAGTGAGATGTCTACAGCACCATAGGCACATCCCTTCCTGGCCATTTTTGATGAGCAGAAAACATGTGGCCCCTGGCTTTTCTAGAGAGGAGGCTGTGTGGAGCTTTAAAGGGAAACTATAGGGGATGGTGGGAATTTCTATCTCCTGTCCACGAAAAGCAGAAGTGACTTGGTTTACTCCATTTACTTCATTGTCATGACAAGGAGTGTTGGCCAAGGAACCTGGCCTAGAGGTCCCTTGGGAAGCAGGGAGAGGCCATTGAGTTACCACCTTGAGCAGCTGAGAGAGGCCAGAAAAGTGACAGAAGCTTGGAAAGAGAAGCATGGCCACAAAATGGTCTGAAAATTTTGCTAGGAGTTAAGAAGTGCAAGGCGAGGAGCGGTGCCAGGCATTCCAGGTCAGAGTTTTGATTTTTGGCAAGGCTGCCAGCACCCCCACACCAGTGTGTACCTCCATTTCCCTTTCTACCCAAAGGCTTTGGTTCACTATATTCTCCTGCACTAATAAAATATATCATCTTTTAAATGAGGCTGCCCTGGGTCATCACAGGCACCAGCAGGTTGTGTATCTCCTCAGGGGAATGAAGTATTTTTAAAGATTTGGGGTGTTTCTGGATTCCCTATTGAGGGTGCAGCGGTGGACTGAAGGCAGACGTCTCATGGTCGAAGACAAGGTCCCCACCAGTCCATGACCCATGTGGAGTATTGGAGAGTTTATAGTGATTTTAGAGGAATGCTCAGGTTTGGTAAATTTTTCTCAAAGAATCAGCAAGAGAGGCTGATTTCTAATGAAGCTCTTTGTATGCCTCTGAATTCGTGACAGCTAAAACAATTCTCTTAGCTCACAGATGGCATTTTATTTCATTTTTACAATTCTAATCTAATCTAGGTAAATGATCCACTACCACAGGTGTTGAAAAACAATACTGAGTAGAAATGGTCTAGGCAACAAATAATTAAATTACGATGACAGATGATAGTTTAATAAGGTGATCGTTATGAGACTTCTTGGTAGGCCTGCAATCTTGAGCGCTTCTAACAGCATGGGCTGGCACGTTTGGAGGGAGGCAGCGCAGAGGGTTTGAAATGAGATTTCCATCTGATGACTGTCAGCTTTGCAGGGAGAACTGCGTCATTCACTTCCCGTGGCACACTGTGCAAAGCTGTGTTCTTTGCCTGTACATGTTAGGCAGCTTCTTCACATCCTATCGCCTTGCTGGGTTTCAAATGTAGATTTTCAAGGCTTGTAAAACAACTGGCTTTATCTCCCCTTTGTTCAGATTTTAATAGATTAAAAGACCAGTGCACAGCAATTAAGAACCATTCCTGTGAGTACTGAGCATGTTCAAATCTGATTCTCAGCGTCTGTGAAAATTGGCAGATTGACACAGGCTGATCAAAAGAAACCCCGTGAAATCAGAGGAGGAGATGCAACATTGAGTTCTCGTGCTGTATCACTGGCAAACCTTTCCTCTAAACTAGGTGATCCAGTATCTGAAGGGGGGCTACAAGAAGGCTGGGGAGGGACTTTTCACAAAGGCCTGTGGCGATAAGACGAAGGGTAATGAGTTCAAACTGGAAGAGAGGACATTTAGATTGGAAATTAGAAGGAAATTCTTTGCTCTGAGGGTGGCGAGACACTGGAACAGGTTGCCCAGGGAAGCTGTGGATGCCCCATCCCTGGAGGTGTTCAAGGCCAGGTTGGATGGGGCCTTGAACAACCTGGTCTAGTGGGAGGTGTCCCTGCAGAGAGGGGAGGGTGTCCCTGCCATGGCAGGGGGGTTGGAACTAGATGGTCTTTGAGGTCCTTTCCAACCCAAACAATTCTATGATCTTGTATTAGGGGAGGCAAAAACAGTTGTTGGCCTTCAGGCAGACAGGAATATTTTCTCTCCCAACACAGGTATTTGGGTTTAGAGCACCAATCTTTTTGCCAGCAGCACTGCAGAACTGCCGGACAGCAGTACCTGTTAGATACAGGATGTGATATCTAGGATAATGCATAGGATCAGTTAGAGGTGAAAGATGCCATGATGTCATTGTACTGTTGACACTCATTCAAGCTTTTCCTCTTTTTCCTAAGATGGTTCACAGAGCATGGGTGACAGAGAGAAAGGGAGAAGCTTGGTCTTGCAATGCAACCCAGACCTCATAATGATTCATTTTTTTCCTTGGGAAAAAGCCAAGCTTTAAAAAACAAACAAAAAGAAAACAGAACAACAACAACAAAACTCGTTCATTTTGGAATACTGTGTATTTTCTTCCTTTGTGTTTATGGAGCAGCACATGTTCTGACAGAAGCTGGCTCACCTGAGCAGCAGTGCAGGTGGACAAGTCAGGAGGCCACTCTAGGAGGTCACTGCTTGCATTAGGCTAGTACGGTAGCTGCACTTGCACCATCTCAGGTAATCAATCACTTGCTAAAGAGCCAGGCTGGTTTTAGAAGCCAATTGTTTCCCATCAGAACACACACTGAGAAAGGATGAGTTGCAGTAAAGGCAACTTTATTGCCAAAAATTAAAGATAAGAGTGTTTGGGGTTCACAGTTGTTCTCCTGCCCAATCAGTGGAAGGTGGGAATGAGTTGAGAGATCTCACAGAAGTGTAAGTCATGGTAGAATATGGCTTCGCTGCTGAGCCTTGCTTTCACAAGATAATTTATTTAGATTGTCCTGTTGCCTCTCTTGATCTGAATTTAGTACGCATAACTATACAACCTTGAGCATCAAGGCAAATGGAACCAAAACCCGTGGAAAGCCTCTCTCTTAGGTGGCTGAATAATTATTACCAGTTTTCATAAGCTGTATTGATTTGAGTGTAGAACTTATTAGTTGGTATCTCTAACACACAGTAGTGTTAAAATTCATCAATACAGGTCTCATAAATGCCAATATGTAACAGCAGGCACTGCTGTAATTTAGTGAATCATTATGATTTCTATTTAGTAAATCGGTTGCTATCACTGTTAATGTTGAATTTGTAAGTTAGTGCATCACCCAACAGAATAAGAGGAATGAGGCTGCAAACACATTTTCAGTAAATATGATATAAATACCATGACTCCTGCTATTCAGTACATCCCATATGTTAGCTGTTGATAACTATGATTTTTCTATAAATACAGCATTGTACCCTGACCTTTAAAAGGCTGAGATGTAAAATGGAGAAATTTACGGTGATAAATATCTTTTGACAGAAAGTGAAAAGGATCTGAATTTAGGGTTGAGCAAGGCGCGAGGTTATTAAAGATAAGTGTGTGCTTCTCTTAATGAGTTCCTAGGACTCAGCCTGGCTTAAATGGGAAATTCTGATCTTGAGCACGTGTTTGTTCAGGAGCAATATTTCTCCTGACATGAGCAAAAATATCAAGTCTTGATTTAGATGTGTTTGGGTGGGAATTCAATAGCTCCCAAGTATATGGTAGTGGTGTCATCCCAGGGTAAGATTGTAAATCCTGTGAAGATACCTGGTCTAGGAACATATCTGCTGTCATGTTCTGAAATGATGAAGGAGAGGAATGTTGCGTGCCCAGGCGGCAGGAGGTGGTGGTGGCCAACTAACTGGCCGGGCTGTCCCCCAGGACAAATTCTGCTGTCTTGCACAGCACCCTTTCTCTGTCTTGTGGCCTGATGTGTAGCAGTTGAGTGACAGATGTGAATCACCTGCCTTATTGCATGATTCAGCTTTTTGCACGTCCGCCCCCCACAAATAGCGTGAAGCTGTGGCAGCACTGCAGCACAGGGTTCTTCTGCCTGCCTGGTCCCTGCAGTGTTAGGGTGAAGTTCACTCATCTGGAGAACTTTTTGCAGCACAGGAGCCAGGACTTTGTGCGGGTGGGTTGGTTGGTTGCTGGTGGGTTTTTTTGAGGGGTGTTCGGTGTTTAACCCAAGGCTAGAAGATAGATAAGTATTATTTTAACAGTGTTCATTTCTGCCCAATGTATTTTTGAAGTTGCAGGAGTCGTCAAATGGTTTAACAGACATTGAATCAGTGAAGCAGCAATGAGAATTCCATTTTTGGAGAAGTCAAGGGCTGCTGGAACTTCTCCTTGGGTCCAAAACAATTGCCTCATCATTACTATCACTATTTCCATATTTAAGAGGGTCTGAGGTTTAGATAAGCTATCTTGCCACCACCCAGCTTTGGAGCTTTGTGCACTAGGAAGTGTGTACCCATTCATCTTTCGTACATTATCACTGTAATTGCTGTCATCCTGAACCCTCTCCCACACCACCCATGAAGAACCTGCCCAGTTTTTGTTCTTTTTCTCCCAAGTGCAATAAACAGCATGGAAAATAGTCCAGAGTATCTAGATATTTTATTACGAATTATATGCAAGTAGTATCAATCCAGGGGAGCTTGTTTATGGTCTTTTTGCTGCAATTATTTTTTTACGATGGGTGTATGAGAAAAAAATATATTTGGTAGAATATCTGGCTCCTGAACATGTCATCTCTGCAGTTACCTCTTCGGTTACAGCCAGAAATGAAAGATGCTTCAGCCTTGCTGTTATTAATGTTGTGCTGCACAAGATGCAGCAGCTTCTCTTAGATTGAAGGTTTCCTGAGGATTGGATCTAGATGGTCTTTAAGGTCCCTTCCAATTCAGATTATACAGCTCTTCTCTGCTAAGCCTTCGATTCATGGTGACAACATCATCTTGTCTGTGTCATTTGTAATTTTCTCCACATTCTAAACCTTTATGCAAAGGAAACCATCTTAGTAATGGGCCCCCCACCAGGTTGAGATTTGTGCTATCCAGTTTGGATTGAGAACTCCCAGTTAAAATCATCTTTGCTTCCCTTGAGGAGGGATTCTCTATGTATGCCTGGGAATAGGAGGAATTCCAACCTGGCATCCTGTCTGCAGGGAGTAGGAGTGACTTTAGGTCAATTCCAAAGAAATCCACTTACCTTTCTTTCCTTTCTATTCTCTGTCCCTCACAGCTGCTTCTCTCAGAGAACTATTGCAACAAATATTGAGAAAATATTACTGTCATCTTGCAAGTGAGCTATTTGCACCGGCCTATATCAGAGCATTTTACCAAGATCAAATAGTACTTTATTTGAATTAAAAATACCTTCCCCAGGTTAAGATCTTGTCATTAAAGAGTCAAAAAATGCTGAACTGTCCAATTCTGATTGATTCAGTTAATAGCACCCCCTTTCTAGTACGCCTTCTGATAGATAAGCCTGCTGATAGAACGACATGAAACTCAGCTGGGCTGGGGGAGTGGAAATCTCCTATTTTGTTTGCTGCTTTTTCTGCCCTCGAGGCAAAATTCATAACATAGAATATGGAAATGCTGGTTCCAGTGACATGTTTTATACCACTATCCAATCTGGCTACAATTTTTAATATAAGCATTGCATTAACAAGTGTTTCATCTCCCTAAAATATCTCCTTAGTTTTTTAAAAGTAGCTTTTTAAGCTTTCACGACAGTTCAAGTACATATTATCTTTTTCCTTTCCCCATTCTTTGCACCTCCTGCTGTCCTCACCAGCTTGGCAACATTTCCTTGGCCTTTTGGTGACCAAACTTTCTCTCACTGGTATGAAATTATAGCTCAGTCTGTTTTCCAATCCACAGGAGGCAGGAAGAAACCTCACGTATCATGACTAAGTGACATTTAGCACATGGAGTGTAATCAGTTTCAGCTCTTTTTGAGCAGGCACTGGTAGATTTAAGAAGTCAACGCAGTAGGAAGTGTCTTACCCACAACAATCTGCCTACTCAGAAACAGTGAGTTGGACTTCATTTAATCTATAGCTCCTTTAAAGTGACGGGCTTGGTACATGGGATGCTTGTTTGCATCTCTGTTTCTGGAAAGCTTCTTGCTGGTTCTGCTCCGTGGCACTGCGAATTTGGGTAACTGGGACTGCAGGGATAATGTTATTACCAGCAACTCGCTTGTCTCCAAGGAACTACTGTGGGTTGTGCTTTCAGGAGACCCTTAACAATTCCTCTTCCACCCTGGAGGCACCAATCAATACCTGACTTGCTCTTGCTGGTGTCATCTGCGCAGGATGTTGGCAGCATCTCTTGCAGCAGGCGCTCATTAAGAACACACAAGCTTTCCCTGCTCAGACCTCCATTCACCCAGCATTTTGTGGTCTGCATAATTCCTTGGGCTTAAAGTTTTCCAGGAGAGCAAATGAGACCGTAGAATCAGGGAAATGTGCTTGTGTAAATTCACCCCAGAGGCCTGGCTATCAGCTAATGCCAGCTTGTGTGATCGAGCAGTGTTTATGATTTATTGTTGGCATGCTTATGTGTAGATGGCCCTTTTCAGAAGTAAAATGTACAACAGCAAATTCAGTGAAGCTGTTCTGAGGGTGTGAGACAGGGAAGTACAAGATAATAGATGAAGAGGGTGGAATAGGAGAGGTTTGAAACATGGTTTAGGGGAGGAAAGGAAGACAATAGGATCAAAATCTTACTGTTTCACAATTTCCATAGCAGTTGTATCCCCAAACAAGTTAGGCCACATACTACTCGTGGTTATACTGGTTTCAGACAAGAGAGAATGACTGATGAACTCTTACAGTGCCAAGTTGTGTAGTTAGAGGACTAGAACGATTAAAGAAGAGGGAAAGAGACATCTTCCAGTTGCATATTGAATTGCAAAGGGGTACACAAATATATTCCCATGGGCCAGCAAATGCAGATGATAAAGGTTCACTGCTGGCAGTGACGTGAGAGAGCAGAAGGCACATGAGAAGGCAGAAACAAATTATGAGAGGCAGAGGAGAAGTTATTTCCTTCAGTAGGCATCACTGTAGCCATTTACAATGTGCATGTTACAATGTGCAGTGCAAAATGGACAATAATGTTTTTCATGACTCACATATTGCTTTCAATGACAGTCCCTTTGGTAGTGGGAATTGCATGTGTCTGTGGGTCTGTGTGCTTGATGTTAGACTAGAAAAATGCAAGCTGTGAAAGTCAGACATGAGCTCTGCTTTATTTGGCCTCTCCTTCAAGTAGCTACCGTGTTTCTAATCTTGTTTGAAGGCCAGATGAAGTAGTGAGCTGCAGTCAATTCAAAATGCTCATCAGGATGGTCAATGATTAACATGTTCAAACATGTTTATAAGACCGCGTTTAGTTCTGTTAAAGTAAATTTTCTTTGAATGAGACGGGTAATCTGGATTCCTTGGTACAACCACCCTTTTGTTTTTTCTTTTTCCTTGTGTTACCTACAGGCTTTAGGAGCAATAATAGTTTGTTTGCATCTGGAGAGTGGATGGAAGTGTTGAAAAATATAGGGACACGAGTAACAATTCATTAGGAAACCCCATTAGAAATATCTTTTAATGATTCACCCTTTGGCAAGCCAGAACTTTAATTTTTTCGGTTGACTTGTTATTAATGTGTTTTTAACCAGAGTATTACACTGCACTAAATCAAACCCCATATAAAAACTTAAACTTATCACGGTGATGAAATGATCAGTATCAATCAAACATGGTCTTGTTATGGAGCGAAACCAGGGGATTTCCTTTGCTTTTTATTTTTGACAAGACCTATTTTCCGTAAAAATATTAGCTGACATTAATTGTACTTACCGACTTTAAAGCTTCATCAGCTTCACTGCTTGCAGGTTGTTTGCAGCGTGAGCAGGACCACTTGTCCTCATGATGTAATTTGATGTTAAGAGCTGACACTGTGCTGTGCTGTGAGGATACGCTACGTAGCTTATTAGTGTCAAAGCAAGTCTTTATTTTGCTGTGGAAAATACAAACGTTTCATCTTATCTGCCATTATCAGAGTAAGCAAAAGATCTCTCACTGAAACTCAGTGTCTGCTTCCTGTTTTTTCTCTCATAATCTCTTATTTCTTCTCCAGTTGCTATATGACCCTACCGATAGCATCTCTTGCTCTGCATTGTCTTTTTAATAAACGTGGTACATGTGAAAGTAGAAACAAACTGTGTAAAACAATCTATGACTCTTACCTCCTGCAATTAAATATCATCAAATATATTTTGTGTATCTCGTTGCACCTGTTACTGCCTCAGGGTCAGCTGCTCCTCTGTGTCTTTCGGGCTCCCTGTGTCCTGTCTCTCCCTGGGCTGGAGGAGCTGCGTCCTTCTGCCATTCTTGGACCTTGTCTTTGGTGATGGTTTCCTTTGTTTCAGCTGTGCCATCCTGGAGGTCTGAGTTTTGGGGATCTGCACTCCAACAAACTATGTAGTGACCTGGGCATGTTTCCAGAACCAGCAAGCTGTTCGTTTTCCTACCAGGAGCAATGCCTGAAGAGTAAAATGGCTTTGAAAAGGCATCTGCATTAGTGCCTCACCGCTTATTCCTGTCCCATTCCTTCTCTTCCATTAGTTCCACATAACTCTGTGTGCACGCACATGATTAAGTTTGAAGAACTGATGTAGAGTGAAAACTTCTCTGTTCCCCAGTCCCACTTACCATAAGGGCACAGAGGCACGTGTGCTGCCACCAGTGGGGACAGTCTGGGGGGGGGGGCTGGGGACACTTAGACTGGCTCTGCCCCCATGACGATGATACTAAACCTGCCACCTTTACCAAGAGCCTCAGGCCTTTGGGGAAGCTGTTGCTTTACCTGTGTGATGATACCTTTTGTTGCGACTGGTTTGGGATGTGGGTTTCAAGGCTGAATAACAGTGTAAAATAGCGACATAGGTACTAGTTTCAATCTATCTTAAGGGACCTTCTGAAAACAGTCTCTCAAGCGCATTTTCCTTTGTTTACTAATCAATAGACACTTATTTGGCTTACAGTTATTTCCAATCCTAGCCTTAAGTGGTCACAGATCGCTAACCTTTGGGTCATGCTGTGCGGCTCAGCTGTAAACCCAAGTGGCTAAAAGAGCTAGGACCCGATCGATCTGGATTCGGTAGCATGGACAATAGGAGTTATGCTTATTACATTGATTTTGGATAGGTTTTTTCCTAAAATGTTGAGCACTGCTAGTTGTGATTTTCCTTGATGAGCTGTTTCAGGATAAGTGTGTATAAAACCAACTCCTTTTATTAGTGCTGTGGCACTGGTAGCAATGCTGTGGGAAGGAGGTACTACTGCTACAACTGCTCACAAGCTTCACCTCCATCCTAGCTACCAGCTTTTGCTACTATCTTATGCTTTTGGCCAATGCCTGCTGAAAATCACTGGCCTTGAGTAAAAAAGACAATTGTCTTTTTTATTTTCTGTCCTAGATCCAGAGCCAAGCAAAATTATATTTGTGTTCCAGAAACTTAATGTAGCAGATGTACAACTTCAGGGCTCAAGAAGTCTAACAACAAGTAGCTCTGTCTTCAGAGCTTGCTCCAGCTGCTTTTTCATAAGGAGAGTGTTCAATCAGTGGGATTTTTTCCTGGAAGGTCCCCAAAACATTGTCAAGAGAGTTATTAGCGTATAGTCACATGTGAAATCCCTTGTTTTTCATATTGACACATTAAAGACTTATTCTCACTGCCCATTTCAGGAACGCGTTTCTCTTTAGACATCCTGGGTAGACAATGAATGGTGGGACAATTTCCGTTCCCAAAACTAATTCAGAGCTTCTAAGTCCTGGCTTTGAATTACCTTCTGGAGGCACCTTCAGAGCTATTCAAGGCACCTAAGAAAACTCTTAGTGCATCCCTGACCCCTTAATACTCTATTTAATGATGCAAGTATCCTCTCTTTTAAAGTTTTTAGTTGTACTGAAATAGTTAAAACTGATGCTTATTTTGTATATTATGACTTCTGGAGGTTGCAGAATGAGGTCCCAGATTTGATCGAGGAACTGCAGAGCCAATTAGCTGTCCTGCAGGTAGCTGTCAGGATAGGTTACCTCAACAAAACAGGTGGTTTTCCACCTTCTCATTCCAGTATTAAGTTAAGATGGGATGGTACATGCAAACCAGAAATATGTCCTTTGTAAAAAAACTATTTAGTGTGTAAATCACAATATTCTCTGGCTCAGATTAGTGGGACTGATCTGATAGGGAGAAGGGGGAACTGCTAATTTAAATAAAAATTAAAAAAAGACAATCAGTCTTCTAGCTCTTATTAAATATTTTGCCACTTGTGCTAGAGAAACAGTTGGTAATTTTTGAAGTAGAAATTTGTACTTTGCAGAGGAAAACCTGATTTGACTGTGAAATGTTACGTACAGGAAAACATGATAGGAGCAGTCATGGAGGGAGCTGGTGGCAAAACTTGATCTTCAGTCCAGCAAGATTAGTGAAGGATTTTATTTTCCAGACATGTATATGCAATTATTTTGCGTGGTTCTGTTTAAAAGCTTTGTTTGTGTTTTCAAATGGAGTAGGGTGTCGTTAAGTGCAGAAGGATGGAAATGACCTTTGATTGCACCTGATCCCGCAGTGAGTAACCTGTGACTATGGCGTATTTCACACCTCATTGCTGACCATGTGAACAGCTTTCATCCTCTCTAATTCCTTAGTAAATATTCGTGTACAGTGTTCACCAGTACCTGTCTATTTCATTTACTTTACCCATTCTTCTTCATAATTCATTTTATTCCCTTTATCCTATGGTGATTCTAATCAAAGCCAAACCCGGTTGTTTTAATGATCGTTTTTTATTAGTCCTCCAGGCAAGCTGCGCTGCAGAGATGTCACTGGAGCCTGCTCTTATTATGCCTCTACGGAAATGATTAATTTAACGTTTTTGCATATTGCAGGAATTAAAAACATAATAAATCAGCAGAGGTTTATTAGGCTAAGTGATGTATGTAACCTATTAGCCATTTTGTTTGTTTTAGTTGTACAGTATTTGTCAAGATTTCTTTAAAATCATAATTTATGGTCCTGATCCAAAGACCCTTAAAGCTGGTGTATAAGTTGCTGTCTTAGTTTTGTAGCTGGCTGATCTGAGCTGCTCCCATATGGAACTCACAGCAAAGAAAAGAAAACATGAAGTTAAACCCAGGATTCTCACAGACTCCAGTGAGGCTAAGATTGCAGCAAATAATTTTGGATTTTCTTAATGCCACCTTGTTAGGTTTTTAAAAATCAGTTCATATAAAAGCCCCAATATGCACATAAATTTATACTTATTAGGGACTACTTGTTTCTCAGTTGAAGTTGAAGTGGGCAAACCCATCTGGACTCGTGGCTGTCATGTTGTCCTTACTGTCACTGCAAAATGCAGGACCTGTAGTCATGGACCACAGCACTGGACAAACACCGAGTGAAAAACTGGTCCCTGCCCCCAAAACCAGGTTTACTCAACTGTAGTAACTCCTGCTCCAGCAAACAGAGCTGGCAGCAAGAGAGGCAGAGGACAAGGGCTGGTACATGGCACCAGTGCTCTTGGCAAGGATCTGAACCTACAAACATGTTCACGAGGTGTTTGGGACTCAGCTGTGCCCTGAGCAAGAAGCAGCCTCCTCAGCCAGCTGTTTTGTTCTGAGGGAATTATTTTGGTAAATAGAGACTGGTCATTTGTTTTTTTAAAAAAAAAAAAATAACAATCAATGGATAGATTGGATAAATATGTTGAATCTCACATGAATAAACACAGTCTTTCCCTGAATCACAAAAGTAGTTAAAAGAGCCAAGACAGGTCTTGGTCACCAGCGCATCACTGAGCACAGCGAGCATGGCCGGGAGGGGGGATTCCCGGCAGGCAAAGCAGCAGGAGTGGTAATAACGTTCTGGATACTCTTATCATCCCAAGGAGGGCAAACAAACACTTTAATTGGTTTGCAGCTCCAAAATATTTCACAAACACCAGACGGTGGAAATGTTTCAGTGCTTCTGAAAGGTCCCAAATCCGATTGCCAAGAGGGAGGCTCGGCAGCTGTGCTGCCTGGGCGCAAGGCAGCCCCAGGAGCGACTGGGACCAGCTTGTTCCCTGTCTCGCCGGGACTGGCACAAACCCAGGCTGGCTGGCAGCAGGGCAGCAGCTTGTCTACCTAGCGAGGGATTGCTTAGAGGCTTTCACTGGTGTTCTGTTGACTTGGCTTTTTCTTACAAAAAGCTTTTGTTCAGTGGTGTTTGACCAGCCCTTCTCATCTTTGCTCACTTCTCCTGACTGCTCCAAGTAGTGGCTTGACATAGGTGAAGGAGCTTCTCCAAGGGAGAATTCAGGCCATGCTTGTATATGTGTTCAAGTGGCTGGTCTTGAAAGTTCATTCTTCGAAGATTCATCTTTCTGGGGCTGATCTTGAAGGTTCACTCTTGAAAAGCAGGAGTAGTGAGGATACAGAGTGCTTCCCAGGGACAGCGGGTAGTGTGGGATGGAGCAGGAGGAAGGGAGGGGAAGGGACAGAAGCAGACCAGGGCAGTCAGAGGGAGAGGTCCTGGGCTCTGCTAGCTCCAGTCTAGGTGGAGACAGGCAAAAAAGACTGTGGCTTTTGCCAAGTGGAAGGGAAAAAATGACTGGGTCATGGCATTAGATCTTTCCAGTAGCTCCCAGGGAGGTGGCAGGACCCCTGGGGTCAACACAATTAATAAAGCCACGAGCGAAGCTGAAGTGCAGGGTTACTGTTGCCCCAGCTGTGAGCAAGGGGATATAATGCTGCACCTCTGCTCATAGGAAAGGCCTGGAAATCATCAAAAATGAGAGAGAACTTCTTGGGAAATTGGAAATCCTGATGAAGGACAACATGGGATTGAAAGGCATATGCCGTGAGAGGGACCTGGCTCAGATATTCAGTGGGATGAGTAAAGGATTTCTCAAGGAAACACAGCATGGGAGCAGATGTTGCTAGAGCGTGTATAGTAATATATCTACCATTAAGGACACTAATCTAAACTCTTGCAAATAAAGTCCTACTGTTTTGTACTCAAAAGTAGAAAGGAATTGGTTTTGAAGAGGCAAAATGAGCTAGAAGCAACATACATGACATTAAGGGGTTTTTAGTGAATCAAATGACTTTTGTTGTATACTAAGAAGAAGAGGAAATGAAAAATCAAAAGGCTAATCAAGAATTATCTTTTATTCTAGGCTTTTTTCAACTTTGGGAGCTGGCCCGGGTTTCACTTTGTGGTATTGCACGTCTTTTAAAGAAACATCCTTTTATAATTTTAAAATTAGCAGCAATTCTTCAGTGGTTCATTCATCTATCATTAAAAGCATGTGGCTTTGGCCAGCCTAAATTTGCCTGGTTTCATGTTCTGCCTGGGGACTGTTGCACCTTTGCTAGGATGCAAAGCCCCCTCTTATCAGTTTCCCTTTCCTCAAGTAAGTATTTACTTAGTGATCAGACATGCCTTAACCTTCGCTTCGATAACCCAAAAGAATTGAACTCCTTGAGACTGTCACTACACGACGTGTTTTCCCATCCTTTCATCAGTCTCACAACTTATAGCCATATCCAATTCATCAAGTTCTCTATCAATGTGTGAACACTAACACTGAATGTAGCATTTTGCTGCCAGTAGAGGCAATAAATGTAGTGCTAATATAATTTATGCCTGTTTCCCCTGCTATATGCCCAAAGCACTCTAGTCCTTGTAGCCATAAAGTTACTTTGCAAGCCTACGTGATGACCTGCCAGGAGGCTCCAGCCAGGCTGCAGCTTTTCTCCCTGCATGACCATGGCTTGCTCTGTTTACCTGCTGTCAGGCTTCTCAGGGGATCTAGCACACAAGGGGTTGGGGGGGAGTTTCCCCAGTGTTTACTCTTTGCTATTTGTCATATAAATGATTCATCAAACAATTTTCCCGTTGTGCTCATCACTGGCTGCATGCAGACAATTAACAGAGTATGGGTTGACCAACGTTGCTGTGCACATAGCTCTTCTGATGATATACAAAAGATTTTCTAGCATAAAAAAGACTTCAGTTTTACTCAAAGACAGACACATTTGCTCCGTCAGCAGTTTCTAAATGCTCATTTTCTTTCTTCTTCATGATATCTTGTAGCTGTCCAGAAAGCCTTTGCACAGCAATAGATAGAGCTGCCTGAACAATCCCTCTGCACTTACTGTGCTGCCTGTGCTAGGGGAATTCCCAGCCATTTCCATTATAAAAAATCCCCTCCCCATATTCCTGGTCTCGGACTGAGGAAGGAAGAGGTTGGGTTTGTTTGCGTGGGGGCTTTTTTTGCTGGTTGGTTTGTTTTCCTTTGTGGGAGCAGGGTATGGGAAGGAGGAGGGGTCTGGGCCTGGAGGGTCTAGGTTAAAAGGTAATTATTTTTGTAACAGAATTAAAACCTGAAACAGATTGAACCGATTTCTAATACAAACAGGATCAGCATTAGCTTTTAAAGGATTGCTATTATCATTTCAGGACTGCAATGTGATTTAAACTGTAATAGATATTGATTTCTATATTAGTGTTCTTGCTCCTTGTATTGCGTTTCTGCTGCCATCTGCTAAAACAGGAATGACATTTTTCATTTTATTGACTGGACAATGAGTTGGAATACTGTATTCCTGCATGCTCCGGATCACAGGGATGACCGTAAGCTCACAGGGAAAAGGAAGGCTGGGGACAATTCAGCTGCTGAGACACTTACATTTTGAAGTTGTAGGTACTAATTAAGTGTACATAGAATAAAAACTCTTAAAGGACTTCTAAGTCACTTATGGAAAAGCAGAATTTTACTCTAAGGAGCACCACAGCTACTCCACAGGGCATGCTAATTTTAAAAAGAGAAATCATTACTGTAGTGTCCTCTGCTGATAGTGGAAAACAGCATGGGTGGGATTTCCCGGGGCAATCAGTTTTCACTTAGTTGAGCTCCAGTAAAGGCAGCAGTAATCTCACCCATGCAGGCAAATGCAAGCACTGTCCTTGTGCTGGTAACCCCCAAATCTTCCTCCCCAGTCCAGACCAGTAGCTGACTGGGCATTCTCAGTCTCCTTATTGAGCCCAGTGTAACTTAACTCACTCCGAGGCTTTGTCTCCAAGATCTCCTCTCTCCCAATTCCCACATCTGTCTTTTCATTCAGCATCAGCCTGTTGTCTCATACCTTTGCCAAAACCATGGGAATCTCCTTTGAGACAGCTCAGAAGGTCTTTCTGGAGTGTTCTGCAGGTGAGCTGGCCACTGCCCTCTGCTCTACACACAGGGGTTTCCACTGCTGCTGCACATATTTCATAGAATCATTAAGGTTGGAAAAGACCTCTAAGATCACCAAGTCCAACCGTCAATCCAATGCTACCGAGACCAGTAGATCATGTCCTGAAGTGCCACGTCTACATGTTCTTTGAACACCTCCAGGTGTGCTGACTTCATCACTTCCCTGGGAAGTCTGTTCCAATGGTTAATCACTCTTTCGGTAAAGAATTTTTTCCTCATATCCAATCTAAACCTCCCCTGGCTCAACTTGAGGCCGTTTGCTCTCATCCTATTTCTAGTTACTTGGGAGAAGAGACCAACACCTACCTCTCTACAATCTCTTTTCAGGGAGTTGTAGAGAGCAATAAGGCCTCCCCTCAGTCATTTCTACAATGGCTTGTAGCGAGTTGCTCTGTAAATGAAGTTTATTACAGACTGCTATTCAGAATTGGGATATTCTGAAATGAAGCTGCCTCTAGATTATGACTTTTCCCAGAAAACTGATTTTGCCTAATGATAGAGAATGGTAATAAGCAGTACTTAAATAGCATAAATTAAGTTTAATGGGAACAAATTCTGCTAGTGCCAAGTAGTTAAGAGGTGTTTAATAGAACTGAAATTCAGAGAGTTCATCTTACACCTGAAGGTGCCAACAAAATTTTAAGGTCTGTGTCCTCCAGGGCGTTCTTGGTCAAGTACGCGGCTAAAGTTTGGTGGCCGTAATTCAGGGAGAGCTGGCCCAAGTTCATGAAACAAATTTCTGCAGGAGTCTTTTTTTTTTTTTCCTAGATCTTTTTCTTTAAGGCAAACATAGAAATTTATTGCAAAATTTAGAATGGGGAAGGAGTCATATATGGGTAGTTTAATTTTGTCAGGGATCTGACTGTCTCTTTATTCTGTCCCTGGCAAAAACTTTGCAAGCCTACACTTGACAATTCCCCTAGTGTGCTCTTGCAGTTTCCAGCAGTCCATAACCTAGGGACTTCCTTAATCATTGGCTGCTTCTGTATTGTTGAGAGGTTTTATTTTCCTTTTTTTTTTTTCCCTTCTGTTTAGTCACTGTTGGACAGAAATCCTGGTGCATGGCAAAAGCCCAAACTGCAGACTAGACATAAAGTTTTCCAGCTTCTGTCTACATTTCCTGATCTCTGCATACTTGACTTCTCCATCTTCAGATGAATTATTGCTTGTAGTTCACTACAAGGATGAAACATCAGTTTTCCTTAGAGACACGCCATGTTCCTCCTCACGAAGCATGCTGGGCTCTACTCCGCAAGTCATGGAGTGGCAAGAACTAGGAGTCTTGAGGAAGGAAACCCTGCTTTACAAGTGTGCCTAACACACACCTCAGGCTCATTTTAACCCCACACATCGATGAGGAACAGAGAAAAAATTCTAGAAAAAAATTGAATATTCCAAAAATATCAGTCAGGAAAGTGTAGAATAAAGCAGATGAATTTAAGTCATACATATTTTGCATACCAGAAATAAATAAGAAGTGTTTGGGGTTTTTTTTAAATGTAAGGAAGAAAAGGATCTTTGTACTGAGACTCATATAATTTCTAAGATGTTAAGAAATGTTCCTGAGAAACCAGCCCACCAGCACCACACCTTGCCCTGTACTTGGACGTTATGCTGTAAGAGGAGGATGTCCCTGCCTCTGTAGGTGGGAACTTGGGTGTGAGTTCAGTGCCAGGGGAGCACAGCTGCGCAGCAGAACTGAGTTATTATCTAAGAACAACATAAACCAACAGGATTACAAAGAGGCCATGTGGTTTTACCTAATTTGTCACTGTGTTTTGGGGCAGACTGGGTCTAAGCTTGGCCTTTTTCTAAGCTGTGCTCACCTAGAGCAACCAGATCACAGTCAGTCCTAACCATGCATGTTTGAGTTCCTTCTGCAGCTTCTGCCTTTTTCTCTCATCTTCTCTTTTTGTCCTGACTGAGGCTAAAAGCTTTAGTGTACCATGTATGAACTTTCATCACCTTGCACAAGGAGCCTGATGGCATTACGACACCCCTCCAGCATTCTCTGGATAAATCCCCTATTTGTTCTTCAGCTTAGAAGCAGGTTTTTTTACTTTGTATTTGTAAAGCGCATAAGCTTGGTGGTGTTTTGGCCCAGGACTTGGCCTTCTACCTACTATTAAAGGTCTGCTTTGAGCTCTGTGTGGGTAGTAAAGTTTGCTATGAAAGCTTCTAATTTACAGACAGGTACATTAGTAAATTCATATTTGCATTTTTAAGCATTTGGTTCGAGTCAAACACAAACAGTGCCTGTAAGGCAGCTGAATGCTACGTGTAGTTTTATACCTTGCTCTAAACATATTCTTCAAATGAGGGCTGACTCTTCAGCTGCTGCTTCTGAAATCAAAGGAGTATATTACACCAAAAAATTGGGCTCTGGCCCTATGCTTGGTGTTTGCCTGTCAGACCAGGCGTGAACAGTGTGCCACGGGGTGAAGGGTTGGATTTGAGTCATCTCTGCATCGGACCATTTCGTAGTCTAATGAAGCACAGTTCTCTAATTTCTCAAAACAGAGAGCCTGCAGTAAACATCTCCTCTTCCCCTAACCATGGCAGGGTCTCTCCCCGTATAGTGGGGCTAATGAAAATTCTTAGAAAACAAGGAGTGCTGTTAGATTATGGCATAAATCCTTACAGTGTTAAGATAACAAAAGAGGACCTCATAGTCCTCCTCTGCACTTATTTTCCTAGAGTACCTGTGAGAGTAATTAAGCATTGGAACAGGCTGCCCAGGTAAGCGGTGGGGTCACCACTGAGTTGTGGACCCCGAGTTGGAGCTGGCCTGTGAATGAGTCACAACCTAGCAGAATGTTTTGGTTTTCCTATTGGCTTCATGTTCCAGAGGCAGAACCTGGCCCACCTGTGGCTCTGCCCTCACCCAGGTGGCTGTGGTTGTGGGCAAGGCCAGGGCTACTTTAACCAGGAGCCAATTAGTTGGAGGAGCTTCCTGTTGGGGCTGGTTGCATCTTGCTGAGCTCTCTGGGTAGTGTCCTTCCACGTGAAGGGTCACTGAGGAGCCATCTCTGTCTGTTGTGTCCAGCAGGCGATGCTAACACCGTAGTGGGCAACAGAGGAGCTGGGCCCACAGGAACCTATGGCAGGACTGTCTGAAAGAAGATTTCTGAGGGGATGTTGCTGAGTTCGGTGTTGGCTTGTGTGATCAGACAACTGATGGCAGCATAAAATGATGATGGCTGAACCAGCACACACCATCCCTGGAGGTGTTCAAAAGACATGTAGACGTGGCAGGACGTCTTCAGGACATGGTCTAGTGGTCATGGTAGAGTTGGGTTGGTGGTTGGACTTGGTGATCTTGGAGGTCTTTTCCAACCTTGATGGTTCTATGCTTCTGTATGCAGGCTGGGAATGGAGACAGAGAAAATGGCTCATTTTTCCAAAGCTGCAGGGAAATTTTTCAGGGACAGGGGAGGGAATCCACCTCCTGGGAATCCCAGCCCCGGGGTCCCTGCCCTGCCTTATGGCCAGGTGCTGTGTCACAGAGAGGATAAAACAGAAGAAAGAGAAGAGAGCTGCTGCTGAAGTGCAGGCTTACGTTTGGTAGCAGCTTCTGAAACAGAGCCTGCGGTTGGGATGTTTATCATCCTGCTCATAATGAAGCCATTACACTGCAGTCACAGCTCTGAATTGCAGCTAATAGATTTTCATTTTGTTTTCTCAGTTAAGTCATATTTGATAAATGCAGAAATGTGTAGGGAGCAGCTTATCTCAAGTAGACAGTTTCTTTTTAAATGGGTGGCCTGGATGTGCTTTGCATGAGGATTTATTTGGAAAGAAGAAAGGGATTCTGTAGCAAATCTTTACAGGTTGGCATTAAATGGCAAACCCAGAGTGTCCGCTTGGTGAGTACCAGTCTTCTACCTTTTAGGATCCGTGAACTTGTAGCTGTTGGTGACAAACATTAATTTCTTTGTGTGTGTGCATACAGGTTCTCATGTATTTGCCTGTGCATGCAAAAATTTCATACTCTTGGATATGTAATTCTTCACAATGCTTTCTGTGTTGTCTTAAAGATTGGCTTAAATGACTGTTACTAAAATTCTTTTATAGAAAATGACCAAAATTCCATTCCCTGCTTCTCTGCAGACAAATGCATAAGGAAGTAATTTCTAATTTCTGATTTTTTCCCTCATAGTCTGCATTTAAATGGTGCTGGCCAATTTGCACGTAGCCTAATATTAGTCTGGGGAATGATAGTGCAAGCATGTGGTGTATTATTGCACTGGGTTGTCCATTTCAGGATTATTCTGGAAGGGTTTTCAGCATAAAGTACCTGAACATATACTATATAGGGAGTTGAAGGTAATTTTTAGGTTTTTTTTTGCCTTTTCTAGCCAGGATTTTTTTCTTTTTTTTTTTTAAAGTTCTTACTGTAATGGAGCCATCATTCTCAGAAATGCTGGAGATAAGTCAGTCTCCCAACACTATCCTGAGGAGCTTTGTTGGCATTTTCAGAGTTCGAGGTCAGAATGCAAGTGTGTGAATCCCTGTTTTGAGCCAAATTTTCAAAGGAGTTTTATAGCTGCGGGTAGGATTTTTAAGAGCACCCAAGCAATTCTGCAGCAGACCCCATCTAGCACCTGAGGAAATATAATAAAATAATACAGAAAAGTCTTTCCCCTGGCATTTCAGATACCATTCATTTCAGAGGTGCTGAGCATCACATCTTCTTGGAATTAGCTTGGCCTTAGGGTGAAATGCAGCCCAGCCCAGCGACTGCATGTGGTGGAAGCCACAAGCCTTCTTCCCACAGCAACCCACCATTCCCACTGAGGACACTCGGCAGGTTTGCCAAATCCAAATCAGGACCAAATCAATTGCTGTGTTTCTGTCCTGGCCCCGTGCCCAGCCCTGTCTGTGCAAGGCAAGTCTCTACACATCGTTAACAGGATCAAAAGGCTGAAGTGTTTCTGTCACAGCTACCTCTCTTTGACAACAGTTGCCCCATTGTTGGCAGCTCTCTCATTCTCCTTCTTTTTGCCTCCCTCCATTTTTGTCCTCTCTTTGCTTTCCAGGTCTTCTCCTCCCACCCCCGTGGTGCCTCACATGCTTTCTCAGAGTTTTCTTTCTCAGTTTTTCTTCTGCTTTAGCCACTTGTTTCTTATCTGGGACTCTCTCTGCCATGGTTCATTCTGCTGGAGATGAGTTTGGAAAGCACATCTCGTCTTGTCCAGGCTCTGGGCTTCCTGTACCTTCATCCATACACCACATTTGTGCTCTGCACTCAGTTTGTCCTTTGCCCCTGTGCCAAAGACGTAGGCTGTGTGTCTGCAGGCCTGTCTCTCTCCCAACTTACTAACTGCCACTGCCACCGTAACTGCATCCCTAGCCCCAGGCTGTCTTCTCCAGCTGACCTTCACCCCAGCTCAGACATATAAAACAAAATTAGCCAGCATCACATATTTTGATAAACAAGCCAGCCAGCAGATCATGTAAACTGTGAGCTATGCACCTACAGCAACATGACCTCAGACCATTAAAATTGCATACTTTGTGTCTGGTTTAGGAGTTGTATATAAATGTTGTACAGAGAGACTTTATTAGAGCTTAGTGAACAAAAATCTGGTCTTGGATTTCCATAGTTCAGGAGTTATTGGTTTGAATGCGCTACAGGGGTTAAGGAGAAGGGATTAGAAATTTGAAACCACGTTTGTTGAAACTCCTAATGAATTATCCAAAGTCAGTCTGTTTATCAGAGTACTGTCATCTTTGGAAGACAAAATGATGGGAAAAATATACCCAACGAAGACTCCTATGTCAAGAAAAAAATGATTATTCGACTAAAGTGTTCTTCCAAAGGTTTTACCAGAGTAAGACATACACAAAATAGACCTTTGGAGGACACCAGTGTGAGGACATTGTGAGAGCTCTTGCTTCCCTGAAAGGTGGTCTGCTTACCATGGCCACAGACCATCCCTTCACATTGCAGTGCTGTTAAGCGGAAAAGGGTACGGTTTGCATTCAAGGAGATAGTATGAAAGTTGTGATGAATGTTTTCAGCAGATTTGTCAACTGAAGTTATATGTCTCAGCATTTCTGATGATAAAAGCCAACAACAAAAGCCACGCTGTCTGAGCCATGCAGTTCTTCACCTCCAGAACTGCCCGCTTGGGCTTGCAAAAGGGCACCGGTTCCCAAGGCAGTTTGTTGAGTCAGCTACAGCTTTTCTGCCAGATTTGTGTCGGAGCTCTGAACTGCTGCTTTCTAGGTCACTAGAGACCAGCAACGAGGAGTGATGTGTTACAGGCGTTTTGTTGGCGTGCCACATTTCAGAAAACTATGGGCCCAATCCTGACAGATGCTGAGGCTCCACTAGTCCTTGCTGGCCACAGCACTGATGCCTCTAAGGAGAGGCTGCTTTGCTTCTGCCCCACGGGACTACGTGTGAAAGCATCAAGCACATGATATGTGTGCCATTTGGCCATGCTGAGCACGTATGGTGCTGGTCGAAGGTTTTGGTACTACCACAGTCATGGTCAAACCAATGTCCAAAGTCACTGAATGGCAGCAAGAAGCCATCTCATCCACTACAAGGCAGAGACAGGCTGACTGTCTGAGAAGAACACACACTGAAATCCTAAGAATTGTGTATTCGCATCTAAAAATCATAAAACCTTTGATTCAAAGTAAAGTAGTAAGAATTTTTCTATTGAAGCCAGCGAGCATTTAAAATTATCTTGAAACAAGAGATGATTCAGCTTAAAACTGTCCAGTTCTTCTCCTTTCCTCATACAAAACAGGCACTGACATTTGAAGGGGGTAAAATTAAATGCTTTTTATTTCTGTTTAGCAGATGATGTTGTGCATGCAAACAGTTGTGACCGAAACATTTATTACTACTTTCTTTTGCCCCTTCAGTGGAATTTAAACTTTTTTTGTGCATCCCCATTTTTTTCTTCAATTCTGCTGTTTCATTAAGAACTTACGGAGACTTCCAGACTCATCCATTAGCTTTCTAAAGATGACATAAGAGCTCGTGTCTGCTGGTGTCTTCTGTCAGCAATGAAACTAAACATGTCTGAGACAGTGATTTGTTTTTTTTTTTTTTTGCTTGGATTTAAGCAAATATCGCTGTTAATGAAGGATTCCTTTTTCACTTATTCAAGTGTCTCTAGCGCTCAAAGGTGGATATCTGAGCCCAAAGCAACATGTCTGCTGCTCTGGCTTTCCATGAGGATCGCCTTTCTGCTGGTGTTGATATCCACCATTAAGGGAAACCAGGTGCTAATGCTCAGTTGCCCCATACGAGTTCCTTCCAAGGCTGGATCTCTTGGACCCTTTCCCCAGCTCTCATAGAGTCATATGGCCAAGTTTCATCTGCTCCAGGAAATAAAAACATCCGTTTTCACTCCCAACCTCATAACTCTAGGCTGAAATGGCCTCTCATGTGCTGAGCACATTTCTCCTCACACAAGCCTTTCAAGCAGTCTTGATGGCCATTCATGTCTTCGTGCAAGGGATCAAAAGGTGCAGCCACCTCCCCAGAGGATCTAGGTGTAAACCAGCTAGTGTCACAAGGTGGCTAATGCGATCTTGTCTCAGAGAGGAGGCTAGCCCTTACTGGAGCGTAGGCCGTGTCACTATGTGCTGTCCCCATCCTTGAAAGCCACAGAGAGGCCATCTGTCCATGTGTTCCTTGCCAGGAGCTAGGTGGTCACAGTAAGGTGGCATATAGGAGACTGGTTGTGTTGTGGTTGCTCTTTTGGATGACTTCCAATGAGAGTAGGACATGTGGGACAAAGCTCTGAGTTGCTCACGGTGGGATTGTGTGTGGAGACATCGCCAACACAGCTGTAGTTGGGTAACATTCTCATATTTCTGAATGGCTCTCAAATACTGTGACAAGCTGTCTGAAGATTTGCATTGACTTGGTAGAAGATGATTCATTGCAGATACCTCCTAAAATCAGCCAACCATCCCTGCTCAGCAAAGCATTGAAGTGCATTTCATGTTAATAGGATGTAAGCATTGACTTGAGGAGTTTGGTGCAGCAAGGATTTTAATTAAAATATGCTTTATTCAGTCATGTGGCTTAGATAAAATCAAACTCTTGGACAGCTTCAGTAAAGAAACATTTCCCTCAGTATTTGTAAATATGTGGTGGAATTCTCTTTGATTTTAGCGCAGACACAAACCTTAATTTATTTTCTTGTTTTCAATACATTTACAAACCTCTGAAAAATAAATTTGGGAAGAGTTTTTTATTGCTTCAGTTCATTTATTCAAGTTTATCATTGCTTTGATGTCTTTTACAACAAAGAATCAAATTCATGAGATTTTTAGTGTATTGATTAATGTTTGCTTTCAGTTAGAAAGTAATTATTCCAGAGATAAGACTTTTCAGCTAGCAGGTCTACTCATATATATTAAATACACTGCAACAACATTTTCCTGGGTAATGTGAGGCTAACTATATTTTTTTTTTAAATTGCAAGGTACCAAACTTTCCGTATTTCCTTGAAGCTTATGAAATTGCTAGAAAATGGGATTTTTCTCTCACAAGTTTGACATGAACATTGAAGAATCCATCCTTACATCTGCCTACATATGGAATTACCTGTAACAGAAAAGATACATTTGATCCCTTTGATCAAATGCTCACAAGAAAAACTTGGAGGGGGAGGACTCAGTAAAACCCCAGTCAGTCATCACTGAACACTAAGAATCTGTCCTGTGCTTTTTTGTCTTATTTTTTAAGGAGGAAAAGGAACACTTAGATTTGTTCACAGAAACCTTTCAGTGACAGTTCCTTAGGATTAATCTCTTCCCTGTGGAAAGGATGTTGGACATGGTTGCAGAACTGTAAAGACTTGTCAGTGCAGTACACGTGCATGGATCAGGTACAAAGTGGTCCATCCAGGCCACTAAACTCCCTGTCTCAATGTGCTCTTCCCCAGAGGGCCTGGAGAGGAGTGTTCCCTCAAACTTGCATTCAGGTGTTTGAATTTTGGTTTGAAATACCTCTGGCTCTATGCAAGGCTGATTGTCTTAGTAGGTGGCAGGAGGAGAGATGCTTGTTTGGGAGGTCACTTCTTTGGGGGAAACACTGCGTTTTGCTTTGGCATCTGATTTTTTTAGGGAAGTGTTTTAGGGAACAAGAAGTGTTTCTATGGACAGGAGGTCTGCAGCCCCTTTGCATGTGTTGTATGGCCCTGGTGACACGTCTGTGCTGGGTGATTCCTTCCTTCTATTGGAGGTGTCTTTTTTGTCTTCTAACAGCATCCGTTAGGAGATCCTTCACAGTCTAGCTTTTCTGCGATTCCTAGACAGCACTGAAAAAGGCATTGCCCAGAGATGTTGCTATCCAGATTAACAGGACATCTTTCCCCATTGCCTCAGGGCCCAAAGGCTCGAGAAGAGAAAAACCAGAGTGCTCCACTTCAAGGGAAATTACACTCAAATCATAGTGGTAATCATAGCAAGCAGGGGAACAGCAGGGCTTGTCAGCTGCCCCTGCAGCCCTCTTCTCTGTTTCATCCTCAGCTCTCACTGCTCGTGTGGTGAGTGGGATTGTGTGGGGAGCCATTTCCCACCCAGGGGTCAAGCGCACGTTGTTACATTCCTCGGCAGTTAGCGATGTGTGCGGCGTGTTCCGCTGTGGCAATTACAAATCACAGCCCGTTAATTGCCGAGGTTTCAAATGCCAATGTGAGTTACTGTATCCTATCAAATAGAAGGGTGTATGTGAGCTACCAGGAAGGAGACAGTTGATGTCAAGTCAAAATACTGATAAATTAATTTCTAATGAGTGCTAGTCATCCCACCAGGTTTGCTCTAGAGGGAGATGGCAGATTCAGGACAGAATATAATCCTACTATCAAACGGTAATTATGAGAGCAAATACCTGCCTGTATTCATTCTGGGCTGGATGCTGGGCAGGAAATGCCACTGTGGAGAACATTGCCTAGGGAATACAGAGAGCTGCAGGAGCTCAGAACGTCTTTTCTTAGAGGTGATAAAAATGAGCAGTGCTCTGTCTGCAAGTGTGTGCATTCCTGAGCCAGACCAAGAAATAGGCACTTCACGTGTGAATTGTATCTGATAGAGGTAAATAAGCAGGCAGCAGTAGAGGTTCTAAATATGGTTGGTTTGAGGTTTTTCTGCCTGGTGGGACATTCCCATAGAAAAACAAACTCCCCCCATAGGTTTGCCTGGGGGACAATTGGTCATGCTGGGGCATAGATCAGGGTTGTTGTCAGAGGTATTTTGGCATGTGAGCTTCTCCTCTCCATTGTCCCTAATTTTTTTTCCTGCTTGACACCCCAGGTTATGTTTCAAAAAGGGTTAAATGCAATGGAGTTTTTTACAGGAGAGTGCTGAAGGTTTATTTCCCCACAGGGACTCTTTTGAGAAGATATAGTGACTACTTCAAGAGTAGGGGGGAAATCTCCTTTCAAAACTCTTTATTTTTGAGGTTTGATTAAGGGACTGGGCTCCTCTATGCTCTCTTTTGTGCTCATGCATAACACAATGTGATACCCATCAGACTGCATAGAGAAGTTCCTGGGTACAAGCAAATAATGCCTTCAGCTTTTGTCTCAGCAATTCTTTTAACTTTGAGCAAGTCAGAGGCCCTTATTTCTCCCCGTATTATTCCAGGCACCTCTCCAGTATAAATAAGAGTAAGAAATTCATATTCTGAGATGTCAGAAGTATCTAGGGAAATATTTTTTTTCCATCAAGCCTCTCTTTTTATTCAGGCATTGCTCCCACTTTCTTTCCCCTCTCTTTGGTTTGCCACTTTGTCACCAAAAGAAGTCTTTCCCTTCCCAGCCACCTAGGAGGAAATAAGCAGAAGATCATCAGGGGATTGGGTTGGGTATCATATGAAATTGTGTAATTCCTTTGCTTTGGGAATTGAAGAAAAGCACTTAATCGTTCCTTACAGTGTGCAGCCATCCTAATCCTTATCTCTGTTGTGATGCCACTGGTTGCCATGAGGAACATTTCCTCTTTGTCCAACAGCTGAAGGTCTTGAGGGCTCTTTGTCAGATGTGGTATGGGGGTGTGCAGCTGCCACTCCAGTCCGGGAGGGACTAACTGCAATACGGCCCCCCCCACGCACACTACTGCACATTCCTAATGCTGTATTTGTATGTGTACAAATGAATTCCTCCACTTCCACTACCTGATTACTGCTCAAAAGTGCCTGTGGCTGCACAGGATGGCAGGTGCCTCCTGCAGTGCAAGGGTTACCCACCTTCCCTATACATCTTAACAACCTTTTGTCTTTTAAACCAAATTATTCTTAACATTTTTGTGCATTAATTGGAGTCAAACTGTATGTTCTCTCCTTCTTTGGATGCAGACAAGTGCAAAGGTTTTACATGCAAGTAGTCCCTTAAGGGACTTGTGCCAGGACCCTGCACATGAGCGGAGCTCCCTCCACAAATACTGCCCATCCCAGATAAAGGACACCTGAAGAAAGATTCTTTGTTTTCCTCCCAGAAACCTGGGGGTGATGAGTGTTTTTTGCCCTCAGCATCTTTCTTGGAAAGTATCCATGATTTCATGCATGCGAAAGACAAAACAGATGAGGTGCGAAGAGACTAGGAGAGAAGCGGAGCCAAAGGTTGACAGCTAGACTGGGTCCGATCCACGTGTGGCAATAAGACAAGTCCTTTCTGCCTGTTTTGGCTGTGCAAATATCAGCACTCTTGCTATCCTATTGTTGCTGCAATCGAAGCACCACCTTCAGCACTGAGCATGAGGGGATCATCTGTCCTCTTTAGTTCTCCCTTTATCCAGAAAATACAAACCAAAGGGTCTTACCTGGAAGTTCAGGTGTGCTTCTGGCTGCGTCAGGTGAGATCAGATGAGAATATTCCAGCTCTGCTGAGCACAAAGCTATCTGGAGAGTCTTCAGTCCAAATCTCTGCATACTCTGTCTCTCACAGAACCCAGTCCAGAATTATTAACATGGGGTAAACGTTTATGGATGATGTTTCCATTTCACTGTGATATTTACAACCAAGTCTACTCCACCCTTCACTTTGCACCAGTGTGCCTGTGACCTGCCACTGAGCTGGCTCTTGATTTATGCTGACTTGAAAGGAGAGATTTGATAGCTCAGCATAGGCCAAGGCAAAAACAAATAAATGAGTACCAGTAAATACGAGGACAGGGAAAAATATGAAGACAGCAGTAAGATTAGACATGTACCAAGTGGCTTTAAAATGTTAATTGCAATGTATACTTGGTCAAGCATGAAGTTAGCTCTACATAATCATTCAGTGTATTTCAAGGATATTAACTGAACAATGTAGCAGGTAGGCCAAAAAGCAAGGTACGACCTCTCAGCCTTTGCAGACAAGGCTTGAGGCATGTGCTGCATGGTAACCACCAGATGCTGAGGCATATGTTGTCACTGGGTAACTTCATTTTTTAGAGGCAGCTGGGTGGCATTGCGACTTCTATAGAAGCTGAGAATTCCTGAATTGAAGACCTGTTTGTAATAAGCCTACCAAGTAGGCAGGAACCAGGTACCGTTTGTTTCCATTGCAAGAAGTATTGATAAAACCCCACCACCACACACACGCACAGAAATACTGATCTTGTCAGACCTTCACTCTAATCTGTATCACATCGGATGATGTGAAACTTCTAAGAGGCTGCATAACTTGTGGAAAGCTATTTCATCTTTCCCTATTCCATGTCTGCTAATAGTTTTCCCCATTGTAACACTGCCCTTGATGCTTCCAACTTGTAATTTACTGCACCTCACGAGCAGAACCTGTTGTGTACTTGTATCATGACATCTGATTTTTATTTTTTCAAGAACCATAAAATCATTCTGCATTTTCTATTTTTGAAGACCATCCTGTTCATAGCAAGCTCAGGCATTCAGTTATGGTACACCCTATGTAAATACAGTAAATGATGGATCCTGCTGCAAATATTCCTGGTTTTCACTAATCCAGGAGCCCCAGCATTAGATCAGAATGCTATTGTGCTTGGAGCTGTACAAACAGAACAAAGACAATTCCTCATCAAATGCTGTGGGCTAAGAATCATGAGCTACGTGTGAGCTACAAGCTTGAAACCCAGCATATCATTACTTGTGCAGTTTGATTTTGATTTGGAGATCAGATAAAGTACCTTTTAGTAAATGCTCAAACTTAGAGTGAAATGACATATGGCTGCATCTAGTTCTGGAATGAAGGATGCAGATGTCCTGCTGACTCTGACGGTAACTGCAGGTTTCTTCCGTGACCACCACGTGGATATTTTACCCTCATGTCTCTCTTATCTCATCTGAAAAATGGGAATACCACTTTCTAGGAGTGCTGCCACATTTATTGTTTGGGGCATCTGTTAGGGCTCTGGAATGAAAAACTATTTAGAAATGTAAAAATTCACTTCTTCCATCAATTTTTATTGAATTAGTATTAAAACAGTAATGCTTTTATTTAGGAATTTCTAGAGTCCCTTGTTACCTGCTTTAGGGGGTCAAAATATCTGGCAGTTACTGAAATGGTTTTCCATCTGCCCAGGTCTCTTCTCTTTAACATGTGTATTATAGTGGCGAGTAACTGTATTCATTTCAATTTATGTCATCTTGGATCTTTCTTCAGGCCAGACTGAAACACTCCTGCTCACAATGAGTAGCACCATGCTCCATAAAAAGTCTCATTGATTTCCGAAGGGCTTTCACTGCTATGTTGTACTATTCATTGTTCAGTAAGGGAATAAATACCACAGTCTGGCTCTGTGCAGTGAAAGCACCAGAAACTGGAGGGTGGGGAGTGGGAATTACAGAGACAAGGAAACCTTTCATTTTAAAAAGATGCAAAGAAAACGTGATTCATCTGAATGTCTTGACTCTAAAGAAAAGCTTTCACTGGAAAATGATAGAATATAGTATAGAGGCTGGCATCTGTAGTAAAGCAGAGTTTAGAAAGCTCCTTCCAAATAAGAATATAAATTACTTGGCTGCTGTATGGTAATTTTACCCAAACACTGGGAATTCAACTGAAGTATGACTTTAACCACTAAAGAATTCCCGGATTACAAGGATATGGTGTTTCTGGGAGTGAGGCTGGGGTTTTAGGGGGGTTTGTTGCGTTCATTTTCCCGTCATATTTTACAGGCAGATCTTTTAGAAGTTACGTAATACTTTAGCAGTAGAGCTTCAGAGCTGATGAAAAAGGATACTTTTAATTTTGTGGGCTTAAAAGCTAAATAGGGGCACAATGATACCCGTAAATGTCTGTGTATCTGCTGGCTTTCTCTCTCCTTGCCTGCTTGCTGGGACTGGAAAGCACCAGTACATGGAGCTAGGTGCACTGGGCAGCACTGAAGAAGTGGTTTCCCTTGTTGCCTTGTGATCCAAACCTAAGGGAAGCATTTAAAAGTTGAAGCAAGTGAAAAATTATTCAGACTTGCTTAACCGGTGCCTTGACCTTATGGTGGTCATTGCATCTGCAAGGCCAGACGCAATTCTCCTTGTACTTAGTGGTAAGCAATGTTTTACATCATCAGCAGATGTAACTATGGTGTGGTGCAAAGATGTGGAAGAGGGCCTCATGGCTGCATGTGCAGCATGCTTTCCATTTCAAGAGCCAGACAGTTTTTTAAAGAAAAATGAAACTCGGTACACTGTGTTGTTTTAGACCAAAATACAGGTCGTACTGAGAAGCTGCAGACAGCAGCTGTACGTTTTCCTCCCATCCAGATGCCACCCCCACCCTGACTTTCACAATCTCCCCTTCTTCCCCCACTCCACGCTCACAGAACAAACACACTGCCATTCCCATCCATGTTGATTGCTGAAGATGATCCAAGCCTTCATACTCTGGCAGCTACGTGTGTGCAATTATGATGTGTGTTGGGGGCAGGATGGTTTCTCCCTAGTATACACTAAGAAAAGCTGACCCAGATGCTGACCTTGCTCAAACAAATTGTGTTCGGTCACGCTTGTATCAGCTGCTGTAGAACATACAGTGGAAGATGACTTGAAGATGTTTCTGGGCACAGTGTAGCTGCTCTCACCACAGAGAGAACTGATAAGCTGTGCTCCCTGCTGCTGCAACAGCACTGCAGTTGGGTTTTCTCTGAGATGCATTTCAAGGTCTTGATTTTAGTGGGAGTTACAGATGCTTGTTTTATCTAAAAACAAGACAACTTACTTAGACGCATCCTGGGAAAAGCACTTGGCTGGTGTTTGCAACTGCCTGTTTCCTATTACTTTCTTCACCGCTCTATAGTAGAAATAAGTTCCTGTGGTTCAACAATCAAAATCTCATCCATGCTTTATTATTTCCATTGCTGCACCCCCAGACTCCCCAGTTAAAGCTGTCAGATTTGTAATTTGGAGGGGGGCTTTCCTTTTTAACATGTAAGCAAAAAGATGGTAATGAATTTTTAACAGGCTACCTCTGCCTACTCAGCTTTCATCTACAGCAGACTATCTCATAAAAGGGAAGAGTTAAAGCACTGGTAATTTTGAAATGGGCATGTAAAATGGACTTTTGGTTAAATTTGCAATTTTTCTGTCTTGAAGTTCTCCTGGATAGCAGGTAAAGTAGAGACTAGTCTTCCAATACAAGCCTTGGGCTTAATCAGTCCCTTTTTGACTGTAAGCCACGCTCAACTTTCAGTTATATCAGATTCAATCCCATTACAATTAATTTTTCCCCAGTACAAGCCATTATTAACAATTTTGGAGACAAACCTCAAATGATCCATATTTTTCTCTGTAATGGAAAAAACCCAGAACACCTGAGGGTGCTTAGCTGCTGCAGGTTTCCACCATTTGAACTACCAGAGGTCCATAATGCATATTCTTGTTCAGAAAGCCATTTATTTTTTCTCTAGTTGGCAGACTGAAGAGCAGGATTCCTTTGTATTTAATTAGAAAGAAATGGAGAAAAAAAAATATCTTGAGAAAACGCAGGAAGTGGAAAATGAATAAAAATCAGGCTTCTGGTTTTAAGGAAAAAGAGCAGTCAGTGGGCTTGTGAGGTCTTGTGGCTATCACCTCTCGTTCAGGTTACAAATGTACAGGATAAGTTGTTCAGAAGGTAAAACCCCAGCAGCAGAGCCTCCAACTGTCATGCACTTGAGGTGCCAGTGACACAGAGCGCATCCAGCCACGCTCCCGGCTTATTCCTCACCAAGGAATTTGGGAGCTGGGCCTTTCAAGTCTCCCTCTCTGGCGTATATCCAAGCTTGCTGAGGTTTTGAAAAGCAGGATTGTTCTGAAGGGGGGGTGGCAGTTCCAAGTGGCCATTTGCAATGGCTTTGCACATCCATCGTCTCCCTGTAATACATGACCACGTGTACGCTCCCATCACAGACAGTGCTCTTTTCACGAGCTGCGTGGCTGGAACGGATGCCAGAGAATTAGGAGGAACTGGCCAGCCTTCAAGATTTCTTCACAAGGACTTCTTAATCAGCTCCCATGCCTCTGTACTCTCCTGTCTGTGTGTCTGGTAATTTGCTCTACTTTGTGTACACTCTGTTCATCATACAGATTGGCTTTTTACTTTCTGCAGCAATTCCTCTCACTTTGCCAACACCTTGCCATTTGCAGCTTTAATGCCTATTGATAGCACTTCATCAGCAATAGCTGCCAATGTATATTCCTTTGACAAGATGTTCGCCCTCAGTTTTTATCGATAGTTACAAATTCAGTCACAAACTGATTGAAGAGTTCGTTTTCATTTGCTTTTAACATGGAATAGATTCATCAAAATGAGTAGATCATCGTAAGATTGAAAGAAGAGATGAAGAAGATTCTCTAGTCTGTATCTGTGCTCTGTGCCTGGGTTAACTATACCAAAACCATTCCTGTGTTCCTAGTCTGGTTCTTAATGCCTTCAATGAGAGAGTTTTTACAGCTTCACACAGCCAGCTGCCTGTGCAGCCCGAGTACTAGTCCTCACCCCAGCATAACCACACCCTCCCTAACCTGATTTTCTTCTATTGTGGGTAATACTTCACTCCCCAGGCTCAGATACAGGAACCCGAGCAATGATCTTGTCAGTGAAGCCAAGGCAGAGAAGGCTCCTAATACCTCAGGCTTTTCTAAGTCCTCTGTCTCTCTGTCCCATTCATTAGTGGGTACGTTTTTCTGTCTCCTGTTTGCTGGTGATGAGGCCTCTCATGGCCCTTCACATCCCTGCCAACTTCAATGCAAGCAGAGGTTTTACTCTCTTGGTTGTCACTGTGTGCCGCTTCCCACCAACCTGTACCTCTCCTTTTCCTGTCTGGCTAAACAGGACGCCTGGCTGAGCTGTCTATGGCCACCTCTTCTCCTGCCCACCTGTGCTCCGCCACGCTCTGATTCACTATTTGGAGATTGTTTGGTAAAATGCTTTCTGTTTTCCAGATACTCTGACAAATGCTCAGTTTTAAGCAAAACCTATTAGCAAAAAACATCCCTGTGTAACTGGTGAGTAACAGTAGAGTCCAAAGCAAACTTCAGGCTCTTCTCCCAGTTCAGTTTCAAATGCACCTTGGTGTAAGATTTATAGTTTAAGCAATTTCCTTCTAATTTTTTTAGTGGAAACTGGTGTAAATGTGGCAGGGGAGGAGACTAAGGGGTTTTTTTCTTGAGGGACTTTACTATAGTAATTCTTACACAAACAGGGCTGGGTGTTTTACACAATGACTACGTTTTTAGAGTTGCATGACCACTGTCATTCCACAGCAATTTTTTTCACTTACTGTCAGTGGCAGAACTAAACTGCCTTCTGATGTTCAGTGAAATGCAACAATCTGTGGCAGAGAAATAGATACGAGATTGTCTCTCCTCCTGCCTTTTCTTCTCCCACACCATAGCTAGAAATAAAGGCTCTGGGTGTTGCTAGGTCTCCTCTCACAATATCTTCTGCTTTATAGAACAGCCATGTGTCAGAACCTAAGGGCTCTTGGGGCTTGGTGACATATCACAGCAGTATCTACCTCTATTTCCTTTTACAACAGCCTGTCTTGACTTGCTTTAAGTTTTGAAGATGTCAATAGCCTGCATCACTCGAGCGTACCACGGCAGGAATAGAGGGATGTTGTTTAGTGCATATCCCAACAACTATCAGTTGGAGAAGGTTCAGTGAAATTATTAATTCTATCTCTTAATTATTCTAAATGTTTTTAATCTGGATTTGTATCTAGATGGCTACAAATTGGTGGGGATTCTAGTTTAAGATTTGATTGCAACATTACTGGTTGGTAACTTGGTAACTCTCTGGATACCAGTAAATGTTGGGTTTCAATTAGAACAAAAGTGTTCACTGTTGTTCTTTGCTGTCCTTTAATTATCACGGTATATGACTTCCCATTATGGATTTGACAGAAATGCATTAATGCCTCAGTCAAGATCATGAGCCTATTATACTTGGCTACTGTAGTTCCACAGAAATTATTGTCCGTGTCCTGAAGAGCCTAAACAGGCAAACAGAGAAAACTGAATGGTTGCAAATTCTCTTCTGAGCCCCTTGTGTTTTATAGGAAATGGTTCCTGGCTCAGGGAATTCTACTCAGCCAACAGTGATCAGATTCACCTTGCAGTCTCTCTACCTGTCTGGGAAACCATTCTCTCTGCTTTGTAACACACCAGTCTTTATGAACTTTGTTTCAGATATCTAACCTATCCTTAAATTAGATACTTATTCCCCAGCTAACTCAGTAAGCCGCCCTGCCTCTAGCTGGCTCTAATTGTGCGATCCTCATGCTATCTCTGAATAAATGTTCTTTGAATTTAGAAAACGGAAAGATGCCCTTGGTAAGCTACTTTGATTCAATTTCTTCAAATAAGAGCAACACTGTTGAGGTATAAAGGTTAATTTCACCCATCTCAACTCAAGTTAAACAAGAATTTAATGAAGTCCAACAGATGCTGAGTTTACCACTCCTGAAAACCTGTTTTTTCTAAATTCTCTACCCAAGTTGATACTCTTGATGTTTTCTTTTCTAGCAAAGGATATACTGCTTGGCCTAGATTTTTGTAAGATCTCACGATGGAAATGAGCCTACTGAGAACAATCCAAGATGCTTAGTATGCTCTAAAACAAAACAAAACAATCTAACTGCTTGATTTAATTCCTAAGTAGGAGCCCAGCCTTCCTACTTCCTACTGAGTACTAAGCAATCTGAGGAATTGACCTGTACTTATTGCATCAAGTTTTCAGCCTGAGCTCATATTCAAGCCCAAAGTCCTGTTTGTCTATGCTGGCTACGTTTGGCTTTGACTCGCATCTCATCCAGGGCCAGGAACAGGATTGCAGAGCTGGAGAACCAAGACTCAAACCCTTAGCCCCACAGGAGAATGAGCCATGTGGCTTCATGCAGACATGTAGACATTTGGCTTGCATCAATTAAAACACAAAGTCTTCATTAAAAATAAAACCCCTTAATAATCCTGAGTGAACCAGTGCATACCTAAATTCCAGATTGGATCTTTTGGAGCACTGCTACAGTAGTAAATCGAAGGACATCTTAAAACCAATGGTGCAAGTGATATGTGGCTTAAGTAGATCATGACACAGTTGACATTTACAGCAAAAGTCCATCACACTAAGGTTGAACCTGCATGCAAAATAAGGCTTGCTAGGCTTAGGCATCCACAGGCCGCAGCAGAGCAGTCCCCAAGTACAGGTTCACACCAGAGACGTTAATTGCCTCCAAACATCAGGCAAGTAATCTGCATTTTGAGGAGTCTCTAAATGGGCACTTACATAATTTATGTTTTACAAAGTTCGCTGAAGTATATTTGCATAATAGACCACAGCAGTGCCAAACGATCCATTGCAGCGCACAGTGTCAGCTCGCATGAACTTCCAGCGGGTTTTTCCCTTTATTGGAGCTCTTATGAGAGAAAGAAATTGGCAATAACTGATAAATCTCCAAGAGTAGACTGAGTGCCTGTCAAAGCTTCTTTGGCTGGATGGAAACACACAGAAACCAAGGCACGTGCTCGGTTGCTTAAGAAGTGCTCTGCATATGTCCCTTCTGATTCTGTGCACAGAAACCAGCAAACATGGTCCTTTACATATTCATTCATGTCCAGTTTCCTGATCTGGAGTTTCCACTTGCAGCACCACCCTGTTGCTTTCACGCTCTCCAAACTCTTCCTCCTTAAAACCTAATGCATTACTTCATTACCACCCTCAGCCTCGTGGTATGATCTGTTGAAGAGGTGCTACAAGTGCCTGGAGAGGGCTTTGGGAACCACGCTGGCTTTGTCACTAGTCTCACCTGGGCAGTCAAACTTGAGTGTGTCAGTGTAGAGAGAAGTGAGTTGAAAGCTGAAGACCTTTGAGTTCTAATGCCTTGTTCATCACTCTCAAAATGGCGGTGTTGTCATTCTCATGATGGAGTTAATACCTCAAGGGGTTTTATTTGGGTGTGCGAGCTGTGGGCAGAGTGGTTTTTCCACATGGCAAAGTGGGAGAAACCTGGCCAGTGTAAAGTTTAGCACTGTTGTTACCCTGAAAAGGGGAGAAGATTCTAGCCCTGTTATATACCACAGCGTTAGCAGACTAGCTAACTTCAATCCTTGTGGTTTTGGTGTAGATGTCTCCCATGAAAACTGGAAGGAGCAGTCCTCACCCTGGCAGAGCAGAACAGGAGAAAATGGGATCATTGCTAGCTCCAAACAGGAATTTCCTTCCTTTAATTTGTGCCACAGCCCGAGCGCTGCCTGAGCACAGTCTTATTCATGTGCTAATGGATGGTGCTTCATTTTGTAGACATTTTATTAGAAAAGTTTATTTTTTTTTTTACTCTCGGTTGTATATCTCCTTTCCATTTGTGTTGATTTGGGTATTCGTCATCCTGCTGAATGTGATAAGGGCTCATCAGTTTCCCTGCACACTACTAATAAGATAATGCTTTTAAGCTGTTTGGTATTTTCACACGAAACATGTTCTCCTTGCCACAGAGATTCAGCAGAGTGATGGCTCTAATCATCCTTGCTGTCAATAACTGTCAGCTGTGATAGAGCTGGGGTTGTGGTTGGCTGGATAAACCCAACAATGTGAAATAGAGGATACGCGTACTGAAGAGCTGCCAGACTAGAGCAGGAGAAAGGACTAATTTCAACTTGCCATACCAGAGCTGAAGTGACCCTAATGCTGTTGTGTTTTCCTTTACTGCTCTTGATATTAAGTCTGAAACTATTAATCCAGGATAATATCTTGCCACAGTTTCTTTTGATTTCAGTTCTGACTGAAATGAAATACTGGAAAGATTCAATAAACAAATGTTTCCTACTGATTGATCCAAGGACCAGAGAACTATCCTTTGGCACTATAACTAATCCTTTTTCTCATCTTGATTAAAAGAAATCAGATGGTACGTGGATTGAAGTGATTTCAATGTTTATTCTATAATCAAGCATCAATTATGACTATATCCTATTAAAACCTCTTTAAAAGAATTTTAGTGTAAGGTTCTATCTGGGCTCAAGAAATGGCAGAAATACAGGAAATGTTTTAAATCCTAGTTGCCGCCATTGGGATCTGGTGACTTCATAGAATCGCAGAATGGTTTGGGTTGGAAGGGATCTTAAAGATCATCTAGTTCCAAGCCCCCTGCCATGGGCAGGGTCACCTCCCAGTAGACTAGATTGCTCAAAGCTCCATACAACCTGGCCTTGAATACTTCCAGTGTTGGGACATCCACAACCTCCCTTGGCAACCTGTTCCAGTGGCTCACCACCCTCAAAATCTTGCAGCAGGAATCCTGTCTGCCCAAGCTTCTTAGGAAGCAATGGGAACAACTGGGAGAATCTGACTGGTTTTTGAAGAGTGAGAAATTATGAAAGCAGTATGTTTGCAGGGTGGAAAGAACATTTCAGACGTCTTTTAGAGATGTTTGTGATGTTTTTTCTGTGCTTGCCATGCTGGAAGTTGATGCCTTGTTTGTGGTCATTATATTCAGGGATTTAACTTGGCTGCTTGAAGTGTGTGTTGAATGCACCCTGCCTCACAAAGGCAGCTGTGAGCTAAAAGGGCCCTGCCCTGAGTCACAGAGCTCTCTGGTGGGAGGGGAACGCTTCTGTGGTTTATTTTCTCTTGCTTACTCCCTACAGATACATCTATTTATGCCAAAATATGAGACTATGGCTTCCTAAGCAGATAACAGTCAATCTTCCTGCCCCTCACTGGAGTCTCCTTGAGGCATGAAGAGATCTCATTCAGTGGCATGGGGCAGTTTCTATTGTCTCTTCTCTTTTCGCTGACACCCCATTACCTAATTTGAGTCGTGCTTTCCAGTGTATTTTGGGCCAATTTGCTCTCCGGGTAGACCCAGGTAGTTAGAGCATGTAGCACTGTTGCAGAGCCTGCTTCAGTTGGAGAGACACTCGTCTCTGCACACCTTTTCTGAGTGGATGGAGCATGAGACACCTGGGACCATACACCCCTTCTAATCGCCTATGGGAAGGATTTGAACTTAGGTATTGTCTATCATTGGTATGTATTTTAACTACTGCCCTAGCTGGCAGAGGTCTATCTGCTGTCTTATGGTTTGCTGTGATCCTGCAAGCCTATGCTGGCAAGGTCTGGCAGAGTAGAGGAGACTTGCAGGCCATCCTCCATCACAGCACCCCAAGGGCTGTGGAGCTCACAGCACCCTGGGGCTTGTCTGCACAGCCCGCTGCAGAGCCATAAAGGTTGTAGGGCTTTTGGAGATGGAAACAGAAGGATCTACGTAATTGTTATGGCCCTAGGGCTAGGCAACAGCTGAACAGGAGCTCAGAGTCTCGGTGGTGCATAAACACTCAACTCTGGCAGCTAACTTGCTACATGGAGGCCCAAACTTTCTTGGGGATTGGTGTTGCTAGTGCACAGGCTGCAGCATGCCCAAACCTGACCTTCTTCTCAAGATATGTCATTTTCTTCTTATGGCTTGAAGAAACTGTAAATAGTGCGATATATGAACTGTGAGTTTTTTCAGCTGAGAGAGACACTGCTTTTCAGTTTTAGGCCTTAGGGCTGAGAGACATATGCCTAACTTCAAGCAGGTGGGTAATAGTATTTACTTTGGTGGTACAATCTCTGTTTAGAGTCAAGCAGATGAAGTTCGAATCCTTGCTGTGAGTTGCATTTACATTGCTACTATTACAAGATCACATCCGCTCTTTTCACAAGATGGAGCTTTGTCTGTTTAGAGCTGCAGAACCAAATTAAAATCCTCATTACAAATGTCAATTGCAAATACAATTAGCAGCTTATGAAAAGGCTGGATATTTGTAACATGTAAATTTTCAGGCAAGAAAAGGTGCAGTTTCCCCTTAAGGGAAAAAGCGCCAACAACACACGCTCTTTTTCTTCTTGAGAAATTAAGGAGTGTCTGGGGGAGAGGAGTTGGGATGGCTTTAAATGTTTTTGTACTCCCTTCCAAAATAAGTTTATAGTTTCCCAATATACAATTTAATTAAGCCTTCGATTTGACCTTTGTATCGAGCAATAAAAGTTAACTGGGAAAGATGTGGGTAGAATGTGAGCACAAACAAAGCATGCCCCACGTCAGCCAGTGTGAGAACTGTTTCTGCAACCAAAACTAATGAGATCATCAGGACAAAAGCAACAGCCAAAGCATTTTCAATTATTACTAATATTTTTCTTCCTTGAGCCAGTTTATATTTTTCTTAATTACAGCTTTGAGCTGTGGCGTGATATTTAGCAGATGCCTTCGGCACTTGGCGTGCCGATCACTCGCACACTCCAGACTGGCAGGGGCACCTAATCTTTGAAGTCTAGAGCACACATTCATCTTTAACCATAAAGGTCAATCCCGCATTCCTCGCATCCCCCCAAACTCCCATTAAGTTTAATAGGAGTTTTGAGCATGTGAGGCATGTGCTATCGGGATCGCTCTCAGTCTTCTGGATATTACCAGCAAGGCATGTACAGAATTTCTAAACTTAACTAATTAATTGCGCCATACAGTGATGGCAGAAGGCTGTCACGGAGCTTTTGGGTTGTTTCTTTCATTACAAGAAAGTTGAAATGAAAGTTGAACAGATTTACTGGGAACATCGTGTTTTACAGATACTTCCATGCTGTGTTTCAGGATATCATGTCAGCTGTGCTGCAGTATGGACGAGGTATCTGGCAAACCAAACAAGCCCAAACATGCAACCACAAACATGTGCCTAGGACTAGACTAAAAACAGATGTTTCCAGGAAATGTAAAAGATGTTTGGCATGTTTTAAGCTTATACTTTCAGCTTGTCTTCATTTGAATATGCCCTGTATTAATATAAACAAAATGGCAAAACCTTTTCTTGCAAATGACTGACTGATTAATGGAAGTGCTGCTGAATCACACAAGGTTTGTTAGGTTAGGTTATTTCTTCCCAAGGAAAAGATGGATTGTTCTATCTTGACATTTACCACGGCAGAAGCTGAGGCAGTTGGACGTGTGGGTTTACTTTTTAGCCCTCAGAATGAATACAATTTTATTGTGGCTCCTGAAAAATCATGCAGGGTTTGCTATGGCAGCTATAGATCAAAAGCCAAACAAACGCAGTGACAGGTTTCCTCAGAGCAGTACGGCTGAGATAATGTCTATTCTCTCTCTATATGTATATATTGCATTCAAATGTAGACAGACAAAAAGATTGGGAATGGGGGAAGGAGTTACTATTTCATATAAGTGTGGCTTCCAGCACCTCACGTCTCAAATTGTCTTGCGGTTGTTCCTGAATTTTCTTTATTGCATTTTTTTTTCTTTGTTGTATTGGACTTTGTTTTCTAAGAGTAGTTCCTGAAAGTTTCAGCCAATGTTATTTCTTGAGGGGAGTGGGTATGGTTCTCCTCAGCCTGAAGAATTTACATGCAGAATGCACAAAATGTGTAGGAAATAAAGTTGTTCTCTCACTGGCCTACAGGGAGAAGTGATCTACCAAAGATCACACAGAGTGTAATGCAGAATTGAAAATCGGACATAGATGATCCTAGTCCCAATTTATGTCTATCCCCCCAAGGCCAACTTCTCTTCAGTCACACACTCCTTAAAAAGAGAAAGATTGCATAACCAAAATGGAACCCATCAGTTAACCCTCATCATCTTGTCCCACGAGTCTTGTGGCGAGGCTGGCCTAAACCTAATGCAACTCAGTAGTTAAGTGAGGAGAGTGACCTGTTCATTGTAACTCCTGTAGTTCTGCCCCTTTCTGGTTAAAGATCTTTCCCTCCTACGGCCAGGTTTCCATAAGAAGGTGTGTGGTGAGAAGGATTACATGGACATCATATTCTCAGGCTGAAATAGAAAGAGGGAGAACAGTACATGCCTGGGAGGCTGCAGAGCTGTTAATTACTCCCTTCTTCTGGCTCCAAAAGAGCCATATTACACCTGCCTTTTACTGACTAGTGTCATACAGCAGACAATAACAGACTCCAGAATTTGGAGAAATGCGTCACGAGTTATCACACTTTAGGAGTTCTCACAGTCCCATTTCCACAGCATTCCTGTTTCCATTTGTCTGCTGCAGCTGTAACTGGAAATAATTAGTGCTGGTCTTAATGTCAGGATAATAGATTATTTGGAAATCGTTGGTACATTTTATGGTGACAGCATTGTTTTGCAATTTCAGAGCTCCTTCCTTTGAATATGTAAAAGTAATTTCAGCTTTTGCTACCAGAGGTGATAAAAAGCTAATAATAACACTGCAGCATCTACTGTAATTTAAGAGCCTGTTCCACCAAGTTGCACCTAGCTTTAATTTTCTTATGAAGCTGTCAGCCAAAACCAAGCCTGTGATCGAAGAGAAATTTATCAAGCAACTGAGCTACAACGTGGAGAGTAAATGCAGGTACTGACCGGTTCACTTTAGACCTGCATTATGAATATCATTACAACCATGATGAGACATTCAAGACCAAGGCATTAATTTGCTATCGTAGATGCTGACATTCTGTCTTTTCAAAGCACAGTGTTTGCATAAAAGTCTAGGAAGAAATGGAGAGGTTTAACTCCGTGAATGTGGGAAAGCAGAAATAAACAACCTAGCCTTCTTGCCTTCTTTCCTCCCCCCCGCTTCTCTCCCCAAATAGCTGGGTTCAAAGTTCTTCCCTAGTGGCTCATGGTATAAAAGTGATGAATGCATCTTGGCTCCCCAGGAACCAGCACCTCAGTGTTGGCACTGGTGCACAAAGCAGAGCCTGCCAGGGGCCCTCTGCTCAGCCATAAGAGGTGGAGGGCAGCAAGAGCTGGATCTGAAAAGTGCTGGGGCAGCTCAGACACAGGCTTCTCCAAAACTAATCCAGCCCATTTGATTGCCTTTCAGCCTTTCTCCTTCCCTCCAGAAATACTTTCTCTGTCCAGGGAGTCTCTGCATTTACCCTTCAGCTCAGTGGAGGCAGTTGTGAGTGTGATTCCAACAGGAGATGAGGAGGGTTCGGTGGCACTGGCAAATCTTTGCAGGGAAAGACTCCTTATCACACTGATTATTTGCAGTCGCAAAGAAAGGACTGAGCTCCTGTCAGGTCAAGAGAAGGACAGACATGGAAAGAGGTTTCTGTTAAGTTGATGAACTTGTTTGTCCCTTGGCAGGACAATAGGAAACCTCCACAGACATTTCAATAGACCTTGCTGATACTGTTCATTGGAGAGCAATAGCATGCAAGTACACCAATAAATTGTCACATCTTTGATAAGATAATCCCTATCAGTAGCAAACTACAAATCATTTAGGCTAGGGAGGGAGAACTAACTGTTGGGGTGCCAATACACCTTGAATTTGTGTCCTAGTAATAGCCTAAAAATATAATAATCTCATTGTTTTGCCCCTGTATCATTAGTGGTGAAGATTAAGATGTGCTTAATGTGTGACTCGCCAAATGTGTTTGGAAGACATGCTCAGCCCTCACTATAAGGGAGGTTTCCTGTTCCTAAATTAGATGACAATGACAGTTTTGACTCTCCTTTTATCCTAAGCTAGTCTCTCTGAGGAATAGTATCGATCCATGTAAGTATTTATGAGAAGTTCAGTGCCATCTGAGCGGTGCATGCATTACTGGGTAGCAATCTGTGGTTGGATCTTTGAGGTGAAGATAATCCTAAATGCTCTAAACATCGAGGTCAAGTCATTTTCATTATGTGCTTTATGTTGTCAAGTTGTGAATTTAACAGGAGTTAACACGGATGAAATTTGAGCTAAGGAAGCGGACTCAACCCCCTGAACTAACTGAGCAGTTCCCTGTAAGCACAGGGCCTGGAGGGACTCTGAGCCATCTTCACTGATCCTGACAGGTCTTGTCCTTGGCAAGAGTCCCAAAAGGCTGCTCACAAAGGCTGCTCTGGCAGTCAGCTGCCTTCACTAAGTACCCCTCTTGGCAGAGTTTGTATATTCACATGGGGAGCCAGGCTAAGGGAACAGCACAGTAGCTACTACAGTGGCTGTATCACCATCATGATAATAAATAAACAGTGTAGAGTGATATTTATATGCCAGTGTCCAAAAGACAGAATAATATTCATATGTGATGTCCAAAAGGCCATCATGTGTCAGCCTGAGTTCAGTTGAAGCCTTCAAGGACTTTAACTACTCCATTTCAGAAAAGGAGAGAGAGACTGATGATGAGAAGAAAGTTTCTAGCAACGGAGAAAGCTTTTCATTGGGAACCATAAAGCCAAGTTGTGGGGTTGGTGTGTTTGGTTTTATGAAGTCACACTCTAGGTGCTTGATTCATGGGTATTGAACATCTGGGCTTTGCTCTGTTGAGACTGGAGTTTCATTTCTGCGCTCGTCTTCACACTGACACTTTTTTTTTTAGCACGCTCACTATTTTTTTTTTCTTTTGAATGACGGTAGTAGACTGAACATAACCATCTCTGACTCTGAGAGAAAGATTTAAGAGGAAAAACTCATTTAACTGGGAATCTGTCAGCCAAAACCTGGAGTGAGTAAGCAACAGGAGCTCTGAGGAAACTGGAATAAAACATGAAATTTTTACACTGCTGAAATTTTTGCCTTAAAAATTAAAATAGGATTGGAAAAGATCTTAAGCTGAAATAGGACCGAGGCTATTTTTATGAGAGAGAAAGAGAGAAAACAGAGCATTTAGAGTAAAATGCCAGTTTTGCACAATTAAATCCCAAATTAGAATTGGCCGTGAATAACATTAGAAAATTCTCTGCTGTAAAGCCAGAGAGAGAATTCAGAATGTAGCCCTTCCCTTGGAAAGGGTAAAGGCAGAATTTTCTAATGTATTATTTAACGCTTGTTATGTAGTGCATTAAGCAGTCACTGAGAGGAAAGCTTTTAAAAACCAACAGCCTCTCTGATAGCATTAAATCTTACCTTAGATTTTTGGTTAAGTCAATATTAAGAAAATAAACGAATTAATACATTTCAGTCTGCCCGATTTATAGACACCAATCAAGTTACAATGCTGGACATGGCCAACTGAAAGAGGGGAATAGATTTACCTGAGTGAGGTCTTAATTTAATCAGCTGGCCCCAGAGAGCTGAAGTCAGCAGGCTGGGATGATAGAAGAGGCAGCAGAGAAACAGCGCCTTTACTGCAGTCGAAAAGGAGGATGACAGTGATGGAAAGGAGTCTAGGCAGTGTCAGAACACACCTATTTCCATGATTTATTCTTAATTTACTTTAATGACAGTCTGAAGGTTGTCCATTTTTCTTGAAGTGTCCTCAGAATACAGATATTTTCTAAACATTTAGAGCATGCTCTTTCTACCCCTCAATTCCTGTTGGAATTGAAGAGGAGCTATGTCCACATTTTGCTGTAATAATTTTGAGCACAGCCTCACACTACCCTTTTCCCTCTGCACGCCTTGCCAGCCACTGTCCTTTCTCTGCAGGCACCTCGAGTCAGGTCTGGAATCACATGTTCCTCTGGGATCAGCGTTGAAATTATGATAAAATGGAGGAATTCACTGCATTTCTTTTACAGTTTATACTGGCAAAAGAACAATGTGTGCTTTCCCAATACAATAGCTCATTTTTATTATCAAGTGAGTTTATTGATGGTTGTTCGGAACCACTGACATGCAGACAATGATCTCAGATTGCATTTTCATTTCTGGAATACTTTCCATCTTTCCCGTTTCTGCTTGGAACTTGCTTCTGTGATTCAGAGTTTTTATTTTAAGATTGGACTGTTGTTTAAGCTGCAATACAAATCTATGCCTTTTGCTTTCTTGTGTATGTGCACTGCATTCATTAGGATCACAAATCCTTTGAGCTTGGACCTGAACAATTATTGTTAATTTATAAATTCTTCCAGGTAGGAATTTGTTTTCTTGCCAGGCACTCGGGTATGCTTTTACAGATTGATTATAAAACCCCATCATCAGATGAAATAGTGATTTTTTTTATTTTTTTTTTAGCTCCTCACAATGCCAACGAGAGGGTTGAAGGGCAATATGATCTCACTGATACTTGCAAATAGCTTGGGAACATCAGGAGAACTGGAGACCCTTATCAGTAATTTTCTCATTTTAAAAAATCCAGGTTTTGCAGTAAAGGACTACTCCACTGCTACTTTCTTATGAATCTAGTCCTTTATAGAAAAGATGCCCAGAATTGCTCTAAAATGCATCTGGAGAGAGAAGAAAGCCCTGATGATATTCTTGCATACTCTAAAACCAAAAAATCCTTGTACTCACTAGGAAAAACAATGAGACAAAACCTGAAGAATTTTCTCTTTGTAGCCACATTTTTTGCCAATGTTGATGAACAAGGTGTATGAGACATGTACATATTTCCTTGTGTCAGCCACCTTCCTGGCCAGGTTGTCTTTCCATATCAAGGGTCACATGTTGCTTTAATGTTAAGGGTAGTGGCAAAGCAGAGAGATGCCAGTTAAGTTAATATGTTCTCTGGTCTCCTGAAGCAACTCGGCAACTTGATGAGTGTTTCACTGGGGCATGTTACAAAGCCACTCAATCCCACATCATGTTTTAAAGTATGAGCCAGTTGCCACACCAGGTGAAACTGGAAGTACTTTTCTAGAGAGAAAACCAGGTTCAGAGACCAGCCGCTGCAATGCAGAACACCTATTATTCTGCCCAGGCTGTGTTTATGACTAGACTAGTAGAGCAGAACAGACAGAGAAGACTTGCTGAGCAAAATGTTGGATGCTGAGGACTCAGCGGCCACACTGGGTCCAACTAAAATGTTAATACAAGTGCTCCATCACTCTCCATGCATAGTTCAGTTTTCCAGACCAGTGTACAACATGTTCCCGCAACAGGCAGAATTTAAAGGCACTGTTTAAAAGATGTGTGATTAATCCTTCATTTACTTTCATGTTTTCAGATATTCTCAAGGACAAGAAAAGTCATCCTGAAAACAGAAATGAACCAAAACCAACTGTGAAAAAGATGGACACCACAACCACCACAAGCACTGTCAAGTCATCCTCTAAACACAGCGTAACTGGAAATGGGAGCAGTCCCTCCCCGAGTTCCTCCCTGGTTATTTTAACCACACTAGCAGTTCTGTGGCGTTGCCCACTGTAGCTGTGTTGCCTTGCAGCCACCGCGCAAGCATTTCTCTTCACTGTCATTTATACCTACAGCCTTACCCAACAGAAAACAAGGTTAAATGGCTCTCTAGTTTATGTGATATGGTAGAATAAATATTAAACGGTATGCTGGAGTTGGCAGATACCAAGTGTCATCACTTAGAATGACTGAAGATAGCCATTGACAAAGCCCACCCAAGATACGGAGGGAATGATGACAAGGGTCTGAGCAGCTTAAGTTATGGGGTAGAAATAATGGAAAACACAGAAATTGTGTATGTATGTGTTACTGTCTTTCTCCGTTTCATTTGCTGCAATCTGACTGACTGGATTTGTTTAATTGTTCTGATAGATGGTATGGATGGTCAGTCTTTAAACTCAAGCCAATAGATACTTTATTTTTCTAGCCAACAGCTAACAAGCTGTGTCTACAGTTGGGAACCCTGTTGAAGTGAAGTGCTCTCCACCAACTTGATGAAATTCCTAAGTGGTCAAGAAGATCAAAGCACTTTTGAAACTTCCTTTTGCTCTTACTGTTTAGGTTGTAGGAAGCAACATAAAAGCATATGGTGTGTCTAATACATCAGTATAGCTGCCTTAACTATGGAAAAAATTAGAACCACTTTGTTTGCAGAGGGATATAGATAGTGAGTTTCCCTGACCCATAAAATGCCGGTTGGCACCTGATGGTGCTTAAGCATATGCTCAAGGCTTGTTGGATGAATGTCTGGCAACGGGAAACAAATAAACATAATAATGTTTTATACAGTCAAATGCAGCTCTGTACAGAGGAAGATAATTCAGTTCAAGCTTACTTTGTCTATGTAATGCTAAAGAAAAATCTACTTAAATTTTCCACAAAGGCCCCAGAGATATAAATGATTGGGAACTCCCGATAGACACCAACTAGATTTTGTGCATTGTGGATCTCTGAAACCAATTGTTTCATAAACTGTGTATTATTTAATTCCATGTAATGTTTAAAATTTTGTATCATGGTAGGTGTAAATGTAAAACAAGCAGAAATCTAGAACATTCTGTGCTATGCCTATCTTGATTGTTACCCAAAAAATGTCAAAATATGCATTATATTACAAGGATTTTTTTTTTCAATCAATGAACATTGATGCATTTTAACTTTTTTGATGAAAAAGTACTATAATAATTTCTAAATGGGTTAAGAGTTAATGTGTGTTTTCCAGCAACAGTTTACAGTGCCATTGAATATATACACAAACACAACTGTTTGAATGCAGTGATTAATATGATAAATATACGAAACATTAGAATTGTTATATTTACTACATTTCATAACTATTACAACAGTTTAATGGCTGTTTTCATGTTGTAGACTGTTATTATGTACAGTTTTATAAGATTTAATGTAAACGCTCACCTTTGGTTTTTTTGTAAAGCATATCTTTGATATTTGGAGTTGTGCAGCCACTGACAGAACTCAAAAGAAGAGCCCTGGATCTTACTAATCAACTTCAGGCATTTTGTTGGCAACTCTGATGTTAAAAGCCTCAAAGAAGGTGCCATGTACCAGTATTACTACTGGATGTCATTATATAGAAAGTGGCAATAATACAGGACAAACATACAGTAAGTGAACAAAGACTCAGTACGCTTGTCTGGTTTTGGATAGTATTAGTGAACATGTCTAATTATATTTGAAAAGGTGGGGCTTGAGTTTCTTTCTTAATCTGGGCTTGTAGATCATATTTACAGACACAAAGGTGTAATCAGAACCATCGACACACCCAGCTGCAAACGCAGTGTCTCTAATGTGGTAGTAGCTAAGTTTTCTAAAAGATAATTCCATTTTAGTGTTGAAATGAGGTAAAATGGAAAAGATACTACATTAAATATTTTATACTTGAATTGTGAATTTTCAAAATGGATATTCACATCCCGAAGTAGTGCTTTCTAGTCACATCAGTGAAAATCTGTTTTCCCAGAAGAACTAAACTGGCTGTCCTGCGTTTTCCAGGGTTTGTGAGCTGCACCAGTCTATTGAACCAGAATTAAAAATGCCACTTCTTGTATTTGTTTTCAGTGCCCATTGGAAGAGTGCGCTTTTACCTGAGGAGGTGTGCAAGTCATTTGTCCAGTGAAAGGAGACAGTCATTCCTGGCAGTCTTAAAGGATCAGTTGTGGTGGCTGCTGGTAGACACGTTGGTCTCTGCACACACAGAAATGTACATCAGGTACCAACACTTACACCAGCTCCTCGGGTAATACTGGTCACTGCGGCTTCACTGAAGCAATTCATATTTCTTGTTAGTGAACCTGACCCCTAATCTAGTCGTCTCACACTTGAGGTGCTCAGTCATCATTCAGGCAAATGCAGCCACATTTGCACACCTAAGTTGCCATCAGGATTCCTATGGATAGAGCCAGAGTTTCAGGGCTGGGTTCTGATGCTGCCAGAATTCAGCTGTGCAGCTCGGAGTTTTCAGTTGTTCTCCCGTGCAGAGAGGGAACCTGAATACCCAGACTCATGTGTTTGTTCTGAGGTCTTTTCTATAAAAGGTCCTGTGCTTTTAGTTCAGAGTGGCGATCCAGCTTGCCTGGTATTCAGCTGTAGCAGAGGATGTTGCAGAAGCCCTGCAGTAGGCGGGTATGGAATAACTCACTCAAGGGATTAGTAGTCTTTGCTAAATGTCATAATCTTGCTAAACAAAGACTTTGATATTTCGGGTGTTTGAATTTTGGGTTTGGTTGGCAAATATTTGCATGATGTAGTATTCATCTCTCAAGCTATACAAGACAACCTTTTAAAGTTTCTGTCACAAAATTAGAACAAGTTCAAACTGTGGGGTGAGATCGAATCAACTCATTTCATTGGATTCATCCAATATTTTAATAGGCACAAATTGTTACAGAATTGAGGGAAGAGACTTCAGGTCTCCACACCTATTAATACATTTTACACTAATATACTTTTACACTGTAAGGAGAGTACTGGGCAAACCAGCATGAAATATGTTCACAATGTGCATCAGAAATGGTGCAGCTTTAAAAGGCAATTCAGTTTACTGTTACTGTTGGGTTATGATTTTTTTTCTTCAGGATCAGTTACACTTACATATTAAAGAGGTTTTCCCATCAAACAACAAATCTGTACCAGCAAAGAGCAAACCAACTGGCTGTGTCGGACAAAGGAAGTATTTCTTTTCAGATGGATAAGATACCTGTTTTACAAAATCTTATTTTGTTATCCAGGACACTGTAATTACAATGTAATTACAAAGGTCTAAATTCAAAAGGCTTTTGAACTTGTCTCTGTAATCTCAGTGTAAAATATGGTGCCAGCCTAAGAGCATTTGCTGTAGCTTTGCCTAACAGTTATTTAACCACTGCTTTTTGAATGTTTATTGTTTTGCTATGACTTTCTTTCAATATTTTGCTGTGCCAGCATTTGTGAATGCCAGCTTTGGAAAGTAACTGCTGTCATACATTTGTGAGTAAAATCAATCTATCATTTTCTCTTGATAGTGATGCAGGCTTCTTAGCAAATAAGACAAAATCGCCGTGGGCATACAGTCCGTTCTTAGTGCTTCACTGCTATTTGGGCCCCACTTTGCACCAGGTTCATGGGAGAGGTCCAAGTGGTTCTTGTGTCACTATTCCCCTTCCTGGCTCTGAAAGCATCATCGAAAAGAGTGAACATGGGTGGGCAAAAGCACGTGTGGCTGCCATGTGCCAGTGCGTGGCAACCTCCAGCTGTCTTTTCTGAGGCCCCGAGCTGAGTGTTCTCAGCTAATTTTTCAAGCAGCTTTTCCACCTCTCCAAATCAACGCATGGAGGCTGGCCAAGCAAAGGGCAGCAGAGGATCTAGAGTTTGCATTTTCAGGCAACTTCAGAGACGCCTGCTACAAATTGCACTTTTTTTTTGCAATTCAGATGCTTTACAGAATCTGGCCTCTCATTTTCAACCTTGTCCTTTTTTTTTCGGGCATGCACATTGCCCGTGTTATGCGTTGCCTTCTAGTGCACTGGGTACTTTGCATAAAGAATTGTGATTCTGATCCCTCACTCGGTAATGAACCTTTTGAGGTACAAATATCTGTCAGAGCTTGATAAGGGTGACATAAATAATAATGTCCAGCTGCGTTGACTTCAGAGGCTCTGTGTATGGGTATCTGGCTAAGAGATTCACATCTCTTTGATCTCTTAAATCAGATCTGTATTTAATATATCCCTATTTCCTTTTGTTACCAAGACTGCAACATAGATCATAATTTTAAATTTTATTCTCTAATCCTGTATAGGTCTTCTCAATATAGTACTAATGGATGTTGTGCGCAGACTTCATTTTAATGTTAGATGAGCCTTCTTGCCCAGATTTACTGAGCCATTCTTATTCAGTATTGCACATGATTAGGTTTAAGGAAGATCTGCTCAACTGAAAGGAGCTGAAACACACATTAAAGTGAGATACTGAGTAGGAAAAAATCCAGAAAGTCCCTATGTTCTTGAATTGGACATTAAACAGATTTTAAGGTTTAGCTGAAATTACAGTCAAAATTTCATTACTAGCATGGTGTTAAGGGGATTTCAGCCTTGTATTGAAAATAATAAAAAGAAGTCTACCCATTTTTAAAGGGGCAATTAATTGATATACATACTTTCCTTGTGTCTCTGCACACGGGTAAATTTGAGTCTGTAGGAATAGGAAACATTCCCTAAAACGTGTCCTGCACATTGAGCATCACAACGTTATGAGTACTTAATGTTACAACTAGGCAAAAGCAGGAAACATTTATTTTTCATCTATAGCATTTCACTACTCAGTGCTTCTTGTAATGACCTCCGGCAAGTGTGTTAATGAAAAGTGAAACATGTTATGCTCAATGTCATTATAGCTGTGATGTTAGTCAAAATGAACAAAAGAACATGATCGTGTCTTCTTCCCATTGCCTCACAATTATTCCCAATGCTGAATTATCTTCTGTTTTACATTGTCACTCTCTAAATAACTGTATTTAAATATCAAGAGAGATTGTAATGAATAGAGAGATAATAACCTCAGAAAAGTATCCAGCATTTAAAATAGAGAATGCTCTGAGGTAAGAAATCCATCCTGGTCTAGAATAATTTTTCAAGTTCCTCTCCCCTTTCCAGATTCATCACCATCCCTTTCCATCTCTGTGCAGCACAGCACGAAGCCTGCATGCGGGAGGCTGGTGCACTGAATTCAGGAAAGTGAATTAAAACTGTTGCTGCGTATTTCCAAGTGTCTTCCTTGAAGTGAGCTCCTTTAGCTGGTGATGAGGAGCGCGTTAAACTGCATGTGCAGTTAAGTTCATATTCAGCAAACAGCCACAGTTGCTGCCACTTTCAGAAAAGGCTGCTGGACACAGGCCATGAAGCAATATTTTTGTGTTGCTCTCATATCATTGAGATCAAGCTCACTCCTTAAAATAGACTCTTTTAGACATACTGGTTATTATCAACACTGCAATGATTTCCCCCATGAACATCATGTAACACCCTTTTGAGAGAAGGGCCCATAAGAGAGGCCACTGATGCTTTCATGAGGTGCATAAAGTACCTCATTAAATAGCCAGTAACAACCACGTTCGGGGTTTCTTGTTATTTCTGTACAGAAAATATTAATACTACCCTGCAAAATTATGCAGTTTGCACTTAATCATTTCAATTAATCTTTAGTAAATTACCCAGTACTTTGTAATTGTAATATTTGCAGCTAATTTAGTGCCATCCTAAAAATCATTCATTGCATAATATAAGCAATTAACATTTATTCATTTTTTTTCTGTGGCAGAGGATATATAAATTATCCTCAGTGGCCTTTCTGTACAGCTAATTAGCACCTGTTTCAATTATTCTACAGGCTACGGACATTTCATTTTAAAAATAAATGCATTGCTAGTTTAGTGAACTGCTTGCAAATACACAGTTGTAAAAATCACTTTTCAGGGGAATACGAAAACATGTTTTCATACGTCTTCTGGGTTTATGAGCTAGGCTAGGCCTTTTAGGCTATTACCCCTAGAATAGGTACTGACATTTTTAATGCTGTTAAAATAGAGATAGTCAGATACCACTTTTCTATAATTGAGTGCAGTATCCCAGAGTCATAGCCTGGTTTATTGGGTAATGAAAAAGGAAAGCAATAAGACATCAAGAATATAGATCCTAGTGTAACTTTCACATTTCTGTGTATGCATATGGAGTTAAGAAGTTTTACTCATCAGAGTCTATCAGAAGCATTGCTATGCTGGAGCATCGAGGACCTGATCTTAAAGTTGTGGAAATTAAACCAGGTTCTATGTCCTAGGTAAGCTTCTAGGTAAATAGTAACTTTCTATTTAAATATATATTGAGGGAGATCATTTGATCTTTCTAAAAAGGAGTTCTGAAAAAGTCTTTCTAATAAGAATGCCAATATCAAATACTTACAACCTCCGCACATATGAAATTGGGAAATCAGAAAAGGACTCGAGACTTTCCTGTGGGTATGAAATGTTGCAGCAGACCCCCAGTTCCTATAAATCATTACAGCTCCTTTGATTTCAGTTGAACTATGTAAATTCACCCAGCATAGTATTTAGCCCAAGAATGTGAATTCCTTCCCAGCTTTTTGCAGGTGCAGAAAATCAAGAGTAACTGCAGTGATTACAACATTTGCATAAGAGTCTTACATTGCCCCGGCCACTGATCAGATAGCATCTTCATGCCTTAGAAGAAAATCTGTAGCACATGGGATGCCGTAAGTCTTCTGGCATTTTCCCTTTCCAGGGGTATGGCAGGAGCCTTTTCCAGAAGCAGCTGGTATGATGTGGGGCTACAAGGAGATAGTCACACTGTGGGTATCTCCTAGGATAGAAAGTCTTTCTCAGAGAAGGTTTGCTGATACAGATCAGGCCTTGAGGCAGATCAGGTTTGATTTTTCTGTTTCATGTTAAAACGTAGGATCCAGGTCTTAAACTGCCCTCAGAAACTAACTGAGACTCAGTGGAGGGAACTGAGTGTGGCTTTGATGTTTTCAGAGAAGCTGAAGCAGCTGAGAAGACAAGCAGCCATATTCTGCTTCAGCTGAAGCTTGTGTATCTTTACATTCAGTTTCGGATAAAATTACCTGTGAGTTTCCAGAGTAGCAGCGACAAATTTGTGAGTTACTGCAGCCTGATGTTCCTCTATGGAGAAGAAATTAAATTTCCTCCTAAGCAGAAACAAAAAGAATGCTCTTTTCTTTTATATTATGCTAAATATCCAATTTGGAAGGAAACCAAAGCAGGATGTTGGGCCTCACAAAGACATAGATTTCCCTGAGCGGGTTTGTTCTTGATGCACGTGGTGTCAAAGTCTGTCTGCTTGTCATGTAAGAGGCCATCCACCTCTTGGGGCTTGACAAAAGCAACAGTTTATGGCTCAAAGATAACAAATTGTTTATAGGCAAAAGCTGCAGACAAGTCCACAAAGCAGTGAAGAAAGTAATAGGACATTTGGTGGTGGTCTCATTGAAAAATGAGAAAATAAACTTAACTGACATATCTGAGCTTCTGCGTTAGGGATGAACCACAGAACTGAAACCTACTCCCGAAACACTGCAGTGGCACACGGGAGCAGGCTTATGTAGCAACAATATGATATCAAATGTTATTGTATCCCACTTATTATATGGGGCAATCTTAGAATAAAAAAGGAAGCTGGTACATTAGACTTTGCATAATACAACCACTTACTGTACTCTGCTATCAGAACTAATACAGTATGAATGTTTACAGTGCACTGGGGTAGAAATTCTAGTACAATATGTGCTTTGTCATTTAGCTTTTTAAATAATTAGTTTATGGCCTTCTAGTCTTTTTTAGTTCATTTTATTTTACAGGAATTAATAGGCCGCTTACATTTGTATTTTACATTAGTTGCATCATGGGTATTTTAAGTTCCAAAATAGATTGGTTTTGCCCTAAGCTGTATTCAAGCTCTAATAATTATTTCTATTTCCCGAGCATGTGTTTTATTTGCAGTATGTCTGCTTATATTTTTATTGAATACATTTGTCAATTTTCTTCAGTTTGTTTTCAGCATTGAGTACAATAAAGGCAATTTTAAAAAAGCAGTATGAAAACAATGTCTGAAAAGAAGAACAAGGCTAACAGTAAGAGTAAACAGTGTGTTTTGTAAAGGACAGTGAACTATGAATGGGAATGAAAATAAATAATTCACAGCAGGAAATTGTTGTCATCTATTAGAATTTTTGTAATTTTTCCTGAATATTTTTCATCATCTTTGTTGTAAGTTACAAAGCTGATAAAATCTTAAATAAAAATATTTTACTCTGTTTGGATGATGCTTTGAATAAAAGATGCAGACCTTGAGATCTGCTGAGGAACTCTTAATATTTTGGTCATAGTCTGGCAAAGAAAGTTCTGTCTCTTCAGCAAAAACAACTTTCTTGCTCTTCTTTTCTTTCTTGCAATAAATCCAGTGAGATGTAAAGGTGCCTACCTGCTCTTCTGGGATCTCTCTATATTACTGAAGAGACCTGATACTTGAAGCAGCCTCCTGGGTAAATGCCAGCGTACGTCCACACGACAGGTAGGACTTTTTCATCAGGCTTCCAGCCCCACATAAACAATCAGATCAGACTTCACCACTGACCAAGGCCTTGCAATAACTCTGTGCCATATTAAAAGCCTTGCCCTCGGTTTTGATTAGGATCACGTTACTTTTCTGTCTTCATATAGGCCAGTGCACCAGAAAAAGGAAACTCCCTGCTGTTAGCTTAGCGTTTTCATCACTTGTCAGTTATGAACTTTGCAGTTTCTCTTCTTTTGAGGGGAAAACACCCTAATCCAATATTTTTCTGTCAGATGCTGATTATTGTGGTTGTGCCTCTACCACTTGCTAAAGTGACACAGCAGAGACCTTTGCTCTTACAAGCATTTGTTAAAGCTACTTTTCATGAGCTTCCCTTCACTGCTCTGTCACAACAGCTGTTTTTTCCTGCTTAGAAACTGGTGGGAAAGCCATTAGCTGTTTTATCTCTTATTTCCTGTTTTGGTAGTATTTTGGAGCTCCTCTTATAGTATAATTGAATGGGTTGAATGAAAACTGTAGGACAGACTACTGAACCACAAGAGTATTGTGAACAAAATATTCCTTTATTGTGTTTAAATGACTGTGTGCCTGCTATCTACCTACCTAGTTTTTTCTTACTGGTTTTGTTTTCTGATAGCATCATGATTTGAGTGTTGCCTCCTAAAGCATCCATGATTCCAACTTTCCTCCGCTCTTTCAAAATGCTTCCTATTTGAGGTCAGGGAATTACTTATTGCTCATTTCACTGTCTATGGAGGGTGCTTTTTGCTAATATATTCATTTTTGACCCAGCTCCAAAGATAATAGCCAACAGCTCTTCTCTGCCGATGCTAGAGGAATGCTTGTTCTCTGAAGTGCTGCCTCATAAAAGCCTTTTAAGTTTAAGGATTTCACATTCATCCTCTAATTAAGCAGGTGTCTAAATCTGTGAAGCTGCTTCATTTTAAAATCCAACCTGCCTCCACTTCAAAGGGTGGTGTTTCTTTTCCCAAAGATGTTTTTAAAAGTGCTTCTTTGACAGTTGAAATTTGTAGGGTTATTTAAAGGCTTTGCCTCTCACCTGATTCAGTACCTATTTTCCAAAAATACAGAATACATGACATCTGATGAAATGTCTTAAGGATGTTCCTTAATAACGTGCTTAATAGTGGTGGTCATATCTTAGACCAAAGATTTTTAATTGCATTAACTAGGCCTCCTGCTAGACTAATGACAAAAGTGGTTTCAACTGTATATGATCCATTTAATTATTCTCCCATCAAAAATCCAAATCTTTCCTTGTGGGTTTTGTTGGTTGGTTGGTTTTGGTTTTAAGCAGTATGTCTGTCTGGTTCTGAAACGTATCTAGTATTTGTCATACCCAAACCATGGAAAGAAGAGTGGATTCAGCCTAGCTTGTCCCAGGGGTTCCAATACAGTGCAGCTCCAAATACAACCACTGACTTATCAGAATGATGGTTTGCCTGATGATATTGAGAGAGGCAGCGTGACTTTAGTGTAGGAAGTCTTCCTACACTTCAGCTTTACTTCTGAAAATAAACAGTCTGTTTTTGGAAAGAATGCTCGTGAAATCGTTATTAACTCAGAAACCCAACATTAACTACCACCATCCTAAAAAAGCAAACTGAAAATAACCTTGTTTGTGTAAGAAGACAGGTTTTATTTGCATTTATTATCTCCTTAAGGGGATTTGGAGTTAACTTTAGAAGAAAGAAGGGTTTCCAAAAGCAACAGAAACCCATGTCCTACACCTACAGGTTTATGTCCTACAACCACAGATTACTACTTTCCCATCTTGCGCGTTTTCAAGAAAACAACATATGGATGAAAGGAATTTGCCAGAGCAAGTGGGAGAAGATTACACCAGGTGTGTGAGCCCTACTCACTCACAGTGGCTACTCAGTATTTATTTATGGACTTTTAGCTCTGCAGTCACTGGTCCAAGGTAACATCTAGAACTTGAAAACCCCCACAGAGAAGATAGAAAATTCGTTTCTTATGGGGTTGCCTCCCATCACTCTACCAGCATTATTCTCTTATCCCCAGGAGGGAAAGGGTGCAGTGTGTGTCTCAGCTGTGGGGGCCCACACTGAAGTTACAGATGCTCCCCAGGTAGCCCACAGGGCAAGAAAGAAGTGAGAGAAGTTTACACTGATCATCCTCCAGCCAGGAGGAAAAACAGATGAATTAGTCCTGAAACAACCCTTCAGTTTCAGAGCCATCCTTTCAAAAAACAGGTCTTTTTTCATATGACCCTTTATTTGTTGATTCAGGCAAGTGCTGGGGCAGCAGGAGTCTGCTCCCTTTATTGTATTGCATGAACTGTTATGGTGTCTGCCCTCTGTTTTCTCAGCCAGAAGTAAGCAGACTTTTCTAGCTGCAAAATCAATATTTTTCATTACAGAGTAACTCAGTCTGCAGAACTAGAAAGTATCCTAGTCCTATTGGGTCTAAAATGTGGATTTCCTCAGATCTTTCAGGAATTAGAAACTGCTAAGAGTGGCAATGGTTCTACTTTTCCCTGGAAATGGTCCATGTACCCACACACCTGGTATGCACTGCTGTGCTTCTCTGGTGCATTCAGCTTGTGGTCACCATCTCTCACTTGTCTTTCCTTTCTCAGTTCCACCTTAAACTGCATGTAAAGTTCTTAAGACACATGTAGTGCATCAATTGCCTCAGGGCATTTCTTTAAGGAAAGGTACAGAGACTCCAATTAACCTCAGATGAAGAGTCCCATAGTTCATTGTCTGTCTGGGAAAATGAACCTCGGGGAATGGTACTCTTACATTGCAAATGCGTGTCAGAACCACAGTCAGAACTCATGTTTTTGGGTCCTACTCTGGCATGTCATCTGTTAGAACAGCATGAACAAACAAGTTCATTAACCTCCGAGAGCCTTGATTTTTTCTCCTTGCAAAGAAGAAACTATACCATAGGTGAAATCTGGAAAAAAACAAATCAATGCAAATTGAGAACAGTGTTGCCACAACAGTGGCAACCACCCTGGCCTTTTCTTACAGGCAGAAGAGGAATTCTCCAACGTAAATGCACTGGCAGATACTAACTTTCTAATGTTACAGGATTATGATCATACCGATATGTAAGTAATGAAGAGTAGCAGCTTATTGTGTCTGAACAGAAAGTTGAAAGCGCAAGACTGGCATTTGCACAGAGCAACATGAGCTAACAGGAATAGGATTCCTCCTGTTTGATGCTTCCTGCTAACTCCCAGTCACACATCCTTGGGAAAGCAGAAGCCAGGAATGTGCTGCACTGGGACAGAAAGATGTAGCAGCACATGCAACAACAGCAATATTCAAACCTACATTGACTGAAGAACCTAGCTGTGAGAGTGCCACCTGCTTTGTCCCAGCAAGCAGCTACATCAAAACTGAGATCCCTAAAACTGTTTTACTAATATTGGAGTAAAAGGTGGCACCAGTATGATGCAGAGTACAGCTACATGGTCATTCTCCCTTTGCCTTTCTTCCACGCTGGCAGCCAGTAGCCATTTCCAGCCTTCCTATTACTCAGCGCTTAGCTCTGCCCCAGAAATGAAGCTTGTCTTGCAAATGGACAGATCAGGAGGAGTCTTGCACTATTACCTATTTGTCTTTCCATATATAGATACCCAGCTGCACAGAAACACTGGTATGTACCAGCAAGTTTCTTCAGGTCCTTAAAGGTTTTATGAGAAAAGCTCGTTCATCCAACAGACTCCAAAGGGATGCTTCCCACTGCAAATTCAAAAGGGAAGAACATATTTCCTTGCCACTAAAAAAAAAAAAGGAATCTGCCTCCCAGTGAAGGAGCTTAAGACACACTTCAGCCTCCCGTTGCTTAGGCAGTTCCTTGGTATCTATTTCAGGGCACAGTTCTTGCTCCTTGGATGGTAGAGGGCTGTGGATTCTAACAGAATGTAAGACAAGAGACAGCAGTGCTAGCTCTTGCCATGTTATGTTTTGTTCTGGAAAAGGACCCAGAAATTACTTGTGGCCGTGATTTAAGCAGCTAAAAGAGCAAACCACTGCTACAATGGACACTTCCCTGTGGATAACTAAACTTGTGGTCCCCAATACATCTAGGAATTGCTTTAGGGAAAAGTAAAGAATAACTCTGCTAGCATTTCTGGGAGCCTGACTGGGACACAAGGTTACAGATTCTGGGTTAGATATAAGAGAAATTTATTCACCGCTTATTGGGAACAAAGCAAGGCAGTGATTCAATAAATGACTTCAACGTGCTTCACTTTAATGATGGTATGAGATGGTACTTTGTGTTGTCACATGAGCAAAGGTTGGTGAACTGTCAGTCCTCATTACCTGGGCGAACTCCCAAACGACTTCATGGTACATGGAAATGAGTACGTGTCTGTAATGGTTATCTTCAAAAATCAATAAGCATAAAGTTTAGAAAGAAGGCAAATCAGTAAATGGAAGGAGTCACAATGAAAGAGATGTGAAAAAATGAAGAGCTGGGAAAACAAAAACGCATTACTCAGTATTATCACCTTGTCCCCTGAGAGAAGAGTTAAGTGTTACAACTCCTGAGTGGACTGGTGGCACATCCCAACCTAAAATAACCTACCCAAGAAAAGAAAATAGAAAAGACAAAGGATACGCAGGAGGTACAAAAAAACCCACAAACCCATAAAGTAGAATAATGGAATCAGTCATGCATTGGGTACATCTCGCCTACCTATGAGATTTAACTTTATGCTCTGAATTTGCTGTGAAAATGGATCTGGAGTCCTCCAAATAAATACACATCCTTGTACCACCCTATGCAGTACACATTTTGTTCAGAGTTCACGTTTTCCTGAACTACTGCGAAACCCCAACCTGGTTTTGATGCCCCTTTTCCTTTGTAAACATTTCCATTTCAATTTCCATTTATCCTATTGAACTGCTTAGCCATTTTCACTCATGCTCCTAGATCCAAGCTGCCTTCCAGAAGAAATTTTTTTGTAATTCTTCTATTCAGAGTTAGAATAACAGCAGATATTCGTTAACCTTTTGCATGCTATTTACTAATCATTATATCTTTATAATAGCTTCTCATTAAAATAATCACTCTAGATCTTTTTTCAGTTCTCTGCTAGGAGTAGTTTCCCTCCTGTCTCTTATCAATATTTAGCACCTATCTTTGAACTCTGGTATCTGCTCTACCTTTTCTTTTCCTTGCTAATGGGAGGTCTAGAAATGAACAAAGTCATCAGGAGGGAAAACACTACTGGCTCTTGATAATAGTCTTCATCCAGGCTCTTAAGCATTGTCCTAGAGTGTGTGCACAGCAAGCATAACGCAGGTGAAATATTCCTCCCACTGAGCAACAGAAAAGGTGGTGAGTTCCACCCTCCACCCACAGTTTCAAGCTCTCACTTAAATTCATCAACACCAAATTCTAAACATATTTTGCTCCAGCCTTAGCCTCTCTAACTATCCCAGAAAGAAGTAGAAGGAAAAAAAAAAAAAAAGAGAGAGAAAGAGCAGCTGATCATAATAACAGAAGAAAGCAATCAAACTGCACAAAGTCATCTTTATTCGTTTGTCCTGGATGGGAAAAAAAATATTTTTGGACTGAGCAAACTAAGCATCAAGTCATAAAATGTCATTCATGGAGCAAAATGGTTACACTGACACCAAAGAGTCATAGTTACAGTGCAAAAACATTCTCAGGTTCCACTCCTGTTATTGACATGTTATTACATATGAAGGAAAAATTCACAACACTGAGAAAAATATTAATTGAATGTCCATGTTATTGAAGGGTAAAGGTTTTCTCTTAAGACTACTGCGTGTTGGGTTTGGTCCTGTCTTAGGCTTCACCTTTCCTTTCTTACCTTCGCTGTAGTACAAATTATACAGAGGAACCAATTTGTTATTCCACTCAGAGGGAGTTGTGAGTAGCCTTAGGTTTACGTTTTTCTACAACCCATGTTTTAGTGTGTAAAGAACACCTGAAAAGGACTGTGCTTTCACCAAAGAGAGACTGTCCATGGGAAACTGAAAAGTGGTGCCAGTTGGAGTGTATGGCCTTCGTGGATGATGACTAATTGATCAATGAAAAAAACAGATTACACAGTCCTCCAGTTAATGAATAAGTGGCTTTTTTCCTGTCTGGGACCTAATGAGAGAAGGATCCCCAAGAGTCATCCATTAAGGAAGAAATTAGCAGTATATATACTTTAACAATGTGAATTCAATACCCACCCAATTTATTTTAAAATACATCTGTGCACATCCTTTGAAGCTATCCTCTGGAAGAAATTCCTTTGTAATCTGTCTTGTTCCACCGGGGTTGGCAAACATCTGTGTGTGCAGCAGGGGAGAAGATGGGGGTGGGTTTATCAGGTTTTTGTTAGTGAGGTTTAACCTTCCTTTGAGTCTTTCAACTTCTTTTCCTCACCTAATGGCTTCCCTCAGACATTTCCCTTTTTAAGCAGCCCTACTATGTGCAGGTGACAACATTTGACTTAGATATTTAATTCAAGCAATTTATACTGAGGCTCATTCTAATGCCAGATAGCTGGACCAAATGCACTTCCATATTAATTCCTACCTAAATATTAATTCCTACCTAAAAGGAGGTTGTAGCGAGGCTGGTGTTGGTCTCTTCTCTCAGATTAGTAGTGATAGGACAAGAAGAAATGGCCTCAAGTTGCATCAGGGGAGGTTTAGATTAGATATTAGGAAGAAATTCTTCACTGAGAGGGTAGTTAGGCACTGGAATAGACTGCCCAGGGAGGTGGTGGAGTCACCATCCCTGGAGGTGTTTAAAGAACGAATAGATGTGGCGCTTGAGGATATGGTCTAGTGGTTAGAGAGATGCTGGAACAGAGGTTGGACTTGATGACCCTGGAGGTCCTTTCCAGCCATAATGATTCTGTGATTAAGGCAGATGCATGTACACAAACCTGTTTAATCTTGCTTCTCATCTTTCTCCAGAAGCATGAATGAATGGTCATTGGCAACATGAAAACTAAATATTCTTGGTTTATCTTATTGCTCCTTCAGCAACAGACCCTCTCATTTGCTACCAAAAAGGCAGAGATAACCCATGTAAAGATGTCACAAACCCCAGCAACTGGTGAGTTGATTTTTTCCTAGACAGGAATGAAATAATTTATTTGGAAGTAACTTATTGGACAGTTGCAGCATGTGGCATTTTCTTTCTTCTGAGAGAAGAAGATAGGAGATGATGAACATAGAGGGACAGAAAGAAAATATCCATGGCAGTGAATGATGGCAAAACGACTGGACAAAGTGAGGGACAAATACGGGGGAAAGGAAAGTTAGCTGAGGAAACAGGAGCAAAAAACTATAGTGGAAAAATACCTGGTAAACTGTCTGATTTCCAGGACTAGGATTGCTGAACTCTTTTCAAGCAAAATCTCACAAAAACATCAATAAACACTGGAATAATTAAACAGAACTTAAATAGAGCAGGTGTACAGACCCTTGTGATGCTTAACAGCAATACAGTTTAAGTCTGCTGTATAGAAAAAGAACATGTAGAGAGTTTGGCCTACCTTGGAATGATCTCCCATGGTCTCCTCATTTGAGTAACTGTCAACTGGAGAAGAAAAAGATTATTTTAATGACAAAAAAAATGGATGGAGCTCAAATATAGATTGGGAAATACAGAGTGGCTTTGTCCCACCCTTGAAAAAGCTTGCCTGTCCCTAATAGGTTGCCTGTCCTGTTGTGGTCTCCTTCTCTGGAGACTTTCAAAACCTTCCTGGACATGATGCTGTGCAGCCTGATCTAGGTGAACCTGCTTTGGCAGGTGGGTTGGACTGGATGACCCCCAGAGGTCCATTCCAACCCCTACCACGCTGTGATTCTGTGTGATTCTGTAATGCACAGGTGCCTGGTCTGGACCTTCCTTGCAAAGCTGAACCTCACTAGTGGCTAACAAAGACAACACACCTGCAATGGAGAAGCAATTCAGTTAAAAGAAAACGTGCATACACAAGCGCCAACAGAAAAGAAAACACTAAAGAAATTAAGAGAACACAGCAAAAGGTGAAAAATACACTTAATGTTAAGAAACAGCTCAAAGCAAAACAAACAAAAAAAGCAGGTAAGTTTTCCCTCTCACAGTACTGAACAGACTTGAGGGCAAGTTATTTCCCCCCCTGGAGTACTTCATGAAAAATATATTTTGATTTTTGTGGCTTCTTGAATGTTCAATAAGTTAAAGGTATCTCAAAGGACAGGTGCACACCCCTTTCAAGACACCAATGTTGCACATGTTTCCAGCTGGGCATTTCCACCAGAATCTTTCCTTCCAGAACCTGGACCTTGTGGCCCACATGTGGAGGGAGAGGCCATGACAAGAGCTGTTGCTGCAGGGTAGCTGACCCCACAGGACAGGAGCTGGGATGTGGGGCCAGAGCCTGGGCTCTCCAGCCTCCTTGTGAGGAACAGCTCAGGGGCTTTTGTGGGGTGGCTATGTCCCCACCTCAGGGGGCCAGATCATGGCTGCAAGTACAACTCCACCAACCCAAAACAGACGTTGGGTGAGACATGCGTGTCCATGACAGGAGCGTGGAGCGGCCAGCCTCATGGGGTGAGGGGAAGGCCTCTGGGCTGCCAGGCACCTGGAGCTCGTCCCCTCACCTGCAGCTGCTTCCCTGCTAACCAGCCCTCACCTGGGCCTTGTTGGGTAAGTGGCAGCTGTGCCCCTCACCCTTCCTCAGGCCCAGGGGTACTTGTGTGGAGGTGAGGGAGCAGGTAGGATGTCAGGACCTCCTGGCAGCCATACCGGGCAGGCATGGGTGAGAGGAGCCAAGAGGGGCTGTGGGGAGCCTGCCTCGCCTCATCTTCCTCCTCCTCAGCAGCCACAGCCTGAGGCTCTGTGGGCTGCTCCAGCCTTGCCTTGCTAAGAGGGAGTGACGAAGATGCCCCAGGGATGGCAAAAGGTAAGCAGGGCTGGGCTGGGGGCTGCGCTGCACCCCTCTGGTCACGGCTCTTGGTGCCCTCAGGGGTGGTTTGTTTGGGCTGGTTTTGGTTTGTTTCAGTTATTTTTCCCCCCCACTCCTTACTCAGGCTTCATGGGGTGAGGGCAGGGTTTGTAAGTCCAGCCAGGCGAAGCCCTTCCCTAGCAGTTAAGCAGGAAGGATGTGGATATTTTTCCTCCTAATTACTGCATGCTACTGTTTTTTCTAGTGGGAAATAATGGTACTTTTTCAAAAAATTAATAATTAGACTGTTGTGCTTGTTCTGCTGTGCTGAAGGAGAGGGAGGTGACTGACAGAGGGGATTTTATCCTCTGGTTTCACATTTGTCTCAAAAAAGCATCACTAGCGAAGCAGCTCCCTCCATCCCATGGGCCGGGGGATTTACTGTTGCACTGTACTAAGGCTTTGTTGTTCTTGTTGTTTTTGTTCGTTTGTTTCTTGCCTCCCCACTTTTTACCACAGACAAACTCAAATATGAGTAAAACAGAAGCATGAATAAATATAAAACAGTGTTGTGCGTAGATGAGTTGTAAAAGCACTGTTGGGTATGTGCTGTTTCAGCTCTAAACCTTGCATGAGGAAAATTCTCATGAATTGAAAGAGGCGATGCTAAATCTCTTTCATATCACATCTTCTCCTTCTCTCTCTAATTTTTGAGACCTTTGTCATCAATTGACGTCAGTGCTTACTGCTTTGAAATGAGCAATCCATGGTGGTGTGCGCTGTGCTGTTCACAGACAATCCCTTCTCTAAAGATGATAAATCCTCAGTAAGAGTAGAAGAGAGAGAAAACAGCTTGTGTAAGGTCATGTAGAGGTCATTGGCAAAATAATTGGATGTTTAAAAATAAAAAAAATCCTGACAACTCCACTGTTTTCCACCTCGACCCACACAATGCTGGCAGTGATGACACAGCAGCATGTCCAGAGTGATGTCAGTGATGTAGTCTTCATCTAGATCTGGTGTCACAGGCTTGAAGAATTCTCTGATGTAACTTAAGTGATTCTTCAGAAATAAAAGGTTTAGGGAAGAACTGCTCAGACTGTGCATCTGTTGGCAAATGTGGAAGGGAAAAAAGATGCTCACAGTAGTGTGTATCAGCATATTCTTAAACTAATGGTCAGAAAGTGAAAGGGTCTTTGGAAGGTGACAACCACACACAAGCGTGAAATATGAGAGGAAGCTTTCAGTCAAGGCTGATTTTTAAAAGACCTTAATGAAAGGTAGTACTGTATTATGGTAGTCCAGATGAGAAACAAGAGGGAACAACTAAATAAGAGCCCATGAAGTCCCAAATACAACTCCTGTTTATGACAATTCACAGAATATTTGTTATGAGCTGTCTTCATCCCCTGTTTGTTGATTTGAATCTGAGCAGGACAAAAGAATGAAAATAATTTTACCTGAGACACCCCACCAACAATATGGAATGATAATATTCTTGAGTTTGTCTCATATTTACGGGTCTCCCTGTTTCTCCCCTCCGCATGCAGACATATTCAGAAAAGAAAATTAATTGGAGAATTTGTATTAATCCTTAGATGCAAAGTTATCTTGACTTCTTGAGAGTTAAATGCAGATTTCCTCCTCCACATCCATCTAAATAATGTTCTCTCTCTAGTCTCCTGTCTCTTCATTAAAACTTACTCTGTCAGTTCTTTTTAAATTTAGTCTTAGCAACTTGCCAATGCATTTTTCAACTGTGGTATAAATATGACTGACTTTTAGTAGGAATGGTGTCTACTGAAAGGCTACAGAGGCAAATCTAGAGCCAAAACTAGAAAAAAATCTTAACTGATTGGCTGCTCTGTTAATGTATAACCTGATTCCCTAGCTCCAGTGATGTTGTCAGTGCACTGTGCTCACTATATAATCTTTTAACTCCATCCCCAAATACCTCATTCACACTATTCGACATTCCAAGAACCACTCCTCCCACCCATCTGTCTGACACATGAAATGCCAAATGCCTTTCCTTATTTGGGTCTTTGAAAAGTTCATGCAAAAAGAGTTGCTGAAGTCCTCCATGGACCTTAGGGCTACTGTACTGGATGAGTAGAATCCATGGAGCTTCCCTGTCCAGCAAGCAACACTGATTTTGTTTCAGTGGAACCAGTGCTGCTGTCTCTGGCAGGTCTGGAAATCCTTCTGGAAGGAGACAGCTGGGACAAAGAACACCAAACATGGTGTGGACCCTCTCTGGCTTGATTAGGTGACTTCATATCTCCTCTTGGCCGTGTTTCAGGGTAGAAAGATGCCTCATGCTTATTAAGGGTATGTTTATGGTTAATTTGCATAAGCAACTCTACCGACATGAGATATCAGACCTACTCAATCTCCTATTGCCTTCAGACAAGGGTCATTACAAGAGTTTATTTCTCTGGGTACCACAGGAATTAGTTGGCTCCAACAAATAGCTACGTGAAATACTTTCATTAGTGAGTTTACCAGAAAATTCAGTGAGTTCAGTATGAGCTTGGTTTTGTTTTTATTCTTTGAATGACTGAAATTAAACCACGCTGGTATGCCTCTTTCCTACTTTGAAACCTGCTTTTATATAGGCTTTTTGTTATAGATGGGACATGGGTTTGTCCAAATACTTTTAGCTTCCTTGGCAAATAAAACCAAAACCTTTTGTAGCAATCTGAAATTGAATTAAAAATAGAAGAGCTTTATTCAACCAGAAAATAGTCAGTAGGCAGGCCAATGTAAATAGATGTTTTCACAGGCCTTGTTGAAGTAATGAGTGCTCCAGTTACTCCTGATCTTAGCTGCAGTGGCTCATCAGCGGTGGGTTCAAGCAGATCGGAAATGGGACGTTGAGCCAATCCTTAAATCATCCATAGCTTTATTGCTAGCTTCATATGGATTATAAAATAAAATATGACCAAAATTATCTTATGCTGATGGTTAAGTTCAGCCACTTGACATAAATAATGTTGAAATATAAGGTTTTGAAGAGGCTGTGTGACTACCCTGGAAATAGAGGCATGTTCTGGTTGGGGGAGGTTCTACATTTTTAATTTTGTATTGATTCTGTTTGTCAGTGCAAGTACTATTTAAGCAAGAAACTATTCCTCTAGGGCCTTCAAGTTGATATACTTATTGTAGCCTCCTTATCCTGTTAAAATGAAGAGAATCGGATTGCTCTGGGTTGAACAGCTGCTTGAAGTCAATCTGTGTCCACTGGTAAGGGAAACAATATTAGTGAAGGGAAGCAGAAGGCAGCATATCAAAATGATATCCTCAACGCATTTTCTACAGATGTCTCGAAGGTTTTGTGGGGTATTACAAAGCATAGGAGACATCTGGTCACATTTTTATAATCTCATCAGTGTATATAGAAAAATCTTCTCTCTGTTTACCTCTACTTGTCAAGAGCTGTGGGAAGGCTTATGTATTTTTTATTTGCTTATTTATCTTCTTGCTATGTGAACATGCTCACTGATTCTTAACTATCCAAATCAGCTTAATGTGTCGTTAAGTCACCAACTTCTCTGCTGTAACATCTGACTCTCTCCTGCTTATTTATAGCTCTTCATAGAATCACTGTGTAAAGTAGGAGACTTGGGGATATTTTTATACTGTGTTTTGGGGCATGTTGTCTTTCATCTGCAAGTGCTGTGAAATCACTCTTTCCTACTCAAGAACGCTATTGTGCTTTTGTTCAGTGTTAACGACACTTCAGTTTGGTCTGTGGAAATACCTCTCCCCTGGAAGGAGAACACTAAATTGATTTGTTCTGCAGCCACTACTGCGGCTTCCAAGACCTCAGCATGATGAGCTGTTCCTGGTGCCCTGCTCTCACGGGTTAACCTGGGCTGCTCAGCCAGGTTCACCAGTTACTGTGGAATCCCAATTAGACCAAGAACATGTTGCAGAGCCTAATTTTGATGAACCAACATGGCAGGCTTTATGTACTGTGATTTGTCATCTTGACCTAGTTTGATGTGGCTATTTCTTTCCTAAGAAGTAATTAAAGCAGAAACATAGAAAAATATTCAGGCTTTTGTTTTGCCCAGAGGACAACATATTCTGTGCTGTTGCGACATTAAACTGTATTTCTTGATCCAAGGCTTTTAATTTAAATTGCCAACATATTGGAGAGTGTATTTAATTCACATGATCATATTTCTGAAGACTGCATAAGCCACGCTGTTATCCACAAGGAGTGTGTTTGTTGCCTGCCTTTTGTTACCTATTTTGCAAGAGGTCTGTGTGAAGTATCCATTTATGCTGCATAACTAGTTGAATCTAATTCTTTTCTTTTTTTCTTCTTCAGTCTTTCCTTCCACTTCATACCAACCCTAGAGCTGTATGCGATATCCAGTCTCTGTCCTTTTCCATCTCTGCTGAGAAAACAAATAGTTCTTTTGGAGATTTTTGGAGAATGTCCCAGTGTTACAAGTCAGTTCTCACTAACTTTATTTGCTGTAGTCTGAGGGGATTTGTCTGAGCAAGGACCCATTTTCTTGCTACCAAAAACTCTGCATGTTCAAAAGAAGATAAGTAATATCTGTACCTTTACCTTAAAATGTCGGACCTGCCTTGCACGTTTCCAATTGCTAGGTCACACCCACAGAGTAAACTATTCTTTGTACTTTACAAAACAAAAATGATCTCCCTTCCTACCCTACAATCTGAACAGACAGAACTTCCCCCCCCCCCCCCGTTGTTGTAATGATAGAATCATTTAGGTTGGAAAAAACCTATAAGATCATCCAGTCCTATACTTCCTAAAAAGAAAGAGGAATCAGATCTACTCATAGTAGAGGTCACTCCTTTATGTAAGAGGCTCTCTATTATTATCTCTGCTATTGGAGCCTAAATGGTGAGACGTTGCTTCCAGTGGCTGGTCCCAGGCTGGCCTGTGGAATGATTCCAGGTGTTCTATCCCATTTTCCCTGTAGGAGAGTGCAAACTCTGCTCGAGCACTTGGTGCAGCAGGAAGAGCCAGGAACCTGCTACAGCTTGGTGAAAAGGATCAAGCTGACAATGCCCTGATAAAGGCATGAGGCTGGATACAGTGGCCAGGACTTGCCAGATCCTGCCAGATGTATCTCTGCCTTGTGTCTGCCTTCCACAGCAGCTAGACCTGCAGTCTACCTGGCCTGGGACCCTGCACTGCTCTCCTTGGCAACAGCCTGCTTCTCTTGGGGGGGGGAGATACTAGAAGATGGGGTCTGCTTGCATAAGGATCTTGGAGAACAGGCTGCTTCTGCCAGAGGTGGATGGGGTTGGCTTGTTTGCTTGGGGTGTGAGGATAGGCACTGACTGGGTAAATGGAGTTGAACGGTTGTTTGCAGGAGGGGGGTTTGGCTTCAGCTCTTGCGAACAGCAGGAAGACAACAAGTGGTGAAAGGGGGAGGAATCCCCAGAGCTCAAGGCTTAGGACCACTGGTTTTATTGTGTCCCATCTGCTTTTACCCCAGGAAGTGAGAGTGTAGCCGTCCCACTTGTGCTCCTCCGTTGACCCCCCGGTTCTGGCTGTAGATCCTAGACTAGAGCTGGCAACGCTACTGTGCCTGAAGTCTGGAATAAGGGCTATGGAAAGGCAGCTTGATGCCTGTGTCTATTGCTATGTAGTGGGAAAGGGGATCCTCTTCAAGCCCTGCATTGTTTAAATCATCTGGTCTAAACTGGTCCCATCTCCTGGCATCAAAGCAGCAGCATTAAAATGGCTTTAGTGAGTCTTCCAAGTTGTACAAATCACTAGCAAAAAAATCCTGTTGTATTGCCTGAATTACTGAGTTAGCTTGAGAAGCCACTAAGGTGAACTGAGAAACTGGAAGGAGAAAATAAATTGAGCTTACATAATGTTCTACCCCAGTGTTGTACTGGAATTTAGTCTCACAAGAGCTTGTAACTTTGATTCTAGGCAGCTCTTTGACAATGCTTCATTTCACATCTTGAAAAGTCAAAAAAAAATTGGTCTTTCTAGCCCTAATACACCTGTTGTGTCTTGAGTATTGTAAGATCTAAGGTCAAGCTGAGTTTATGGAGTATGTTTCTTGCAGTCCTCTCACAAAGATTAAGTTAAAAGACCAGCCAGATGACCCAGCTTTTCTCTTAGTAGTGAGGAGGGCATCTGGTGTTTAAATAAGAACTAAACTTCCCCGGAAATCTCTCCTCTCCTCCCCAGTGCATTGGCTCTATTGACAGCCCTGCAGCATAGACACGTAATTTAAATAGTGTTAGAGATGGGGCCAGAGCAGGTGCTGTGTTCTGATAAGGCAAATTTCTGAACCATCCAGTGGTGATTGCTTCATGCAATCCACAGTGAGAAGAAGGGTTTGCTGTTTCTCCCCAGGTGATGATGGCACCATCTGCAAAGTATTTTGTTACTAAGTGAAAACTAATGACCTGTTTCGTCATGGTGGGATTTTTTTCCCCCCACTTTTCTATATCTATGCCTTTACTTTTGTTGCAGATGTGTAGTGACCTAGTCCTGTGCCTGATGTGATGCCCTGTGGGGATTGTCTGTTCCTGGAAGGAAGTACACAGGAGCCAGCCCAGGCAGAGCTATTGATATTAGGGATTATGCTCTATGTATGTTTTGTCTTAAGGATTTTCATGTCAGTACTTGAAAACCATGGTATACTGGAAAGATGCCATCTGCAACTCCCAAAAGAGCAACTAACGAACTTGCCAGTTCCTTCCTGAAATGGTGAAAGAGCACCTGTCCCACATGCATAAAGAGAGCCTGTGCTCCTTCCAAGCAAAGGTCTCTGATAGTGTGCAACTCACTACAGAAAACAGGCATTTTCACCTGCTTGGACAGCAAATAAACCTGTTGTGGATGACTTCTTGGGAACATGTTGGTTTCTGTGTTCCAGATGCTTTATTCTTCCAAGGCTAACACACCCTCACAACTCAAATGAGTAACACATTTGTATGTTGACAATTAATTTCCCTTTCTAGTTTACCTGCAGCAAGAATAGTAATGCATTGACGTGAGGTGTGAAATCATATCAGAGTGTTTATTGATACTCACCCTAGAGCTAAAGTATATTTTTTCCAGGACTTCAGATGGAAAAATACTAATCTTGTTCTGATTTGATAAAACAGTCTGTTTTCCCCTCATTGAAATTGATTTTTCCAGCCCTGTTCTTTGTTTTTCCAGCCTTGCTATTGGCTTAGCCAACAGTTCGAACTTAACATTAGTAGGGAGGCTATCCCAAAAAAGCAGAAGAGAGCAGGAAATCCAGTACTTCACTGAAAGAAATGAACAGATAGCAGCTCTTGCATGTTTTAAGAAAGCAGAGAATTGCATCCTTGCAAGAGATCACCTACAGGTGAATTTGCTTAGTTCTGGGGCTGGTGGCCAAGGAACCACAGGGCAGAGCTCCATTATAAGCAGAAGGTATTTACTCAAGATCTAGTTAAATGGCTTTCTGGAAAAACTGATGAAATTGACATCCCATTTTTCTATTGAAAGATTCAAGCTTTCCTTGAAAACAAAGGAAAAAAAATGTAGCATTTTATTGCCAGATTTTGGTTGCCAAAGCATTCATGATTTGGTGTTTTTTTTTCTGATGCATCATTGGATTGCCTTGAGAAAGAAGAGTTCAGTGTTACCTTATGTCAATATGGTCAGTATTTTTTTTTAATGCTAGTATGTCCTAAAGGTCACCGCTTGTGTCAAGCTCATTACAAAAAAAATCTTTCATGTGTGCCCACTCACATCATCTGCAAACTGGAGTTGTCTGTCGGTCCTGCCTATGCTCACTGGAGGACAGCTGGGTGTTGGATGCTTTTGGGTTCTTAACAGAGCTCTTCCCATGGAGTCTGATGATGAATTTGCTACACAGCACAAGTACGAGAGATTCCCATACTGTTCCTATCTCAAAAGTTTCACAGACGTCAGGTTGGGAATAGAGCTATGCTTTGTTCCCTCTGTGCTGTTCAGTCATCCAATGTGTTTTTCTGCTTGAAATGTTTTGAAGAGCTGCTGAGGGATTCTGCGGCCGTGTTATGTAAAAGAGCTTTGAAGAGCAATCTGTTTCTCTCACTTAAATTTCCCCCCCAACCCACACAGAGGTGCTGGTGTTGTGGCCATAGTGATCCCCCTTTAGAAAGGGTTATTTAGTGATACAGTTAAAACACAGGCAATAAATTTTAAAGCTCTCTGGGACAGTACCTAGCCTTTGCCTGTCCCCTCTTCTCATTATCTCATACATGTTCAATTTGTTTCTCCTGCTTAAAGCAAACTTTGTTACTGTGTATTTGGGGAACAAGGTGTGACACTGGGTTCCTAAGCACTGAGTGCTAGAGGCAAGCATTGGTCTGATGGGGCCGTTAGTAAAGTGTGTATGTTGGCTCCATACCCATGTCATATTTTTGCTCTGCTCGGTATGTTGTTATGAGTGGTGGCCCTGCAGTTTCTGTGGGATCTGCTGGTGGTCTTTTTCCAGCCCTGAGTGTTGTGCAGCCTTCATGTACTGTGAAGAAGGTGCTGTATTCCCACATGAGATACCTGCATTTGAGTGGCGTATGGAATTGGTGACCCTCCTGTGGAAAGAGGGAAGCGCCATCAGGTCTGAGTGGACCTGTGGTGAATTGGATGATGTAAACGCAAGGATGGTGTGATTCAATAGCTGAACTGGGGAGCTTTGGTGATTTTGTATGTGCGTGTGTGTGGGAAGAATAGGATGGCATATCTAAGTCATCACTCCCAGGAAAATATGGCTACAGGATGATTTTTCATTTGGTTGGAGATGTAGGCAGGGAGGCAGCATATGTGAAAATTTTACTTCCTTTTTTTTTTTCCTCTGGCATACAAACAGGGAGAGTCAGTATAAGAATGCCTGTGTGCCTGTAACTGCTGCTGATTAGATTGCTGCTTTACTTCTGGTGAGGAAACACTTTTTGTGCTTTATAAAATACCATCTAATGCACATATTTAAAGCAGTGCCTAGGTAGTTTGCTGCACTCTCATTCCATGTGACCCATCAATTTACTGGTCTAGCTTTGTCTCTGGTGTAGCCCAACACAAACTGTCTGGTTCATGGGTAGTTTAAGCAGTAAATGACGTGGTAAAATCCTTATCTTGACTCTGTTTTATTTGTTTCTGTGCCTAGCTACTGGCAAGGGACTTTGGGACCTTGTCCCTCCAGTGTCCCACTTCAGTTAATAGGAAGGACTTCCCTCATGAGTACAACATCTTCAAACCTAAATAAATGTTACATTCTGGAGGAGACCTCTCTGAACTAAAGCAGATTGCTTCTGTCCTAGTGGAAAGTGAACACCTGGTTCCTTGCTGCCTTGTTGACCCCTGGGAACTCAAGGCCTCACAGTTCAAGTGCAGGCTATGTGCGGGCTTTTGAGAAATTTGGCACATTGAATACTTAACTGGAGAAGACCCTGAGCAACCAGGTGCTTTGACCAGGAAGCTGGAGAAGGTGATCACCTAAACTATTCTGTGAGATCCGGACGGGATCTAGAGCGTGGGATCCTGCTGAGCGAGGGAAGTTGTGCCTAGACTAGCAGATGGGGAATTAAAGGGCCATTAGATAGGGAGATCTACAAGACTGCTCCCCAAGGATCCAATCGAACAGGGAGGGACATACATTGCAAAGAGCATAATTCTGATTCTGCAGCTCCTGTGATGAGAGCTAAGGATGTTGTACCTGCTGCTGGTGACTTCACTTTAAACCATTGCCACCACTTTCTGTGCTCGGTGCTGGCAAAATCTGACACACTACTGACCTGTAGCAATTACTGTTTCATGACGTTTTTTCAACAGATATAATTGCTAGTTCCATCTTACACTTTTAGAAGTTATTTTAGTGTTACTAAGACAGTGATTCCACCTCTTAAAAATGACAAAGGGTTGTCTAGCTATCATTAGATTTAAAAACACCACCGCTAAATGGCCGGTCATGATTCTGGGAGGAGATTGCACCTTCCCAGGGTGCAATGATGTATAAAACTTGAAGAGAGCAAAGTTCATTGTCATTTTAGTAGTTCTGTTAGTGAACTTTATCTGCCTGCAAAGGTGTCTTCTGCTGTTAATCATTAGGTCATTAACCTTAATGGTACTTCTTGGTATGCAGTCTGCCTGAGGAAAATATGTCAGTGCATCTTGAACTCTAAACTCAGCAGAACTCTGCAACTTGCTGACATTTAGTGAGGAAACATCGTATTTTGAAGAGCAGGTAGAAAGTGTGTAAAAGTGATTATGGATGTAGTACTGGGTCTCTTGCGGCAACCATAATCCTTTTAATACTCAGCTCTTCTGCAGCCATGAGATTCATTCATTTAATCTGAAGCATCTTGAGGGAAATGAATTCAGGCAAGTTCAGATCAATTATCGCACCAAAAAAAGAAAAAGCATGCATTTCTCTGGGCAATCTGTGTGCGCTGTAATGTCAAGCTGTGCATAAGAATATGTTACCACAAAGGAAGGTAGTATGCTCTAATTAGCAGTCACAAAAATGAAATACCAAGGTGTTATTTCAGTGACTAAGAGCCAGACATGTACAGATTGTGCTACACGAACGTTGCGTAGACACACCGTACTCTGAGATACGTTTTCACAGGAGGATGTTGCATACTATTAGGTGCTCATCACATGCGATGGTACTCCTTTTTTTCTTTGTAGGGTTCATATAAATTAAGCTTGAAAGGGCTTTAAATGTAGTGCTATTTCTGTAGGTGTATATCACAAGTACAGTTGGATGGGAACTTTCCAAGAACTTTTTTTTTTTTTTTTCCCCCAAGGAGAGGGAGTTTGTTGGAAAATGTCAGTTATGTCAAAACCAAAATGTTTGAGGAAACCTGGCTGTTTGACAACCTATTGCTGACATATTCATAAGAGAGCTGTCTGCTTTCTTTCTGCCTTTTGGATGCTGGGAGCTGAAGGACTCTGTTCAAGTGTAGCCTCTGTGTGTGGGCTGTTGAGAGGTTTGGGACTTCAGTCCTTCTGGGCTCTCTGATATGGGATCTAGAAATCAGAAGTCCTGGATCCCTCAGCTTCGATGTGAGATGGTTTACTCTCCTTGACAGAGAGCCTCAAAGGCACCGGCTCAAGATTTTGTCCTTCTCTTCTATGTAGGGTCCCACTCATGACTTTAAAGGACTTCTTGTGAATTCTATGAGTAAGAAAACATGCAGAAAATCCTGCAGAGCTGAGAGCAATCAACTGTTCTGTTTCATTCAGAAAAGAAAAAACAAAACTGCTCTGGCTTCTTTACTCTTTTTTTTTTTTTTTCTACCTCCCTTCTTCCACAATGTCCTTAATTCTGTATATTTCTTCTGGTTGTTCTAATTCAGAACAAAGCCTTTCACAAAACACCAAAGTTTCCCATAGAAAAGAATTCTTGAGTTTTTCCAGCCTATGTACAAAGTCTTTTGGTTTGATCCTTATGAGGATGGTGCTTGCAAAGGTGATAATAAGGCTTCAGCAAGTCACTCGCTGACTGGGCCTCTACTTTTGAAGAACCATTTCTAGATCCACTGGTGAGATGAATTAGAAACATCGGTGTCCCTGCTTTTACTTAATTCTCACAGAGCGCACTGAAGCAGTCATTATAACTGCATCCCATTTCTGTTTCATATGCTTGATGCATGCCCTAGCCTCATTTGACTTTGTTATTCCATCATAGGGATGTCTCATATTTCTCTTGATTATTTTTTAAACTATTTCTAGAATAAGAGTTCATACAGAAAAAAAAAAATTAAAACGCAGAACACACGCTAAATCCTTTCATCGCATTAGACCCTGTCGAGCTGATTTCCCATTGCCTGCCAGGTCTGCTACTTAATGATTTTAAATGTTGTTCTGGGCTGAGCTGACAGCAAACCTTTAGCTAAGGCTATTACATGTGAGGCACTGGGTAGTGTCTCTTCTGTGATGAAACTGAGCAGTTGTCTTCTCTGTCTCTGCAAGATATTTGCTCTCTGTTTTGCCTGGTCTACACAGATCTGGACTGCATTATTTATGCTGGATTCACAGTAATCTTTGTCACAGAAATGGCTGCTAAATGGAGCTGACATTTGGGAAGGAGAGCAAAGAGGAAACTGCTCAGTCCACTTAACTTACTTACTGCCTCACTGAATTTTAAGATTTGAAAACCAAACGGATTTATCAACATTTATTATTAAGACCAACAGTATCAGTTTTCCAAACTACGTATACTTTGTGCATCAGAGTACACTACTGTTTTGAAATATTACTGCCCTGCTTTGACTTGGCTGGTAATCTTAAGAGTTAAATAGATAAAACATAGGTTATATTCACTAAGGAGAACTGTTTATGGCAATTTATGATACTGTCTATGACGTGTGTGAAATTACCAGTGGTTACAATTAATCCACTTCGAAGTCTTACTGATAAACTCTGTTTCAAGGGCTGCTAATCCCTGTAATCCAGAAAAAAAAGACAGAGCCACAGAACCAAAATGTGTTTATCAAACATTCATTTAACCTGTAGTTGAAGTTCATAGGGCAGAAAAATAGTCTTCCTTATGTAAAGCTTTGAGTTGAAGGCTGTGGAAGCATCTTTTTGATTTAGACCTCAAGAAGAAACAACCCCCATGATTCCTGTGGGATACAATAAACAGCATAACTAGACAAAGTCTTTTCTAACTAACTGCACATTCTGAAGCTCGCAGCACGTTTTTGCAGACAGTGTCTGCTTCTAGCAGTGATAGCGCTTGGTGTTTAGAGTTACTCCCAAGGACTGGTGTGCAGACCAAGGTCACTGCTATCTCTTGTGTACCACGTTGGTGGGTGCCAAAAGTGAAAGGCTGCACCTGTGGGGAGGAGCAGCCGGGACAGGTGACCCTAAACTGACCCACGAGGTATTCCACCCCATGTACGTCATCTTCAGTATAAACCTGAGGGGTCACTAGGGTCTTGACCCTTTTTTTTCTTTCCTGTCAGCCCTTCCACTGGCCTTTGCTTCCCTTTGGGGTACTCCTTGGACCCGTCCCTTCTTGGACCATCTTGTGCCTTTGATCCCAATTTGTGTGTTCCTGCACCCGATTCCTGTCTGCTGCTGAGCCCAGTCTGGGACTTTGCCAGTGCCTGCTACAGCCTCAGTGGTGACAGTGACATAATTGCTATCAGGGAGAGGTTGGGTTCAATACTGGGTTTGTATGTATTTGTATATATTCCATTTTATTATTATCTTGATTAAAGCTGTTTTAGTTTTCTTTTCTAATCCAGAAGCCTCTCTCTCATTCCCTTCCTCTCCCATTTGGGAGGGGAGGGGGCCATAAGTCTCTCTCCCTTATCCTCTTTCTCTTCCTCTATTTGGGGGCAGTTAACAGAGGGGTTAACAGTGTCTGCTGTAGGTCTAGTGGATTGAACCTAAACCCCGGCACCTGGTTTGATCTATTACCCAAAGCAGGAGGAGAAGGCACTGAGGAACACCAGCTTTCAAATAAGCTGGGGCCATCTAGTGCATCAGAGCCAGCCAATATGTTTATTAACCTACTGATAGGTGAGCAGCAAACACGCACATGAAAACCGGTGTAGGATCCATGCTTCACAAGGGGAAAAACACTAAAATACATGCTGATAAGCTCTGCTAATAGCTCTAAAGCATCAGTGTCAGACATACTCAGCTGAGTGTGACAGCTTCAAAACACAAACCCCCCTTGAAGTCAGGTGCTAAATGCAGTTCATTTCCAACAGGCTTGCAAAATCCTTCTGCCCTGGAAAAAGAAAGAAGGCTGACAGCACAATGGTTTCCTGGGACACTTCTGTTGCTGCCCTCCACTTCTGCAGAAGCTAAACTTGCATCTAAATTGAACAACTAACTTTTCAGCCCATGCCAAGATGCCCTTCTGAGCAAGAATCTTGGCAAGTGCTCACTAGCATACAAGTGGGTTTCTAAATCTGCCTCAATTCAGCAGCAAAATGAGTAGCAAGTTTTCAGTAGCTGCTTGTGCAGGTTTATTCTGAAGCACTCTAGAGGCAACCATAGCATGGACTATTCAAGTTCTTTCTTTTCCTTGGAAACATCCATGAGGTTTGTCCTGCACGCTTAGCTGCAGGTTCACCTAGAAGCCAGCCCAGTCCCTTTCAGGCTTCTTCTCTGGACCTGAGGGGAAGTATCTCTCCAAGGACAGGCCAAATGACCCTGTGGTTTTGCTGTGCTAAGTAACCAGTCTTAAGAAGTGTGGAGCATCTGGTTATTGAGTGCAGGCTCCAGAACAGGTTTAGGAAAAACTGGGAGCACAGTGCTCTCTGCCAGAAGGCATGCTCCTCGGATCAAGAATGGTTAGAGGCTGTGCAGGGGTGGATGCGTGAGCCCCACCTCTGCCAGGGAAAAACGAGGAATAATTTCTAATTACTGTGAATAAATCTCTGCTCCAAATGTTATAATGATTCATAGAGCACATGGAGCTGAGAGAATACTCTGGCATTAGCAAAATGTCACACATAGACAAAACATGTCTGCTGTATGTCAGGAGTGGAAAAGAAGTAAAATAAGAAAAATACTGTGATTGTTAAAAAGAAATTGTGTGACCTGCTGATGCAACACCTGTTTGTAACTGTAACTTACTAGCTGCTTTCCTCCCTTTATACTTTCCTCTTCTTGCTTTGCAAATTTTGCTGATAAAGCAAAACATAAATTACTCCCTTAAAGTCCTTAAAAACACAAACATTTCTTCCAGGTGGCACGTGGCTTTTTACTCTTTTTTTCCCAGCACAACTATCAATCATGGCATGTTTTCCTACGGAACTGTGTCCCCACAACCCTCCCTCCCTCTTCTGCTCACAATTACTTGCTGTGCTAAAGTACCAGCCTTTCATTTATACTCTTGCTAACCATTCTGCCCACCAGTAGGAGGATTATAATAATTTATCATTTTTAAACCTGGTAGGGGTGTGTTTGACTTGTAGTCATTCACAACATGGTTTGGAGGGAGATGAAATGAAACATTAGCCGTGCCGTTTTTCTCTACTCTGCGAACCCTCTGAAGCATTGGGAACAATGGGAATGAGCTCTTGCCAGGTGTGGATTGTTTAACTAGAACAAGCGCATTATTTCGTGGAACAAAAGATCTTATAGACAAGGTACTTCATTTTCTTCCATCTCAAAGCCAGCAGGTGGGTGTTTGCCCTGCGGTTATTTCCCTTTGTCTTTTGTGTTTGTTGTGGGGGCTTAACAAATGATTCAGTGCCATGTGTGAGACAATGAGGGTTTTTAATAAGCACACTTCTGAAGGCCACATCCTTTGTCAACGTGACAAGGGCTGTATTTTTGTGGTGCTGCCTGTGCAGCTGGTACCCCTCTTCTGTGCTTGGCAGTGGTGCTCAGAGAGAGCCCAATCTTGTGAGCCTTTGAGCTGCAGTACCAAGTGGCTCTAGGTCTTGAATCTTCCCCCATCCAGCCAAGTGATTTGGCCAGAAAAATAATCTATAGATCAACTTTTGCATAATTTTCCTCTGAGGTGTGTTACCCCTAAAAGTTCACAGGGCAATTTAATGATAGCGCTTATCAAAGAAGCCGGTAACATATGCTATAAAACCTGCTACAGAAGCACAATATACTGCAACAGCAGTTATTAGCAGATCGGTTCATGCTTTTTGAAAGGCTTGTTAAGGAGAAGCTAAAAGAACCCCTATAGTAATTTACAAATACCTGAAAAATGCTTTTTCAGGTTCAGGTCTTCAGCACTGTGTAATGAACTGTACAAAAGTAGTGTAAGTTTGCAGTCTGCTGCTGCCCCTCTAACAAGCTTGCTGAGTCATGATTTTCTGTTAGTACTGATATAATAGAATCTGTAACTGGTGTTTCATGAATAACTGTGAGAAACTTACTAGGAAGGACAGGCTTTTTTTCCCTCCTCCTCCTGCCAGCAGGTGCTCCAGATGTACTCTGTAAGGGAAATGGACAGCTATGGCAGCACCAATGTGACGCTCTTTCTTCCCATTTCTTCTCTGGTATCAATCTCTGGCTCTTCAGAGCAGCAATTGGCACATGAAATTTGTCTTGCACAGTATGGGGGAAACAGCACAGTATTGAAGACATGATGGTGATGATGATATTGTGGTAGCATCAGGGAAATACTTTTCCAAAGATCAAGAGGGAAAAGCAGACGCTTAAGAATATAGTCCTTTCTACAGATCACTTGGCATTCATCTCTGTGGGAACATTGAACAGAGAAGGAACCGCTGCCATTTTACAGGGCTGGACACAGATGGAAAGGAGATCAAATTGGCACAAATGGCATTGAAGCCATGTCTCCTGAGTCCCATTCATGTGCTTGGCAATCTCTGTCTTCATATTGAGATGTGAGCAAAAGGCATTCCTGACATAAATCTGGTTAAAGATGAAACTAACTGTTGAGTTGATTTAAAGTCAACTTTATCCGACACTTAATTTCCAGAAATTAATGGTCAGGTATTTGCATCTTTGGATATTCACCCTTGAAGCACCCAAAAGGTAATAACAATTGATAAGACATATAAAAGGAGCCTTTCCTTCATTCTGTTGTCTTTGGCAGTCATTTTTCATTCCTTGGTTGCACACATGCATTTTGTGCCTCAGCAAGTGTGCAACCCATGTGACCTTGCTAGGTGGGAGCTTTATAGTCAAGGTGAAGAAAATATGGACAAGGGAAAGAATTGTTAAGTGGGCTGAATGTGAGACAACAATAGGTTATGCTGAAAGGGGGAATAAAGGTTAGAGATGATTTACAGAGGGACTGCTGTTCTACAATATTTTTATTAATGGCTTGGGTAGGTGAGAGTACACATAAAACTGATCCAAAATTTAGAAGATCAAAATATACAGGAAAAACAGTAGAACTCTAAAGACCAAACTAATAAAGTGAGCAGAAATTCCCCAGTGCTCAGGGCAAGCCTGTGCTATTGGGGACTAATAATAATAGTTTCTTATATACTGTTAGAGCTTTACATTTGAAAGAGAAAAAGAAGCCAGGCATAAATATAGTCATTGATCAGAGGGAGATCACTGTAAGTGAGATGAATGTGAACCTAAAATGTCAGGCAATATTTTTCTACTGAAGATAAGGCTAGGCACAAGGTCCTTAGCTCTGTCTTAAACGATGTGAATAATTCTACTCATTCGTGTTTGGAAAGGATTAATTCACACTGGAAAAGGTACAGCAAAAGGCTACTAGGACACTAGGGGAGTGGAAAACCTGTCTTATAAGTGGAGACTAAGCAGATTTAGCTGTTTTACTTTGGCAATGTAACTGTTCTCTAAATATACACCATGAGGTAATATCAGAGGCTGGGTGCAGAACCAGTTCTATGAAAACAAATAAGCAGGATCTGATGAGTGATGTCTAGAACTTGGAAGAAAAACCTGTAAGTATTAATAATATAGATATAGTAATACTGAAAACTGTAAATGAGAGAAAGCCTGATCAGTTCATGAACAGGTTTTGTAACAGGGACAGATGCTGTAGCCAGTACTTCCAATCTTAATATTATTAAAGGCCAAGGGAAGCTCATGGGGTTTATTTTTAAATTACTTCAAACTGAGTGGTCGTATAGTCCTGTGAGCCCTTAAGTTCATGACAGGTCTTTGAAATAAAGTTCTGTACTTTGGAGTGAAGTCAGAATCGCTTTTAATCAGATTGCTTTTGGCTGTCACCAAAGACCTGCATGCTCAGATCTTAATGTAAAATTCTATTGCTCTGGGATTAATAGTTGGATCATCTTCTAAAGTCAGTTGGTATAATTCCTCTGATTTCAGTGGAGTTATGCTGATTTCCACCAGCCCAGTAGCTTAAAGTAATGGGGAATTAATGAATTTTATATTAAGTCAAAGAAAAGAATATAGCCAACGTTCCCTGTGCTATCTGGAGGATTATAGTAAAGAGTACAAATTTTTTAAAGTACCTATCAACCTGTCATTATAGAACTTTATGATATATGGAGACCACCTGAAAACCTTTAAAAGTCTGGGATTTTAAGTTGTCTTGTTCTAGGAGATTGTTGGCAAGAATCACAGTACCACAGAAGTCTAGAAAGAGAAAGCAATAGACCAGGTAGGGAAAGGACAGACCACATAGATCACATCTAACTTCTTGCTTGCAATTATACATACCCTATGTTCATGGAAAAAAATGGTTTGGAAAAAGCTAGTTTCTAGTATGATAGTCTGTAATGAAGACCTTTCAAATCTAAGGTCTTCAGATTTCAAAATCATTGTAGATTTGAAAGTTCTTTTCTAATCTTGCAAAAGTCTTCTAGGAAAATAAACCAGGGAGAATCTAGTCTGAACTAAAGTGTCCAGGTCTTAAACAAAACCAGAACTGGACAAAATCACAGAAGCTGGAAGGGACCAGGTTATTCAGAACAATGTCTGGTTGACTCTTCAACATTTTAGAGGATGAAGACTCCATAACATCTCTGAGCAACTTGTTCCAGGATTTGATCATCCTCAAGGTAAAACAAATGTTTGGCATTTTTTTTCCCTCATGTTTAATGGAGTTTTCATCTATTCAGTTTGTGTCCGTTGCTTCTTGTCCTTTCACTTGGCACCACTGAGAAGCATCTGGCTCATCTTCTTTATGCTTTCCCATCAGGTATCTATATATACAGATAAAATCTCCCTGAGGCTTCTCTTCTCCAGGACAAACAATCCCATTTCTCTCAACCTCTCCTCCCATGAGAGATGCTCCAGTCTCTTAATCATCTTTGCGGCTCTTAATCCTGCCCAAGGGATTAAGCTGAGGCTTCCTTACCCTTCTTGAAGATTTGGAACACTGGAAGATGAAGATTGAAAGATTTTCTTGAAGATTTGCATTCTTCCAATCCTCCAAAAATCACCCTGATCATTATGACCTTTGAACAACAGTTAAGAGTGATCTCACAATGATGTTGGCCAGCTCCCACAGTGCTTGACAGTTCCATCAGGTCCATGGGCTTGTATATGTCTTGTTTAAGTATTTCCTAGCCAGTTTCCCCACTACTGAGCAGAAGTCTCCATTTCAACAATAAAAAAAAAAAAAAAAGAAAGAAAAACATCACTAAGCTGTTGTCCTTGCAGCGAGTTGACCTCATGCAGTCTGTGTCTATCGCTAGACTGACTGCTGGTTGGTGTTACACAGCAATAGGCAGGAAGCCACAGCACTCTTGCATGAGGAAATCTGATACAAACAAGAATTATATATTTCTTTAGTGCCCAAACATTCAACAGTATTCTTCCGTGGGTAACTCCACAACAAGGCACTAGTGATGCTTAAAAGATTTAAAATGAACTTAGCAGTTGAGATGTAAATGAGATGAATAAGGGAATGGAACAACATGAAAGCAAAAAAAAAAAACACCTAAATGGATTATTTTCTCACATGTTCTTTTATCATTTTAAATATCTATACTTAGTCAACGGGCTGTCTGCCGCAATCACCAACTAAATTTTCCTTCAGTCAACTATGTGTGTTTTTCAGGAGAGTCTTTTGATGCCGCTTTATATTTTCTAATATCTTTCATTTTTTAAAATCTCCATTATATCTGGAGATGAAATCCAGTGCTCTGAAAGACTGCCTGTTGTAGGCAACCCTTTGAGAATGCTCACTGCAGATTGCCAGGCTTCAACCTGACATGGCTCTTTTCCCCCTGCAACTTGTGTTTCATTCTAAAAAGCATTCTGGTGCTGAGGTCTCCACATGCCTGCTCTGTTTTTCCATTGTTTGGTTCTGTGTATGTATTTTTTTTGGATCAATATTTGAAACAACTCTGTCAGATTGCTGACTTACGTACCTTGAAACAGCAGTGGATGATCAGCAAGAATTTGTGAAATGGAAAACAAATAAATTAACTTTTATAGTTTTGGGAGAGTGATTCTCGGTATGACTCACCACTTGTTTTAACTGTGAATTCTGACTCACTGTGTAGCGTACCAGGGAAAAGTAATGATAGAAATAGCAAAAATCTCTAGCAGTCATACCTTGGGTCCTATATAGTGATTCACAGCATCTGGAGTTCACCCATCCCACAGAGACCACCAGATGATTATTTCTAGAAGCCCTAGGTCCTGGTAGGTCAATATCTGCTACTTACTTTCTCCTCTGTCTTTATGGATAGGAGTTTTGGTGTGGCTAGGCTACTGTAGGCTCTGAACCTGAGGGTGGTCTTTGGTGATGCCTTTTGAGTGGATGTGGAGATGTATAGCAGGTGAGGTGGTCATTTGGGACTGCTGTGTAAAACCCAGGATAGCTGAAGCACAAGGCTCTTCTTTAGCTTCTGCCACACACCTTTGTCCTTTTGGGCCATCGATCAGGCTTTGTCCCATTGGCAAACCAAAATGAACAGTGCAATCCAGTTCACTAATAGTAAGGGGGAATAAAAGGGATAAAAGAAAGAAGAAAATGCTCTACCTCCAGTTTAGGGGTTAGTGTCTTTCTGTAATGTGTGGGAACACATGCATGGCAAGGATTATCTTGGAGAAAATTGCGCAACATTTGTTGTGTCAATGTCTCAGCATCCACATACAATAAACTTGTTTTATCTTCAGTGCGGGAAATCCCTTGCTGGCTGTCCAAATCAGGTTCTGACTGGAAGGTCTCTTATCCTGATGACTTTGTCTCACCTAGATGCTGTTTTACTATCTAGTTAACAGAGTCTGCAGTCTCTACGATGTATTCATTACCTTCGCTTTTCTTTCACACTTTGTTTGAATAGACTCTTGTTCTATGTCATTCCTGAGGTAACGCAACTGACTGGTACTACCTAAAGAGTCTTATAGTTGAGGAGATGTTTCCAATACTTTAATAACCAGTTTGTCAGCTGCATTCATTGTAATGTGATGCTGCAAGCAAATACCAAGCTTGGCGGTTTGACCACAGCAACAATTAGCCCTGAAGTGACTTTCTGCTATAGGTGGTCACTTCATTACTTATTTATGAAACTGAAATGTTTCTGTTAATAAAACACAGCTGTAGCTTCGCAGGGAAAGATTGATGTGTGAGTGCTTTGCTTCCTCTATGGTTTAATGCATTCACTGAGCGGTAATGTCTCTGACATAAGGAATAAAACTAGGAAAAAATAAGAAATGATAGAAGCAGCAGCTTTGAGCTCAGTGATGTCTCTTAGGAGAAGAACAAGCAATAATTGCCATGTCAGTATTTCAACCTATGCCCAGTGAGATGCAATCCTATGAGCTAATAGTGCCTGCTACTAGAGCAGCTAGGCACAAACCAGTCCTTTGAACCCATTTGCAGCCTGGGCTTGTGTTCTTGTGCAAGGAAGACCACACAGTGACAACGAGCCAGCATCCTGTTTTCATAAAACCATACATCTCAGAGTGCAGCCTGGTCCTGGGAGTCACAGACACCATTTAATAGGCAAGACCCAGAATTCCCCTTAGAATTCCAGTTGTTATGTACTGCTGGCAAAGGGAGAAGAACACATGTAGCAAATCAAATTACCTTGGGATTAATACTGAGATGTTGAGGTCACTTCATGCCTAGTATTAGTGTTTAACAAGTGGGGTTTTTCTCATATAAACATAAGCAATAGAAGGGAACTGACAACTTGGGCTATTGGCAGCTCCCACAGTATGGCAGTCGAGGGGGTGAGAGCAGCCAAGGGACACAAGTCACAGCTGATGGTTTTAAATAGAGACCAGCAGAGGAGGACAAATGGAGTTATGGAGTGAGTGGTTCACAAAGACCTGGGCAACTGGGACCTTCCCTAGTGGAAGAAGTTCCTTGTTTCCCTGGACTAATTAAAAATGCTTCTGTATAATCTAGAGGAAGATAGAATGTCTTTTTCTTTCTTCAAAGGCCTAGTGTCTCTGTGTCAATTTTTTTGAATAGAGTCTGGCTGAGAGCCTGCAGTGGCTGTGGCGGTCAGTGTTTAGGCTGTCAGGAAGCAAGATGAGCTTACGCAAAACCACAACGGCATGAGCTAGTTTTAGGCAAAATGCACTCAGACAAAGCAATGGTATACTCCACCAGCTTCCACCTTCCTGGTGCACCTAACAGAAATAACTACAGATGAATCTGAGCAGCAGGTGTACTGGGCCTTCATCAGGCTGGGGTCAAGTGCGTGTGCTGAAGTTTATGTACCCCATAGGCCTTTTGACTGAAATGTGTCTGCTGCACAACTACACGCTTGCCTAGTTGGAACTGGATGACTTTAACTTTGCTTTCACTGAACTCTCTGGGAGTGTTTGTCCTTCACCTGAATGGGAGAAGGGACAAGCATCACCTTAGTCTTCAAACGCAATGGCAGTGTAGCCACACAGGAGGAAACAAGAAAAAAAAACAACAACCCAAGAGGTTACAGCAGTGAAACACCAGGTGGGTGTGTTTATCCTTTTATGAAGCTTATAGAGCCAAATATGGACTAACAATAGGTGCTTCACAGGGCAGAATGTCACACTTTAGTCAGAATCGTTTCAGTTCTCTGATTAACTTACAAATATACCCTTAAGAAAAAGAGAAGTACCCAAGAAAGAAGGAAATTGGATTCAATATTAATACAATTTTTTTGGTACTTGAATGATATGGTTGGATAAATATTTCCAACATTCCTTGAAACGCCAAAGCCATAAAAAGTACTGAATGCAAAGCAGAGGTCTTTAAAGTCATTAAAAATTCTTCCTTCCAAAAATAAGCAAGTAAATGAAATGAGAATTCAGCCTGCATTATATTTTCTCCTTTTAGCTTTAGGTAAACACAGCCAGAAGTTCAGTTCTCTATTTATTTGCAAACACTGCATAATAAACATAAATGTAGTGCTGTTAAGAATAATAATGCAATGCTAATGATTCTGAAAAGCGAGAAGGGAATAAAAGAACCATCTGAAGGAAAGGGACAGGTAATTAGGCAAAGCAGGGAGATGAAAAGGTAGATAAGTACCTAAGAAAATTACACAGTAAAGGTGATTAAGAATAAAGGAATAGAAACTGTACATTATATACTAGAATGGAAAATATGGAAAGTGCTGACAAGGGTGAGCTGTGAAAGGTGAACCTAAACTGCAAGTGTTAAGTGTTTGAAAAGTAGCTTTCCCACCCTGTTCATCTGCTCAGACAATCTAGTTTTCAAAATAACTGGGGTGAGACTTTGCTTTATAACTGAGAACACTGACCACAAATACAGAGCAAGCATGAGACTTCTGCTCTCCAGATCTGGTGTAGAGCCCTTTGCTGCCCTGACAAGTCTCCAGCTCTTCCAGCCCCTCCCTCCCACCTACCTTTTTGTATTATGCTCTTCACTGCTGCTCAGCCATGTTTTTTTCACCCGTGGCCCATTTCCTGCAGTACAGTTGGCCAAGAAGGTTTCCATCTCCTCTTGGATGGACTCCCAGTAACTGGAAATTTAAGGGATGACACCTGGATCAACACATCTAGGCTAAAAATACAAGGCTTTTGCATATGGGCAAGAGAGGAAGGTTCTCAGGCTGACAACCACAAGACACTAACAGTCCCAGAGGATCAGCACAGGGGTTCTAAGGGGTAGTGACCAGTAGATTACATAAATTAATCATGGGTTTAAGTAAATCTTTGCTCCTACTTCTTTCTGTACCACTTTTTCCATTGCCTTTGGAATGACTTTATTTCTGTTTCCCAGGCCTATAACTGGAAGAACACAGACTAATACAGGTATTATAGAGATATTAAAGGAAAAAATGATGCTGATATTGTATGTAGGGGGGGAAAAAAGTGCACAGAGTACTCAAACCTTAAAAAGAGCACGCTATTAATTCATTTTATTAGTAACCATAAAATAAAACGTTCTAAAAGTTTTATTTTAATGCTTTTTTGTGGTCAGCAATAAAAATTGGATTGCTTTCCATTTGCAAGTAGTGAGATCAGGACCCTACTGTTTGTAATATGAAGTCTGCTAACTGAGAACAAGCTCTCTTCCTTGTAATTAGTTGCTACAGAGATGTTGCCGAAGAGCAACGGTTTTACTATTGCCAGTGAATGCCTCTGATTGAAGGACATTTTAATCAGAAGTTACATTTTGAAAGGAACAGTAAAATTGCACAAGTTCAGCTTTTCCCTGGGAAAAGCTCTGGCTCAGCTGCCTGGAGCGGTGGTGGGAAGCTCTGACTCCTTGTGTGTATTGCTGCCGTGCGCAGCTACAGGGGTTGCCAGGTTTTTCTCCTGAGGCAGGAGTGGCTGTGCAAGTAGAGCAGCATCCAGATGTTATCGGATACACAGAAGTGCGGAGAGCAAACAAAATACGAAGTAGAGCCATACAGTGGCACTGTTTCATGTGAAAAAGTCTTTTTTGCTAGTGCTAATGACAGTGGTCCATCTTCTCTCAGACTTGATTCATCCCTGTCTCTGCTATACACACCTTCTAATTTTTTGGCGGTAAAATGATTCTGACCAGCCACCTTTTTACATTATAATCATGTTTGAGTATCCTGAACACCCCAATAGGGAACAATTAAATAGCCTAAACACTCAAATGAAGGGGTCCCTGTGAAGTATCAAATAAAACACCAACAGATTAGGCCTGGTGTAAGTCAGTAGTTGCTTTGGAAGGTGCATGCCGTGGTGCATTGGTTTCCCACCTGTGAGGTGCTTAAGGGCACTGTGATATTTAAAATTTGTAGATAGTAAAGTGGTAAATATTTTTAAACAGTACTTTTCACAGCTGAATGAGTTACTTCCCCTCCGACAGTGCAAACTTGACTTTTGTCTAAGATTAACAGCAAGGATGCTTTATGTGTTTTAATACTACTTCATTTTAGCTCAACCAACCAACCGTTATTATTATTACTTAAACATTTCTAACCAAATGTCACCTGTACTCCTTAAGCATGTCACAGTAATGAAAATTTAGTTGATTTAGTGATTAACTGAGTGGATTTAATTATGTTGGGTAAATAATATTATATGATAACGTAAGGTAATTTATTTCTTTTTAATCTTAGAACCCTATATGCTGCAATCAGGTTCTTTAAATATTTACTGAAGTGCTTAGATGTAATAAATCTGATGGAATTATTCTTGACTGACACAGTGCTAGTGCCAGTGTAAGTTCCTTCTCTGAGCTTTTATAGAAAAGGTGGAGAAAATGCTCCTGATACACTATAGATGCAGGGAAAATTATTTCTTAGGCATTCCCAGGCTCTCGTTCATACTCTTAGTACCTCAGGGCCTTAAGCTGCCTTGGTAGTAGACCAGCAAGGGACCGCAACTGGCCTCCCTTCTTCCTACCAGTGTTCCCACAGCTCATCTTGGGCAGAGAGGAAAGCAGGAGCAGGAGGAGGTGGCTCAGGTGAGGGAAAAGTGGTTGGTGATGCAACAGTGGTGATGGGAGGAGGTCACAGGATGCAGAGGGACAAAGTGTGATGAGGATCTCCTTTGGGAGAGTCATGTTTGACATCAGGGCAGAGGCTCAGCTTCATTTCTGGTGCTGCTGCTCCACTGACTGTCCTGACTTCCACAAACATGACAGAGAAGTGTATGTCTACAACCAAGAACTATACACCTGATTCTTATTGCATCTTGCTATGTTTTATTCCTGTTAACATTTATAAAGAAAATGAAATATTTACTGCTTTAATACACGCAGGCCTTTGGAGTCTCATAAAAATTCTCTATCGATTCAGTTCTTTACTAAACTATTATATAAAACTTCTATAAGGATCCATAAAGTTTCTAATTATAGCAAAGCTGGTATAAGTCTGCGTCTGCCTTTTTATAGCAGTTGGAATACAGCCGTTGGCAACCGCATGGGGATTTTGTTACACAGTTGTGCACATCTCAGACATGTCTGGAGGTAGGCAGTGTGTTACGATTGCCTTCAGTTACAGGTTAAGCCCCTATTTTGACCAAAACTACAGTAGATACCTGACAAGATCTGAACATGTAGAGTGAGAAGCTGAAGGCTGTAGCAGCTGCTGGGTGATGAGCTGTTCTAAAACTCAGACCATTTCAAGTAGGTGCTCAAGTGAGGATCAAGCCTGTTTAAAATAACTGTCCAACTTTGTGGGCTGAATATTTGCAAATTGGACTCTACATCCACAGACAGTTCATAGAATGGTTCCGAAGTTACTAGATGATTTTGCAAGTACAGTATTGTCAGAAGTGGCAAAACTTATATGAATGTATTTAATGGCTCAGGTCTATAGCAAATCTCCCAATATGCAGATGTTTGAAGTGTCTGCTTTCTCAAAAAATAGGTAAACATGTTAAAAACCTCTAGCTACCTGACAGTCTCCATCATGATGAAGTACATGGTACCCTTTTTATTTTCTGTCTATTTTTAATGCTGAGATGTCTCTGTTCTTCCTAGTGGAAAAAGAATAAATCTGGTCTACTGTCTACCATAAGTATTGAGAAGCAGGATAGCCTGACAGAACAGAGAATGCTAATAGCAATCTGAGTACAGATTGCTAAATATATCACCAAATATTTATTTAATCATCTTTAGAGAAATTATAAATGCTAGAAAAAGGAGGGGAAATGATAAAAATTCCTACAATTAATAAAATTCCTGGAAAGTAGGACTGGAGATGAGATCCATTAAAATCAAGACATAATATTCTCCCACAGGTACTAACAATATTTAGAAGAAGCCCCAAAGGCAGTAGTCACCTCACTAAACTCTTGAGATATTTTCATGCCTTGCCAAATGCAGGAAAAACTCCAAACTGGAGAACACGAGCAGGATGTGAGACATCCTTATCTGCTGACTAAATGCTGATACGAACAACACTTACAGTGCAATAATGTTATCCTTGCAAGACAATCTTCTAAGCTGTTTGTGGTCTGTGCCACCAGTCTGACAACTGACATCATGACCATCGGGCACCACCTTCTTGCACTTAGAAAATGGATTCTGTAATTTGTAGTGCTGATCCTCAGGATTCATCAGCAGGTGAGATCTGAGCGTGGTCAGCCTGCTCAGTTGTGATGTCCACACAAATCATATCACGCATGGATGTCAGTGCTGCTTGAACCTCCTGCTGCTACAGATAATTCGTTTTCAGGCTTGAGTGCTGAGAAATGTGCAACATGTGATAGAGGAACTTAAAAAATACTCTGTAATCTGCTACTTCTGAGGCAAAAAGGAGTTCTTTAACATCTATTAAGCAGTTGTTCACAGGAACTAGGCTGTGACAGCCATAAACCCATGTGCAGTGCTTACAGCTTAGCACAATAATGATGGCTTATTGATATTTACAGCACATTTGAAAGCATCAAGGTTCTTCACATTATTTACAATATATATACCTCTACAGCTCCATCCAATCATTTTCAGATATAACTGGATGCACTGTGGAAATAAAACCTGTTTTCACCTACACATGCAGGGAAATTAGACTTAGAGATGCCTATTTTGGACACCTAACAATCAATTCATGCTAGCAGATCTTTATAGCTGCCATATATCCTATTATTCTTGGATGTGGCTTATTTTTAATTTCTAAAGAGCTGAGCCAGGCAGATTTTTATCTCAGAGCCACTAAGAGAGTGGAGGAGCTACAGGGCTTGGGAGACAAGCTCCTGGTGCAAGAGGTCTGGGTGCTGCAGTTGTGAAGCACTGCAGGACACAAGGGTTGTAGGTACCACAAACTCGCCTCATCTGGGCATCTTTGACAGGGATGCTGGCTTGGCAGCAGGCACAGTTCTCTCTTCCACTTATTCCTTCTGCTGCCTTCCCTGCCTGAGATGGTCAGAGCATGTGAACTCCAGTCCCAGAATTCTAACTCAATTCTTTGGGTTAGAATTGTGCTACTTCAGCACTCCAGCTTTTGTTTGACTTGAGGGACTGTTCTTATACATAGGTCTGTCAGGTTAATATCTAATACTTCCCATCCACTTTTAATTTTCTCTGAATAACAGAGAAAACTGAGTTAATTCACCTTAGCCCTTGGATGCCTGAAGTTTTCAGGTACAGTATAGAATAACAGCATAAATAAAGCTTTACTTTTATTAGGAATTGCCAACAATATTTTGTAAATTCAGCTTGCAACTGGAAAACATTCTCTTGTATTGTAGAAGGCTTTGGGTTGGAAGGCACCTTAAAGATCACCTGGTTCCAAACCCCCTGCCATGGGCAGGGACACCTCCCACTAGACCAGGTTGCTCAAAGCCCAGTGAACCTGGTCTCAAACACTTCCAGGGAGGATGGATCCACACCTGCTCTGGGCAACCTGTTCTAGTGTCTCATCACCCTCTCAGTGAAGAGTTCCTTCCTTACATCTAATCTAAATCTACCCTCTTTCATCTTGAAACCGTTACCCCTTATCCTATCACTACACTCCCTGATAGGGAGTTCTTCCCCATCTTTCCTGTAGGGCCCCTTTCAGGCTGATATAAGGTCTCCCCTTATCAGTGGGAAAATGTGCTTTTTCGGTTCAGAAAGCATGTATTTTGAATTGAGGGAGACAAAAAAATTTTTTTTTTAAATCTTTTTTAGACATAAAGAAAGCACAAAGCAATTCTCCTTGTAACATCCTGCATATAAAACACCTGACACGAAACATTGAATGGCAGCTAAAAGACAAGTTATGCAGAAAAATGAATTCATTTTCTCTTCTCCTTCCTGTCACTTTAGACTGAGTCAAAATGTGGCCCCAGATCAGAGGTTAGATCAGAGAGGGATTTAGGTGCCACTGAGCTGCTGAAATTGAAATGGAGAGTGCTCCGACTGGGTGCTGAAGCTGTCTCTTGGCACTTGCAGATGGGCAGTCTTTGGGGTAGGCGGGCACTGCTCTCACATTTAATCCTCACCAGGCTTCACAGATTGAGAGTCTCTCTTCCTTTTCTCAAAGGATCTCAAGCCTCAGAGCAAATCTAGCGGTTTGGCCTCAGCACCAAATAGAGCTAACAAAAGAGGTCATACAGTTTGTTCCCTGTTATCCAGTCAGGACACTAGCTTAGGGTTCAGAAGACCTGGATTCAGCTATTGCTTTTGTTGTGCCACATGAATTTGTAAGTTTGGGCTACCCTGGGCTCTGTGAGGACCCCCAAGTCCTTCCACTCAAGCTGTTCCACTTTGCCTGACATAATTAAATATTAATTGGGCCAGACTGAGAGAGTAAATGACTTTTTATAGCCTGACAACTAGGCCACTCACCCAGGAGAAGAAAATCTCAAGTTTTAGCAATCATATTTTACAATTAGAAGCATAGAGCTATATTTAAATATGTGAATTTTTGTTCGATTTTTGAAAACATTTAGGTGTTGTCTGTTCAAACTTCACCGTGCTGAGCCCTTTTGAGGACCAATCCCCCTTATTGGGATGCCTAATGTAAGCACATATACATTGAAGCTTATGACCCCATTTAAAAAAAAAAAGCAACAAACAACCCTGCACCTTTCAGCTGACTGTGAAGAATCGAAGAACAAAGTTCAGCTCAGTCTGATGCTGCAGGAGATGAGTCACTTTGGAGTTTTTTCAACCAAAGAGTGAGTTGCTATAAATCACTGCCTGCTACCCAGTTTGAAACAAGAGGGCTGCTATTTCTGGAAGCCTTGTTGGGAGCACTTACATTTCCAGACATACATTTTCTTTCATAAACTTCAACAAATAAAAAAAATTGTAGTTTCTTATAAGATCCAAGCTCACATTTCCCGCTAGTATAAGTAACCATCTGATGGATTAAGGCAGATTTTCCAAGGTAAGCGCTTGTGCTAGGCGTTGGTAGAGCTTAACCCACATGGCGCAAAGCACACAGAAACCCCTTGTCCTGGTGTGACACTCACAGCCAGCTCTGGAGTTGTGTTTGGGAGGAGTTTGTATTGTGAATGCCTTTTATCTTGTCTCCTGTGTGCGATGAAGCAGCGTGAGCCGGCACAGGTAGTTGCAATATTCAGGTTCATTACGGTTAAACCACATGCCTGTTGAGCACAGACTTTTGTTTCCTTGGAAGCTGCAAGAGCAAGCTTTAGATTTACAGAGGTTGGATCCCAGAGACAGACACAGCAAGCGCTCCTGCAGTACTTCATACCCCTACTATTTCAATGTCTTATAGGATGGGATGACGCCATTGCCTCTTTTAGTGACCCAGGAACATGGAGGTGACTGGCCTGGAGCAGCTGGAGGGCAGGTGGTGGCACAGATACTGCTGCACACACAGGGACCTCCTCCTGCCTGGGGGAAACTGGTGCTCTGGGCACACACCATCCAGTTTGGAGTCAGGGTGTGAAAGTGCGACCAGCCCCACACAGGAGTCACAAACACGCCACTGTGAGATTGACCAGCCAACGGGGTTTTTATGCAGCTTAAATAATTGAACCAGCAATGCTGAATAATAAATGATTTTAAACATTTCATAAAATTTAGCTATTAAAGATTAAATTTTTTGACTTTCAATATATTTTATCTTGAAAGTATTTCTATTCACTGGTTTGCTCTAAATCAAAATAACTGTAATCTCTTCGCTGAAAAATACTTCTAACTCAAATGAAATACATAAAAAAATAACTCCTCTAGTTATCCTAAGATGCTTACAGTAGATGAAAGTAGATAGTATTTTTGTTTGTGAAATTAGATGGTACAATGTCTGCCTGTCTTTTTAAATTGAAAAACTGTGTGATCCTTGACTGGGAGGGGATCTTGCTCTTGACTTTCAAAAATTAACTGGTGTTCATACACAATTTCTAAGCTTTTTCAAGCATTCTGTGAATGTATCATGCACTTCAGATTTCTCATCATAAAAATCTGACAGTAAAAATAATGCTTTCCTCAAGTTATTCTTAGTATTTGAGAAATGTACAGACCAGAATGAAATAAGATGTTAATTTTATGATCTCTCTCTTTAATAAAATATACTGTAGTTTAATAGAATTAGGGAAGACCTTTGCAGACTGGTGAAATTACATGTCCAGGTTTTTTTTCTTTTGCTACAGAAGTTCTTCATTAAAGATTCACAACAAGCCATACCTGAATAATTTAGATTGCCTTAATTCACTGGGCACGGTAGTTAAGGTAAAAAAGACCACAGTCATTCAGGCAACAGAAAGACTGTGTTCCAGAAAAAGAGCTTTATTAAAGCCACTCTCTTTGGATAGTAGACACTCTGTGTGTGTATTTATCTACATTTTAATGTTGGCTTATTCTTGTCTGTTCTGTGTAGGTGGTTTCTAGTTTTAGGATGCTAGATTGATAGTGGAGTTATTTGCTGTTTAATAAACTCTGGGCCATTTCCACTCAAGTCAGTGGAAAAAAGAGTCTTTGGTATTTTACATCCCTACCTCGCGTTGAAATGAAGGGTCACAGAGGAATGTGCTCTTGACCCTGACGGAGAGAAGACTATACATTTTCCCAGCAATTCTCACAGTGATTCACGACAATGTGGAGTACTTAATACAATATGGTTTTCAGACAGTCATATAATAAAATATACAGCTCGTAATCTTCAGCTCTATAAACATAGGTCAGTATCTCGTGGGAACTCTCATGATTTAAGTCTGTGAAGTTACTGCTGTGTATTGTAGATCTGACATAGCCCTTACTAGTATTTTTTTTCCAGAGGACAGGCCCCATCCAGAGAGGTGAAAAGCTTAAAGAGTGAGATTACCAATACAATTGCATCTAAATAGTGGACAGTGGTTCTAAAGCCCCATGAGAAACCTTGCTGTATGGTTCACAGCTAACATGGATGTGTGGATGATAATGTACACGCATGCTCTGCCATCTTTGCAGATCTGGTCATCAAAATGCTGGCTGCTACAACAAAAAAAAAGCAGAGATCAGTGCTGAAATTAAATTGAGACCTTAAAAATTCTACTTTATGATGCCTAATTGCTTTCTCAGCTTAGAGCCATAGAAACAAGACTGGAAACTTCCCTTGACGGTGAAGTATTATGATTTTTGCACAAAATGCACACTTTAATGTTGTAGCCTATGCTTCCAGGTGCAGTCATGTCTACTAAGTATATTTGTCAAAGTTGATATTTGAATATCACATTGTGGCCACCACAGTCTCTTTAAAGCCAGTGAAATCATTACATAAATGCCTTGACAGACAGCAGTATCTCTGCAGATGTATCTTGTAATCTCCCCTGAAGTACACGGGAATGTGTTGTCATATTCCAAAAAAAGAGATAGTATTTTGCCTAAGATATGAGCTTCTAAATGAAAGTATAGCAAACCTGTTATTGGTGCAACAGGTCTGTTGTTCACTTCTTCCTGCTGACATGTGAGTATAGCCAGATGCAAAATCAAAAGAGAAACAGGTTTCTTTTTAGCAAAATCCTAATGTCATTGCGAATGCATCTACTGAAAATATTATGGCATCAAATGAAGGCTGAATTCTGTTTATATTATGTTAGTTCAAGTGTTATCTCTCAGATAAGCAAAGCTTATTACAAATACCCTTTGTTAACTCCGTTAGAATAATTATAGAAGAAAACAATAACAATTACATTGTAATTTCTCTGAAAAGTAATAACCCAGAACTTTTTCTGACATCTAAATTAGATTATTGCAAGAAATTGCAAATTAATTAAAGTCGACCCTTCAGGGTTCCTACTCTGAAAAGTCTGAAACCAAAAAGTTCTCTTTCATAAGTCACGGGTGCTTTAAAGACTGTTAAAAGCTTCAGTCCATCTCCCATTTTCTTTAGGTCATTTCAGCTTTCCAAAAAATAATTTCTGGATTTCCAGATGATGAACCTCAGATTCTTCATCACATTGGATGTGGAACTGAATCAGCTAAAATCTCTGTCTTTTTTTTTTATTTTCCCCTAGCATGTAACTTCTGTGTCAGCATGTTTTTGAAGGAAATAATGTGCTGAATCCATATTGGCTGAAATTGTTCTTTCCATTGACTTGTGAAATATTCGTTTTTAAAGCGGAAGGCCAAGGCCAACATCTTCACAACTCAGTACCCCTCAATATTCTATTTGTGATGCTTAGGGTCGAATCCAAATGCAGGACTGAAACCCCATAGATCTGCGTGCAGCAGCATGCAGGCCATGGCCTGTGGTCTTTGTGCCACGTGTGGAGAGATGCTGGGCAGCAGGGTTTGTAGGCAAGGGACTACTTTGTACCAAACAAATCGGTGTAGCTGACCAGTGGGCAAGACATGCAACCCCTTCTTCTCCAGCATATCACAGTTGGAGTCAGAGAAATCTGCTGTGAACGCAGCCATCAGAAATGCCAAATCCAGGAGTGCTTTTTGAATGGGGCTGCCTCCTGAATGGGAGCAGGTGAGCATTTTATCCCCTCCCCAGTATTTCAATGCTCCTGCTGAGCCACCACATTCATTCTGGTACCCTTCATCTGTTCCCAAATCAGGCATCCTGCTCTTCAAAATTGCTGAGCATCCAAAAATTCTTACTCATCGCAGTGAGAGCTGTGGGATAAGTGGTCTGGAAAATCAAGTGATACGTCTCTTTGCTTGAAATAGCATCTCAGGAACTAGTTTTGAAATGCTTGTCGGAAATCCTTTTCTTTCTCCTTGAGTGTGTCTGAAGTGCTCATCAGTTGAGGAACTTCTGATTCAGTTGATCAGCGTACAGACAATAATCCTACTCAGAGCCCCGTGTAAATCTTCCAGTGGACTGCTCCTCAGTTGCCAAGTACAGGTATGCGGTGAAATAAAGGTCGTCTGTAGGAACGTGTTGGAGATTTTTATTCACAGTTCTCTGACAGGAGCAGTTTCTTGTCAATTCACTTGCTTTCCCAGCCTTCTGCTGCTGAATTGGCAGCTGTCAGAGGACATCTCAAAGCCGATAGAAGCAGTGGCCACAAGCCTCTTGGTCTGGCTGATGTTCCCAGCATTTCACCATTCCTGGCTGCAAGACCAGGATCTTGAAAACTGTTGCCAAGGCATGACTCTGGAAAACCCTCTTCAATGTGCTAGTCAGTAAGTTTGGAGTTTTCATCAGTTCAGGTCTCTTCCTGTTGTAAAACTTTGGGATTGTTTAAACAGGAGCATTAACTTTTTTCAAACTACATTGTTTCTGTGTATTTGTTCTAATGCAGTGGGAATTCTGAGCTCCTGTCAGCTCTAGGCCTGTTTCTTGTGCTTTCTCCAGCAAGTTATGATTGCTGTTGCTGTAATTGCTTGTTTCTGCAGGCAAAGAGTTGATCTTCCCTCCATTCTCCCACTAACCAAGAAAAGACTCTCCCATCCATTTGCAGCAGAGAATACCATTTCTCCCACTTCCTGGCTTTTCTGGCAGCTGCAGAGAAACAACTGTCCCACTAATAGTCCCTCCGTTCCAGAGATTAGTGCTTTAAGCATGTGAAAACAATATTTCCCAATTTATTTTGACAGAGTTTTATTTGTCAAGTTTATGGAAAGCTTAACCAAGTCAGATGCTGTGACACTCCTCCCAAAATCTTCTTTAACTGGTTCCAGTGAAGAAGCTGGTGTTTGCTCACCACCCTGTTCTTTCTCCCTGTCCGTCCTTACTGGTATTTTACCATTCAACCCACCTAAAGCCAAGCATACTGTAGATAAAAATATTGTTTTTAATCTCTTTCTCCTACAATGCAGTTATTTTATTAGAAAAAAGTTTGTTTACTAGTATATATCTGACCTGCAGCACAATTATCTAGTATTAGAGCTGACTTAGGCAAATAAATATTAGGAAGTTCTCCTTCATAACCATTTAAATCTGATCTTTTCATGCCTAAGGGGCAGAAACAAATGGGCATTAACCAAGCATGAATTCTGAAGAGTAGGATGTTTTCACCATTTGTTTCTGGTAGTTTTGGGGTAGCTCCCGGTAAGACTAATGAGGGGATCCTAATTGTCAGGTGGAAAGCGACCACTTCATGAACAGTGTTATATGACATGTTTGTCTGCAGAAGTGGGCTAGACACGATGGTGCTCGGTGGTAATGGCAGTTCTGTTCTGCGAAGTCTCTGTTGATGGAGTAGTACTGTGACAACAACCTCCAAAAGCCAGAGAAAGATTTATGGGAAGTGGTGAGGGGAAAAGGTGACTGTGATTACAGCTCCTAGTGTGGATTCCCGTGTGTGCCTTCAGGCTTGTCTGTGAAGACAACAGGTATGCCTCTAACATTAAGCATGTCAGTAGTTTTCTTGAAAGCAAAATCCAAACCCCCTGGAAATCAGTTGTATCCTTTAAGTTTATGCAAACACCCAGGAGCTCTGTTCCGATCTATCAGCAAGCAAGAAAAGTCTGTAGGGGAAAGAGTTGCAGGAGAAGAGCAGCAGTGAGGACTAGAGCAGTGAGCGCGGCAAGCTACGCTCCATCCTCCCATGCATTGTCTCCCTGGAGTATGTGATGCCGATCCCCTGCGGTGCTGAGTGATGAACAGTGACAGGCTGAGGAATGAGATGTCTTCCTGCAGCAGCAGAGAAATGAGTCCCTGTGTGTAAAGACTAACACTGACACCCTCCCTGAAACAGAGCAGGCAAAGCAGTGAGGGGCTTCCTGCAGGGAATAATGCTGCGATGGAGCAGGTCATTAGCAATAGCTGTGTAGTATATAATAACAAAAAGCATTCACAAACATTTAATTAAAATGAATGTAATGGCTGGATTTCAGTTGTTATTCCAGAAGTTAAATGTCAGTTACCAATGTGTTAAATTGCACAATAATCATGGCATAAATACATTTCATTGTTCTAATCTGTGACTAGAGTAATGCTGCACATTCAGTAGAATTGTGCTGGGGGCCCTGGCTTTCAACTGCTCTTGCAGGAGCTGTCATCTATCACATTTTCTTGTCATGTTCATATTTTTACTAGTTAAGAAGAAGGGGCTTTTTGTTTTCTGGGCAACTCTGGGCAGTAGTGAGATGGAGAAAGTAGAAGCCAGAGTTTTAATATTCTAGTTTATAATCCTTGTTGGGCTAAAAAGACAACTCCCTGGATTTTTCAGCTTGGGAAGTTATATTAGACTCTAGAGATGTGATTTAAAAAGAAAGCAAACCCGTTTGGACTCATTGTGGAGCCCACTGCAGGCTACAGGGCTTCACAGGAATTCCACCACATTTGTTGGTGCTGTAGACACCAACCTTAGTAGACCAGATGTCACGTCTGTCCAGTCTGGCATCTTGTCTCCAAGAGGGGCTAACGCTGTATGTGTCAGAACACATTCGTGCTGTACTTCTTTGTTGAAAAGAATTAATTCTCGGGGTGCAGAGTAAGTTACATGAAACATCTGCAGATTTTCTGAGGATGCTAGCACACAGAACTGAATTTTTAAAGGGAAAAACATCATGATTTTATGGAATATTTTATTAGAAAAAGCCACACTTAAGAAAGCAGTTCAGTGAATAAACACTTCTGAATAAAGACCTGAACTCCATAAACAGTGTCAAAGCTACCAAAGTTCTTGGATGGCGCTGAGGAGGTCTCCCAGTGTGCCAGTCTCTTACATTAGGTGCACATTTTTTCAAGGTTTCATTCTTTCTTTGGGATGTAAATTTTTTTATGGAGTGAAATTGCTGTGAAACATGACATTATCAGAACTTTAACGAATTGCTTCCTGTTACTCATTAACCTTGCAGATTTCTCTTTAACTCTGAAGTAAGCAGCAGGCACAAAACCATTTCATTGATTCAAGATGCTGTAACATTTTGTCATGGATGAAAATTAACCTGGTGAGCTCCACTTGGGTCAGAAAATGTGCCAGCTTTTAATCTAGTGAACCTCCAGGGAGAAACTCTCCTGTGAGCATCAGGTAATAAATGATAATGGATAAAATGTTCACTGGAAAAAAATCCCTAAGAAATGAGTGACCTGAAGTACATAATATGAAATATTAAAGAAATGCAAAGCCAAGTTAGCAAATGTTTTCCATTCAGTGGCTGAGTATGTCTCTGGCTGGGACGCTTTCCCCGAGGAATCTACTGAGAACATCCCCATGAACACATGGTGCCACTGCTGAGGCTGGGGTCCTACTTCAGGGCTGGGAACCCCCCTCTCCCTTCCCCGTCCCACCACCACTGTCTATGGACCACTAGACAATTCCCCATATTGGGGATTTAGGCTCTGAATATCATATAGGTAACCTGAAGCTGACCCTGTTGTTACCTCCATCCCATCCTCCCACATTCACTATGCCCAAGGAAGGAATGTTGTTTGTTTGGGGGTCCTACATGCCCAAAGGCAAAGCTATCCCAGAAAACAGTTGTGAATGCTCAGAAATAGACCCAGCTGCAGGGAAAACTAGAAGAAGAGGTGGGTTTAGGTGATGGCTACCTATCCCAAAGTACATATTTAGTTTTTTAAAGCGTGTTGGTGCAAGAACTCCACCAGACATAGGTATGAGAAGAGTGAGTGAACACATTTTATGGGTCCAGAAAAAAATGGGGTCACTCAACTCTTTTGGCTATGTGAGCTCCTTCAGCACATCTTTTATCTGCACTGTATGTTTTGTTTCTTCCCATGCTCATGTAAGTATTTGCTGATAGACTCTCTGAAATTAATTTGAGAAATAGGCTGGAGACATCAGATACCATACATGTTCATCTTTGACACAAATGAGCAGCGTGTTTGACATCCAGATGTTTTATGCACTCTAATCTGAGTAACTTCTTGTATTTTAATTCTTAAATGGCAAAAGATCTTATGGAGGTCGTTTCAACCTCTGAGCATTGCCTGTTAAATTGGGGGCAGAAGAAAGGATAACATAAACAGTGTTCATTTGTACATGAAAAGGTCACTTAGAGAAATGAAAAGTTAAGAATTCTGAAGCTAAGAGTTGGATATGAGGAAAAATTTCTTTACTGTAAGAGCAGTTAAGCATTGGAACAGCCTGCTTAGGGAAGTGGTGGAGTCACCATCCCTGGAGGTGTTAAAAAAAACATGTAGATGTGGCACTTCAGACATGGTCTAGTGATCATGGTAGTGTTGAGTTGATGGTTGGACTTGATCTTAGAGGTCGTTTCCAACCTTAATGATTCCATAATTCTATTACTAAGTTCTTATAAGGAAAGGGCATAAATGGGCATCCTGGTTAACCAAGCTTGAGATCACCATTGCTTACCCTACCTTCACATGGTCCTCTGGGAGCTATGTGGCACTGAGCTGGGGCTACTGACAGTACACTCCAGCACGTGTGTTGGAGTTTTGCACTCCGCAGTGGGCTTTCCAGCCCTGGATCCCTGCAGGTGCTCTAAGCAAGTACAATGAGAGAGGGGAACGTGACAGTATCTTATCTCCCACCACTCCTGAGGTGTGTACCTGAGAGCAGTCTGCTGAGGAGCAGGGAATGAAGATTTTGGTCATGTGTAGTTCCAAAGGGCCTTGTAATTGATTCTGAGTGAAGCTGCGAGAGCATCTCAAATCCAATTCCAGTTACTGCACTGTGTCCATCTAAATCCCCCCAACATGTTATTTGGATATTGTGTGCCCTTATAGATTCTCCATAAACCGCCAGGCAGGGCTGCTGTGTGCAGCTAAATTATTGCTGTACTGTAAGACAGAAACTGCCTGTGCACAGCAATATACAATTCTATACAGGGTTTGTTTTTTAACAAGAGAGGTTGTCTACATTTTTATGATGGTCTATGGGTCCCAGGTTTGGGCATCTTCATTAATTTTACTCTGTCTTCCACTGAAGATACCATATATTGTGTTTATTGGTTGTCCATCATGATTTATTGTGACTGTGACTCGGAGTGATGTAGATATTTTAAAATTTTAATTCTGTGCAAGTCTTCACCCAAGAGCAGGTGAGTTTTGAAGAGCAGGCGTGCTGGAAAGGAAGCACTTGAATTTTAGGAGATTGGGAAATGGTGCTTTATTGTCTGAGCTCTTTCGTGTCCCTTCTCTCCACCTTGGCAGCATGCTTCTACTTGAAGGCTCATCAGCATCATAACAAACTTGTATCCTCATGTCTTGCTCCAGACTGGTTTCTTTCCAGTTACTGCTATTGATCTGATAAGTGCTGAGGAGAGATTTCAGAGTGCTAATAATTGCAGTGCATAATAGCCACTGGCTATTTTGAAATCTTTTGTCCTGTCGTAGATGAGGATGATTTCACCAAAACACATGTCATGTCATCATATTTATAGATATAGATGATATATTTATTATACGTTGCCATAATTGGTTGTGGCTAATCAACAAAAGCCGCTATACAGACTTTAATCTAGGCCAGGAAGGAAAAAAACCTCATCTGGCTAGAAGAAAACAATCAAATTTCTCAAGATATCCTTGAGAAAACAAGAAGCAAGAGACCAAATGAAGAAGCTAAAGAGCTTTAATCAAATGCAGTATTATTCCTGTGGTGTATTCAAGACTTTGCAAGTGACTATCCAGGCTTAATGGCATTCACTGACATCATGACAACAGCGGAAGCTCCACAGACAGAAAGGGGAATTAGAAGTATGCAAGGTTAACTGAGATGATACTGCTAGTAATAAGCCACTGAAACTAGACTGTCACTCATCTTCTTCTTCTGCTTCTGGATCCTGATTATCCTGTCAGTTGTTCATACACTTCTCCCATCAGCCACAGTAGAGCAAGGTATGAAAAAGATGGACAAGATGGTCATATACTGAAATCAAATATACTAAATACTGTAAATATAGGGTGTGACATGCCTCAGATTATGTATATGTCATGGCATATCATTTCCCTGCCAAATGATATGACATGATATAGGTTAATGCAATGTGAAATGACACAGCCTAACTCCAAGTGCCATTTGATGCAGAAAGAGGCATTTAAAGATCTAGGTGATGAATCCACAGTGTATGATGACATTTTAACAGTGTATCCAGCCTGCTTGCACTTGGAGTTGTGAAGTTGTTGGACTCTCCTACTTTGGATTTCCTGAGGCTCTCTGCTTCACAACCACTTGCCTTCTTGGTCTGGCTTATGGCTGGAAGTTGGTGCTTCATCTCACTGGTCTTTGACAGGATGACATCTTTCTTCAGCTTTACAAGTGCCAGAAGCCACTTATGATCTATTACCATAATTAAGGTTGGATGTACAGACTTTTTCCTGTGTAACTTTTTTTATTTTCCTCAATTTTCCAAGCTCTTGAAAAATAACACAGTAGCTAATGTTTGCTAGGAGGTCATTCCCACTCCTTCCCAGACAGAAATTTGACTATCCATCTTCCTTCTATGCAACCCTTACATGTTTTCTTTCCATTCCATAATGGAAAGCAAGGCAGGCTGGGTTCTCCAAAAAGCAGCAGTGGAAACAGCAGAAGAGAGATGATGCAGCTTTGCATGCAGAGGTAGAGGACGTCTCAAGGAGCACTTCTGGAAACACATAGGACGCCACACACAAGAAAAAGAGAAGTGTCCACAGGATTCTGAACTGTTTAACAGCAGCAAGAAGCACAGAAACCGTCATGTGCTGCTTTGCAGTTAGCTGACTTCATTGCCAGACTGTTTTTCTTGGTCTGGTACTTGGGGAGGAGAACTGCATTCACTGCAGATGTTCTCTCACATCATGTCTCTCTCAAGCAGCCATGGTAACTAAAAGGAAAAAGACCATGGTGACATGTCCCAAAACAAAGTTAACCAAGTTCTTTGCAGCCAAGTGAGGGCAGGATTCAAACTGGGTTTTTCTTCTGTGTATTTCGGGCCCATAGCTAGAACAAGACTCCCCATCACATATGGGAAGGGTAAGTGTTTGGGCAGCTTGGCAGGAGCTCTAGAGAGCAGAAGAATTAAGTGTGAGGTTCTTCTCTTTGGTGAAGGTTTGAGATTATTGCACCAAGTTTTGGATTTGAGGTGGGTCAGTGGGGTTAATAAGAAAATCTTAACCAAGTTTTGGACACTGATATTTTTCTAAGTGCTAACAGACAGCTTGGAAGAGGAATACTCTGTGGTATGTGCTTTGAGACATAAAAGAGCCTTACAGTTCTGCTGCCATATCCTCCCAAAACTATTATATTTAAGTTTACATCCACAAAAGCTAAAACCGTCAGCACACTTCAGCAGAATGAATAAGACTAAGTAAATTGCCATTCTAGGTCTGACGGACTAACTGAATATACCTTGTTTTCTGGTAGTTCTCAGTCATCTGCTGCGATATTGTCATCCAGTTACTGTTAGTCATCTGAGTGCTAGTGCATAATGGCAGTGACCTAGGCCAGAACAATGATGTTTAAGGAATCATATGGATAAAGTCAAAAGTAGTCCCTACCCTGAAGATTCGTGTAATGAGGCTGGAGATACTGGCCAGTGCTCTGCATGTCTCCATCCTGCTCCTCTGTCTCCTGTGCTTGGGCCTGACACAGTGCAGAACCTCAGATAAAGGTCTGCTTGTCCAGAACCTCTCAGAAAGCTAAAGAAGTACTAGGTTTATGAAAATCAACGGTATGTGGAAGAAAGGCCCACGATCCCTGTTGTCAGGGTCCAGCCTGGTTTCCAAAGCAACATAGCTATTTTTTTCAGGACAACCGACCTGTGGGAGCCTGGGGCAGAAACCCTGCCAGACCCAGCTGTCTGGCTCTCATGTCATTGCACATAGAGCTGGTGTGCAGGTCCCAGCTGGGGGTGCCAGGGAATGTGCTGTAGCTGGGACACATCTGGGTGTCTCTAGCTGAACCCTATGTTCAGGCTTGAAGCAGAGCCATTGGGAGCTGCCAGATGGAGCTGACTCTGAGAGTGCTCCTGGGGTGTCCTTGCATCACTGTCTGGAGCACTAATGGTAAGCAGAGAGCTGCCGACAGCTCTGACCTGAGCCTGGACACTGAAGATACGTAGCTGTGTATAACAGTATATCAAGGGAAAAGAAAAATGGGGACTGCCACTCCAGGAAGTGCTTTGCCTTTCCTGCTTCAAATGTCTTTGGCTTTATCTATCATCTACCTGTAGGAAATGGCAGGAAATGAATTCTTGGTGGTATTTTCATCACAGACCAGGTCTGTGTATCAGAGGCATTTTGTTTCCATTGATGGCCAGGAGAGTGCTTCTGCTTGCTGTAGTGTGGGAGCAGCCCTGCAGCTCCCCACTGCAACCAGGAGGCAGGGACATGGTGCAGAACTTTGGCCATGGGTTGAGAGGTTGAGAGGCCATGGGGGCTGGTCCTGCAGATCCCCTTAGCTTGGGTGCCTAGGAGCTGCAACACCAGGCAGTAATTTGAGTCTGACTTGTGTAATGGGCTTTTTGGCTGTGATCGTTACTTCCAAGATGTTAAATTAAGACTTTTTTGCATACTACTGATATGACAGTGCTACTGACCTTTCATTTTTCTGTAAGTCTGTGCCCTATACTTCCCATCTCACTACTGGGGTGTGCCTACATCTGTGGCTCATATTGGGGGGAAGGTGTTTTAAGTATATAAGTGGGTTTACTGTCATTTACTTACACAGTCCAGAGCTGCTGCAGGCACTAATCTGTATACACAACATTTGATAGAAAAGGTGCAGTTATCTCCAAGGCTCCACAAATGCTGCTTTAGACAATTTCTACTGAAGGGAATTTTCAGATAGAGCGAGGGAGGGCAGTAAGTCTTGTTGCTTAAAGAATGAGTTCAAAGACTTCCACTGAAGTCTGGGGACAGGGTGAAGTGTTCCTGAATTATTAATTCCTGCTCTGTGTAGGGAAAATTTATATGCTGCTTACAACTTAAAAAAAAAAAGTGTCTCCTTGGCTAATGGTGAACTCTAATAAGATAGAGCCTAGCCACTGCTGGCATGAAAATGGGAGCAGTTTTCAGGTTTCCTTCATACCTTACTCTTCCCTTAAATTTTGTTCTTAAATTCCTGCATCATTAACATGCAGTTAATCATTTGGCAATTAATTTAGCAGCCATCTGTCATTTTGTTTCCTTATAACAGTTATAATTTTAAAACAGATGCAGCCATTGGAAGAGACCATTTGCCAATGAGTTTGAGATAACATGATGGTGTCAGTTCATTCCAGGCACAAAACAGAGACTGCACTTTCATCCTTGAGAGGAACCTTTCAAGTGCATTCAAGAATTCCACAGGGCAAATGCCAAGTCTCTGCATCTGTGTCTCCAAGCTATACTCAGACTTTCTTCCATTTCTTTCTGCCTCTAGGGATCCACCAGCCACAGTGTGTCTGAACTGATCGCTTACCACCAGAATCATCTCATCTGTGTTTTGGATATCTTTGATATCTTCGGCTCATCCCTCACAACAACATCTGAGGTAAGACCAATTAAGGGCTGTTGTTTCTTCTCTTGGAGGTTGGTATTCTTGTACTTCTGTGGCCTCTGCTTTGAGACTTCCTGACTAATATCAAGGACTGATCAAATTACTCAGAACTTCTTGTCAGCTATGTTCCTTTTCAAAAGTTTAATTAGCAGAGAATAACAATTTGAAATAAATGTAGCCAAACCAAAAGCCAGCTACTGCAAAGTGCTTAGCTTGTTAGCAGTAAGACTCTTAGGACTGTATCTCTTTTGGAATGGTACAAGCTTAAGACAGTTAGCAGAACTCCACAATCAATGAGTCCCAAACCTGCTTTTACACACACCTGCAGACAAGCTAAAAATATAGAACATCTGGTGTGTGTGTGTGTATATAAAATGAGCTTTTTAAATTTTTCCTATGCATTGGGTACTGCTATTTTGGCTAAACCAACATAATGTTACTGATGTATTTGAGAACTAAATCAGTCCAAAAATGTGATCATTTCTTTGCTCCTGGAGACTTACAAGCCATTATGCAGGACCCTGGAACTCTCATGTCTGGAATAGGGACTGCATATGTATTTTAATGTTATCTTGTGGTACAGCAGGGGTTACTGTGTGAATCACTTCAAGTGTTCGCAAACCTCAGAAGAGCTGGAAGGAAAAGTTTAAAATAGCTAAAGAAAAGTGTTTCTTTATGCAGTAGGTGGTGAACTTCTGGAGCTTCCTGCCATAGGAGTTTGTAGAGGCAGACAATGCGAGCAGGTTCAAAAAGGTATTAGACATTCATGAACCAAGAGTCTATAAATGGATACCCTATAACATCCTTGATACAACAGCTTTGGAGGAGTAAAAAGTAAGCAGAGAGCAGAGAGAGACTAGGTTGATATGCTTGCTCTGAATAGTTTATCCTGTTGCCACCATCTGAATCAGGGTCCTGGGCCAGATGGACCATCGGTCTGACCCAGGAGGTAGTTCCTACATCATCATGCTGTTCATGTATCTTGCACTTGCGCCGTGCAGATTGTCAGGCTCAGCCTTGGCTCTAGAGGTGCAGTCCTTGTCAAATCTGCAATTAGAAGCAGACTCTTCCCAGAGCCCTCTTGCTAGCACAGGTAGCACAGGCTATTTCAGAGCAGAGCTAAGACATATTGGCCAGTCTCTGTAAAGAAAATGGTTACCTTGACTTTTCCAAAGGAGCTATACTTCATAATGCAAATAGCAAGAATCATTTCTCAGCAAGCCTCTTACTTTCAGAGGTAATATATCTCCAGCCGTTTCCATTAGTTCATTGTCCTTCCCCAACACTGTCCTTTGGCTTGGTTGCTTGGCTTCAGTGTGAGGCAAGACTGGATCTGAGTGGCATTTGGCTGACACGCTCCGAAACACTCAGTTCCTCTGGAAGGCCGTGCAAGTACTAGCTGTTTCTGCAGCCACCTTTTTTGGAATCAACAGGACAAATCAAGGACAGTAAATGCCAAAGCAAATGAGGCCTGCACATCTTGGATTTTATTTCCCCACTTGAATCCCCTCAGTGCTGCAAAATACTGCTTGCTTTGAATGGGAATTTTCTTTTTGCATTCCCATTGCTGCATTCTGTGATATCCATCTCTGCTGTCTTTTTTGCAGAGCTTCTGGATGCAGAAATCACTGTTTAGGGTCAGAACATCAGCTGACAGACACGTGCTGCTCAAGCTCCAGTGAAGCTATATTGACATTCTTTGGCTGAAGAGAGCTGGGGCAGTATCTCTGAGAACACAATGTAAAGTGCTTCATATTTCTTTTGCTGGTTCAATGCTTGGAAGAAATCCAGCAAAAAACAATGTGAATTAAAAATGGAAACTACTTCTCCAGCCCTCTCTGCATGCTGGCTTAGCAGTTACATGAATTAACTGGGCATGCCTTTTTCTTAGTACAATGCAAACATCTCCACACAAGCAACTTGGTGTTAAAATGTGTGCAGTTAAAATGTGAAAAATGGGTGTTAATCTTGCCTTCTTACGACCCTGTCACCATAGCTGAATGTACTTTATCAGAGAGAGTACCTTTTAGGTGACTGTACCCCAATAAAACTCTCACAGGCTTTCGGTTCTTTCCATTAGCTTGCTTACTGATTGAATTGATTTCATCATTTGCAAGGAACAGATCGAAGGCATCTCAGCACATCTAACACACAATGCAGACCATTAAGAAGCATGAAAGAAAAGCCAGCCAGTTCACACACAAACTCAGTATAATAAACCTAAGGACCCTGCACAAAAGCAAACCCAGTAACTGTCAGAAAAAACACTTTGGTAGGAAAAGGGAGCTTCAGATATTTAGACAGTGCTGCTCCTAAAGCCTATATAGGGACAAAGCATTCTTGTCACAGTTTGCAACAGCCATGATTAAAAACTATTTGAGGGTAAAAGTGTTTTCTGGTATTTATCAGTGGGTCATTAACCTTAACAATATCAACATTTCAATTGTCAGCAAGATTAAAAAAGCCCATTATAGCAAAATGAGCACATTGTACGTAGAGATATTGGAGTGCTGATGAATTACTAGCTCTGCTCAGATACAGACTTCAATATGGTACAGCCTTCAGCGTAGTGAGAAATGGAGGATGAATTAATTGCTGTGTGAAATAGAATGCTAAAGAGTTAGAGGCAAACTAAATGAGATGGCTTAACACATGTAGAGACTTACAGGTTTTATCCACACGAGAAAGAATGTGCATCAGCTTTTAGTTTCTGTGAGTGATGCCGCTAATGATGGTGCAGAGAAAAGGGGAGAGCTGCGTAGTGAAGTCTGTGGATCCAGGCCCTTGTTTGGATATGGATGAGAGAAGGAGACCAGGCAGGAAACAGGCTGATTCCACACACAGGACCAAGCAGAGGGACACAAAGATAGAGCAGTGGGTATGAAAGAGGAGAGGACTTGACATGCAACACCCTACTCTATCTACCTGGTCCATTCTTCATGTGACTCCAGATGAAGATAACACAAAGGACAGGAGGAGAGATGGTTGGGACAGTGAGGATAAAGGCTCACTGCAATTTCCGTGGTATATTGAGGTAGGAGGGGGACCTGAACCTTGCAGTGACAAGATCTTTATCATCCTCTCAGTGGCTGAGCCAGGGAAAGTTTGTCTGGAGGCAAAGCCTTAGGAAAAGCTCTTCTCTGCATCACAGGCCACATTTCCTCTTGCTTTCACCGGGTCCCTCCTAAGTGAGGGACTCTGCGGGAGGCAGAAGCATCAGATCACACATGCACTGCAAGGTGAGAAGGGCCAGGAAACAAAGTCCATGCTGACAGCCCCACCAGCTACAGCGCAGGACCATCAGCTGGCTCATTCTCTAGTACAGCTTTTAAGTAAAGATGAAACAGGAGCCTTTGAGAAAGGATTTTTGTTGCTCCCTTTTCCCTCTGCTGGTTATTTTTCTAAATGTGTGTATACAACAAAATGCTGTTAGGGGTCCATTTATTCATGTCAGATAACTTTCATTACTGTAATAAAATTCCACTGTCTGACAGCTTTTATTTCTGGATTCTGAATTGCCACGCTTCTGTGAGGTTTCCTTCTGACCTGCAGGATGTATAAGATGGCGGAGAGACACATCTAGCATTTGTGAATGTCTTAGAAATACCAGAATTCAAAAAGCCTGGCAGTTCCTGTCTAGTAGATCTAATTTCAAGCTCTAGTAAGACCATGGAAAGACACTGCAAACCAGCCCAGAAGGCAGCACGAGGAGCAGGCTGATGGTCTTTTTTAAAGTGACTCATCAGTGCAGAGATGACCAGAAAGGTCAGCCACAGCTGACAGTTACAGAGCCTCCAAAAACAGGTGGAGATCTGAGACCCAGCAACCTCCTCTTCCTTTTTATATTTTCCTTTGGTCTGCTACCAACACAGGCATCCATTCCTACTGCAGTAACAGAGATAAACACTTGCTCTGCTAAGGAAACTTCAGGGACAGAGATCGCTTGGTACAAAGTCCTGTTTAGCAAAGCTCTTGTACAGGGAGGGCTGACATAGTTATTCTGAGGTTTCCCAAATGAAAACAAAAGCATATGCAGAGCACTGCAAGGTGTCTACAGATGTGTAGGAGGTCTGACGCTTTTTGAAAGACTACTGTGTAGGATTTACTCTACTGTCATCTGCATATATGTTCAACACATTCATGGAAGTTCCACTGAGTCTTAGGAGAGGACTGTCCATATATCCAAGGGCACAAGGCTCTTGTGTGGCAACTACTTGTGCAATCCAGCCAGCTGGAGCTATAGCTCTGATCGAGCTGCTGCTCCTACTCCAGCCATGCCTGGAAATCTCAAACAAACAGCCAGCACTCAGAGGGAATGTACTGAAATGTCCCTACGCACAGTGACACCTGCTTCTCCTTATATACTCTCCTTCTGTCACAGGGCCCTGTTGAAAACGGGTAGTGATAACTACGTTTCAAATAGCAGAGGTTTCTATATGAGGCTGTGCAGATATCCTGAAGTACACCACCCTCTGCAGAATCATTAACACAGGCTTTATTTTGGTCTATAAGAATGAAACTTGGCTTGAAAACTAGATCGTTGTGAATGAAGAAGACTTGGCTTGATAGTCATGTGTTTTCTGGTGAAGTCTTACTCATAAAATTTATTTTGAAAAGTTTTGGAATTCATCAGTGTCTTTTGGTTGCTGACAGAAGGGAAAGAAACAACTAGAAATAAAAGCAGGGGGCTGATGAAGGTGATGTCTAGTGGAAATTACCACATTCACATGAGATCCATTTTTGCCCAACATGTTTTCTACAAATCTGAAAAAGCAATTGGTGGTATGTGAAAGCGTATGTAATGCCAGGGTGGTCTTGATATGGATGCTACTCAAGATGAAGGAAAGATACAGCAACAAGAATAGGTACCGGAAATATGACCTAAATGCCACTGAAGAAGAATCTGCTTGCATAAAAGCCATGGAGGGCATCTGGGAGGAAAAATAACTCCAGACCCAGAGATTCAGTAGAATGGAGGGAAAGAGATGTGCAGTCCAAAAATGATAGTGGACAGCAAGTGAACTTGCAAGTGAACTTGTAGCACAATGCAAAGTGGCAGGCAGAAAGGTCAAGGCAATTGTCAGCACTGGAAGCACAGGTGACAGGTCATCAGAACATGAAGGCAATACCCTTTCTCCATGTATGGCCAAGAGGAAGAAGAGTAGCTATAGGAACATTAGTAGGAGAAAGTGCAGGCAACTCAGAGTAATGCCAAAAGACAGGAACAGCAATTAATGGGATAGAAATGTATTTTTATAGTTCAAGAAAAAAAAATAGTTAAATGCTATATGGCTTTAGCACTGATTTTCAAGTAATAAAGAGAACAGTTTAGATTTTCCTGCCCTACAAGAGGTATTAACAAGACAAAGTTTGGAGCTTGTGCAGATCTGTAGTCTCTGAAAAGACACGATACCATTGTCAGCACCTACTCCAAACAAATCTGGAGGAGACAACACTTTTGGTTGATTCTGAAGATTATAGGCCAAATTCTACTCTCTTCACATCTCTGCACTTCCACAAAAGTAAATGAATTTGCCCAAGGAGGTATTAAATAAACCACTCTGACTTACAGCAGACAAAACCCTTAATGAAGGGACCATTCACAACAATTAAAAAGATTGAACAATTAGCAGTATGGATAATTGACAGTGCAGTGTCTGGTTGATTTATATAGGAGTGTATTGTTATGTGTCAAAACATTTACTGTTAGCAATACAATATTCATGGCATAGTATTGATAATGTCATGCAAACTACCAGCTATTCAAACAGTGGCCATTTATCACCTGGCAAGATGCACTGAATCACATCTCATTAAATAGTTTGGAAATATTTTTCAGTGTCCTCCAAGAAGCCTGAATATTTATTGTCAAATACTTCACTGGCTTGGCTCTTTGCACACCTTGAGCTGCTGAAATTAGATTGCTTTAACTTAACAACGGTCAGATCCACCAATGGAAATGACTGAGTGGAACTGATACATGCAAATGTGAACGCTCTGAACAGGTTTCTGGAAACAAAAACGGTTTTAAAGAGTACATTTAACAAGTGTCTTGGGAAAAGTCATCTTCTCAGATTTCTCTTGCTATTTTTGGTTGACTTGAAACAGAGAGGAAGAAATACAAGAACAAAAGATAATCGGGAGGTGTGAAACTGAGTTCCTCTGTGGCTATGTTTTATAAATATTTGATATTACCCTCTGCCTGAATGGAGCTTTGTTTGGGGAATCAAGCGGCAGAGCTTTGGCTTTATCTGATACCTACTTCGACAATGCATTTTCCTTCCCTGTTTTGTGTGACGTGCTGCCGAAGCCATGTTTTGTGTTTACAGTCTTGTGGGGATACCAGGCCAGATCTGAAAGGTGCAGAAGTGGTGGGAAGACTTGCGCTGATACAGCTGGATTTGGACCAGGCTCAGTCTCAATATTTCTCTGAGGAAGGAAGGCTCAAATGTTGTGCTTTGCCATGGGACTATCTGATAAAAAACACTGGTTCTTTATCATTTCTCAAATTGCAGCATGCCATCCCTACCATAATATCACATTTCTATATTAAGACTAAAAACTTACCAAAAGGTTGTACTTAGGTCTGTATGTTTTCAAAGTAAACATGGAAATCTGATCATTTTAAATAGAATGTAGTTTCCGTACCAGCTACTAAAATATTTGTATTGTTTTTACATTTCCACTTTTGGATTAATATTGTTTTAAGTACTCTGTGTTCATAACGGAGATGGTCATTCTTGCAGAGAGCTCTGCAGTGCCAAAGAACATTTCTTCACGCTATTTGTTAGCGTCTGCCGGCTAGTTAAGCACCGCTGCAGACGTACGATAGCCTGAATTTGCTAGAACTTAACCTCCAGAAATATATATCCCTGCTACTATAAACAAAACTGGACCAAAATAGTATTGCTCACAACAAGCTCCAAGCCAGTGGGGAGAGCAGTAAAGAGAGATTTCAGTATCACGGAGTGGAAGCACTTGTTCCACCAATGTTAAATACCTTGGAACGGGAATTGTCATTTGACAACAATGACCTTATCTGTCACACTGTGTGCCATTCTGTACCCAAGCATAAGACAAAACTACACAAGCACTTCTGTGGCTGTTCCTCCTGGAGTCTTAGCCTGCTTATGGTCTTGTGTGGGTTGTAACTTTAAAAGGAAGAGCTGGCAGCAAATGAGCCAGAGTCACTTGCAGGTTTTTTTCCTCACAAAGCCTTCTGACCTTGAAAAGCCTTAAAGCTGCATTCCCAATGAAAAATAACTTCTACTTAGTGCTGAGCACGTGTATTGTTGCACAGACAAATAGACAAATAACAATGTGAGTACATGCCTTGATCATTTATCCTCCTCGGAGGGCCATAAACTATGAGTAAATGCAACAAAAGCAGAAGATTAATAGTGGCTGCATAATGCTTTGCATTTTTCATAATGATTCTCTACAGATAGGATCAGTAAGTGTCACTAATTGGTAGGTGCTTTTTCTGCAAGGGGACCCAATCCTCACTCTGGTAGAGTTGAAGACCAATCTCTGGTTCTCACGTGGGGGAGAACAGGAGCAGGCTCCTCGGTGGCTGCAGAGACCGCTCTTTAACAGATGCCATAATTCAGGCAAAGGCTGTGTGCAATGCGGAGAAAACTCCAGCAGCCTGCAAAGACGGTCCCAGCCAGCCTGTCTGGTGCAGGGGCAATTGTTTGCAAACCCACTGGTGTCTATTGAGGCTTGAGGAGGAATAGAAGGTTGGCCAGAAGCCAGCTGCTGAATTTAACATGTATTCAGCTGAGTGGCCAGGCTGGCATAATAATATAACCCTGCAGTGTCCTGCTGGTCTCCTTCAGATCTTGTTGGCTTGTTGGCTGCTACTGATGCTTGTCCCCTGTGGATGCAAGGGTGCTGTGCAGGAAACTGCTGGAAAGATTGTCCACCTAGCGTCGTCCAAGCATTGTCCAAAGCAGTGTGTATGCACAGGAGTGCCCCACTCTGACTGCTTGGGGAGGGCTGTATAGGCCTGGGAAAAACACTTTCATCACACTTTTGCTAAATTGTTGCTTAAATTGATTATTTTTTTTAAGTCTATGTAAAGAATAAGAGCATATTGTGTCTTTTCTAGTGCTCTAACTCTGAAATTACAAATCTTCTTATATCCAGTATTTATGCCAAGTAGAGGTACCCAGGCTACCTCCCTGGAGCAGTGCTGTGTTGGGGCAGGAAGCTCTGCCAGTGCAGCTCTGCTGCTCCCAGTGCTCAAGAAAATTTGGGTCCTTATATGCAATCTGCGTGTAGCATAGGGCTCGGAGACTGACCATACAATTGAATGCTCCAAGAGGCAAGCTGGTACCACATCTAGCACTTCAGAGTTCTCCATCAGACCTCCCACACAGAGATGATGATGGCCCCAAAAGCCACGAGCTCTGGTTTGAGCTTGGCCACTTGACTTTTGAAACTGCAAGGCCGTTCCTGTTGCCAGCTCTCTGAAATGTAAAGCTTAAATTGATTTGAGCTATGCTGCCAGAATTTCCCCAAGTGAACTCAGGGAAGGTCATCTTACAGAGATTTATCTAAAAAGCTGCCTGATGATGTGGATCTATTTCAGTTTCCGCAAATGCAGAATACCCACATTGTACATCCCTGCCCACGTTCCTCATAGCGTTGTTTAGTGTCTCCCTGCTCTTGTGCAACTCCTGGGATCTGTCCTGCTCCAGTCAGAGAATGCCACTGGAATGGCATTTCCTCTGCAAACAGGAGGATGTGGGACAGACGGAGACACAGGAGAGCGAAAGCATGTAGGGCTTTCCAATGTCTTTCTGTCTGCACCCCTCATAGCTAAGTGGACTTTGTCCCTCCCTCTTCTCCCTGCTCTTAGTTAAAAGCTCTTCTTAGCTTCCTGCGTCCTATAGAAATCTTGATTGTCCTCCCGAAGGAGGCAGGGAAATAGGAAAGGCAGCTTGTTAAGGCAGCTATGCAAGGCTCAGAGGAACATTTCTCCACAAATGGCTCTGGTGGAGAACAAGCCCGTTAGGGAAAAGCCATCAGTGCTCTAAGTGCCTCTGCTGACCAGCCATGAGCTCTTTGACTAGTCACTTTACCTATTGCTAATTTTCCTCATCTCTCCCTCTTTTTCTGGCTATTTGTACTCTTGTCTCTGTGCAGCATCTTGAACACAGTATGGTTTCAGTCTGGTTTCTTGGAACTGCTCTAACAGAGGTATTTCTGTTACTAAGAGCAGTCAAATAAAATCCAGCAGGCTTGGGACATGAACATTTGCAGTCAGGCTCAAAACCAAAACCAAAGTAGCAGCTTTGTTCTTTTCAGAGAGATCATCAATTAGGGTCAAAATTGGTGATGTGTCAGTATGACTTACTGACTCCAGGCTGTTTTTTAAAAACCATCCAAGATACACAGACTATTACTTGACATGATATGGATATTCATACAACATTTATCCTTCAATTTTGGAGAAGCTTCTGAGCTCTCCAGGATGACTAGCTTCAGAGCTCTCTCTGTTCACTATTTATTTAGTTGCGGCAGCAAGCAAACCAATATAACTTATGTGAGGAAAAGATTTGAAAGAAAAGAATACAGAATATCATTAAATCCCATCCACTTAAGCTAAGGAGAGTAATCACCTATTCAGAGAATAACATGAGCATTCGTTACTGAACTGCAGCATCAGGTACTTCTGGGGTAATCAGAGGTTATTGCCTCCAGAGAAACTGCATCCGAAAAGAGAGACTGGTTGCCAGACAGGAATCTCTAAAGGGAAAGGATCTTCTCTGCTGCAAACCAGGGAACATATGCTCTTCCTTCCATGCTGCATTCTATGGTAAAGGAGTCGGGTTTTTAGCAGAGCTGTCCTGAGACACCAAACATACATTTGGTGTTCAGTGGCCTGGCACAAATGGAAGAGCAGGACTTGGATAGGCAGCATCTGAAAAGGTGTTGACTGCATATCCCTATTCCCTCTTTATTCTACATCTCGTATTCTGTTATTTACTGGTGCTCTCTGTAATTTGCACCACTGCATGTTGGGACTTGCTAAAAACAAAAGGAGAGCTTGAGAGAGCAGATTTTAACCAGTATATCATATCCAGGCAGGTTTCCTAGATATGAATTTTTCAAAATTTCTAGGCTTGACTGTTCCACTCATTTACCATGGGAACAGTTTACCAGCACCCGTGTTCCCTGTGCAGATCCAGGACTGAGAACCTTCCGCTCCTTGTTGCTCGTTAAAACTGTACCTCTGCAAGCTGACAGCCACATATTTGCAGTTAAAAATAATCTTTTGCCAATGGAGTTTCCATACTCTTTCTGAAAATCCCTGGCTATAAAGATGAGTCTTAAGAGGGGAATATTTGAATTCTCCTCTAGGCATGAGCAGGCTCTTTTCTAGGTAACGTGTTGTTGGGGTCAGGGAAAGAGCCATTACTCCACAGTTTTAATTTGCTATGTGTCAAAGCTCTGGAGGGTCAAGGTGGCAGCTGCTGTCATTAATGGAAAAGAATTTCAGACACTGTGGGGTGATAAATCAGAGATGATACCCAACAGGTAAACAAATTCCCAAACCTATGTAAACCAGAGCATGGATGTGGTAACTCACTGGAAATCAGGAATTGACCTGAAAGAGTCTCAGAGAGAAGGGGAAAAAAGTCAAACTTGGTTGGGCTTGTTAATGCAACTGAAATCAGCTGGGTAGGATTGGCAAGAGGATTTGCCTTTGGAGGGTTTGTTTTTATTGCTGCATGATAGAGTGCATCTGGGATTTGTCTGGTGATGAGGAGAATGGGTCACACCTGAAAACCCTGGCTTAAATTTGCAGCTAGAACAGCAGTGTTGTGTAAGAGACCAAGATGGAGGTGAGGTGTGAGGCTGTGGTTCCAGGCTCCTGGGGATTCAGGGTGAGGCTTTTTTTCTTTCTTTTTCAATCTGTCTACCTCAAAGAAATGTGATTTATAAGAGCAACCATCATGGAGATTATTGTGACAAAGTACGTGCTGTATTCTGAAGATGTGTTGTCTGAAGAGGGCTTTGTGAAAGTGTCTTTTACCTCTCAAATGAATTAAAACATGGCTGAAAGTAAATTACCAGAAGTACAGTTAGGATTAAAACTTAGTTAAATTTTATGAAGTAATTAGAATGGCATTCATAAAGCTAGTGGCCAGATGAAAAATCCAGTTTTATCCAAAACACATCTGCTATATCTTTTCTTATTAAGCACTTTGACCTTCTACTGTGAACAACAGCCATTTTGGCAGGTGGTATAATGTGCTTTAGTCACAAAGAAAGGAGGAGACAGTTGCAGTAATCCTGGAGTTCACAGAGTTTTACTTCTAGAGAGCTTGTTATGATTTTCAGTTGTCCCTATGAAAACCTTTCACTGAGGTCGGGTTTTTGTGTGAGCTTGGAAAGAAAGCAACCTAAATGATCATGTATGCACATCCCTTCCACGGCTAGTCTGGGCTCAGGCTTATATGAAACTTAACTGTGTTTCTTTAGTTCAGACACAAAGAAAGCCTTATGTGCTTGAAGACTTGTTTTATTTTCTCCCATTATAGATACTACCTTTTTTCACAAGTTTTGTTTTGTTACGATCCTCCCTAAGCACAACAAAATGGTTGTGAACACACTTATTTCATGCTGTGTTGGCACTAGCTTGTTGCTAAATGATGCCATAGGTTGTCCCTGTATCTCCTGTCTTTGTAATGCTATCCCAAAACACAGTTCTCTGTAGAGACTCGTCATCTTGATCTGTGAGAGCAGCAGCTGGCATCACAGGAGCTGGAAGGGCACCAGTTGTCTTAGGTGGTGGAAAGGCTCGTGTGAGTTTTCTTTAGAGACTGTGAAGAAGAGGAGGTATTGCAGTGGAGATGGAGTGAAGTCTCAGAGCCTAATCAGCAAAGGGTGATGTGGCTGGAAAAAAATGAAATTTTTTTGTGTTTGGATTTTAACATCAAAGCTTGGTGGGTGGCAGGGTTGTCTTCAGCTGTCTCCAACAGAGGGAGCGTGCTCAGGCTGGCTTTCCTCTCTACCACAGTTCTAACATGTAGATCAACTGTGGACAAAACTAGGAACTGCTTCTTCAAGTTAGACAACTAAATACTTCAACTAAAGCACGGGAAAATTATGTAGGGACAGGTCTTCATGAGGGATTCTTGCACAGGAGAATAGTCACAGGTGAAGTAGCCTGTACCATGGCATAGGGCTCCTTTCCATTCTTCACTCTGTGTGTTGCCAGCACAGTCACTATTACACAGGGATGGATCATAATCTCCTTTCCCTTATAGTTCAAACCTTTATTAGTGATAATTCTTCGAGCTTCATTGACATCCCTAAAATTATAATCTGAAACACTTTATAGAGACTCTCTGAAAGGCATTAAAACCCATCCTGAAAATCAAATCCCTGTCAGAGTATAACCAACTGGAAACCCAGACTGTAAGCCACACCCAAAGAAAATATGGATGGTTTTAAAAAAAAAAAGAAGTCTTGGATTTTATTTTCTTTCCTTAAATATAAGACATTAAGTAGTACCCCATATAGTATGGTATCTTTGTATAAACTCATTGCAATGAGGAAAAACCCGTGATTTTCTTACCTTTTGTATTTTCTATGCAAAGCTTCTTTTAAGAGAGCTTTGCTTGGCAGCTTCACTTTCCAGGGAAATGGGGTGTGGTGACGGCACAAAGTTTCCTTTTCTTTTCCAAGTATTTATCTGGCCCAGGGAGACAAGTGCAGCCCTTAGACAAAAACACAAACCCACCCTTGTCAAGCTGTCCAGGAATGGAACCCAGCCCTGCGTGTGGGGGTTGCTTCTGCTGCAGGGTCCTCCACTAACAGTAAGGACAGAGGCTGTTGCTGCTCAAAGGCTTCAAAGATTATGAAGAATTTAGTTTTCTTTGAAACATCTTTACTCTGATTACCATTAAATTTTCATTCATTTACCTACAGAAAATGGTGTATCTTACATTCATACTTGAGCAAAGATCTTGCTGTTTTGCAGAGATGCCTATAGAAGGGTCTTGCATGCGGCTATATTCATCTGAAACAGATGCTTTCAGTTAGTGTCCTGCAAGCCCAGGATAGCCAAAACATGGCTTTCTAGGTCCTCGCCTGAATTAATGGAGCAGAGACTCAACCTGCAGTTAAATCAGTTGCTAGTTGTGTAGGACTGCCTGATAGTGGCTTTGACTCCTTGGATTGTGCATAAGCGGGAACACCACTGAGCAGTGCCTCGGTGCATGGTGGTGCCCGTTCCCAAAAGCTATGCCAACAAATAGCAGGTGCCTCTTAAAGAATACTAGTTAGGAAGCAGTATCAGCATCTGAACAGCGCTTAGCAACTTTGCTAAGAGAAACAGCATGCATCTCAGAAGGGAGGAGCAAACACAGGGTTTGCTAGGTTGTTAATAGTTCTTCTAAATTAAGCAGCCTGCTGAGGATCTTGAAATTGAGGTCCTTGCATTTAAATGAAAGTTATTTCATTATATTCTTCTGCAGTCAAGAAAATCAAAATAGTCTCCCTTCTGCTCTCTCCCTTCCAAGCTCTGTATGAACAGAAAGGCAAAGCCAGAAGGTGATTGAAACAGAGACACTAATGGCTCCAAAACGTGACTGAACTGACTCTGCTTGAGTCCAGTTTTTATGTCCTTCAGATCTGTCATTGGTATGGCTTTCTACCACTTTCAGTCAGATCCAACATGTAGGCACTATTTTCCAACCCTTGTCTGCAATTTGGGCACCACCACGAAGAATGTATAAAAGGAAAATAGAAGCAGGACTATACTTCTTCTAGAAATGATTTTGTGTGCGTTTTGTTACCATAAAGCATCAGGGAAATGGGAAAATACCAGGACTGTGCATGTTTCCTTGCGAAAGCCTTATCTTATGAGTCACTTTATTTCTACCAATTCATATGTCTGTTTTTAGAAGAGAACGTAGTGGATTTTAATTATTATTATTTTATTTATTTACAAATAAAGGTGTCTGCAGAGGTGTTATCTGATTTGGCGTCTTTCTCTGGCTTCATCAAAGAAATGATGGCTATAATACTTATATTATGGAATGACAAGGACTAGACATCACACTTTTGAGATTACCATATTCTTGCACATAGTCCAAGACTCTCCCAGAATTTATTTTCATTCTATGCATTGTGGCAGGTGCACAGGTGTGAAGCAAATAATCTGGAAGAAATCTTCCAAACAGAGAGAATACATTCCAAAATGGTTATCTTGGAAAAAGTGAAAGTTCCAGCACAGTCTCTGCAACTGCTGAATAAACCCAGCTGCAGAACCTCATGGAAGTTGTTAATCACTCTTTCTGTTTATGCTTTGATCAAAAAACTTCCCTTGCACATTTAGGGGTAACATCTTATATGTACAGCACTGTATGTTAAATCACTTATACAGGTATAGAGTTAGTTCCTTTTAAGGGTAGTCTGGGTGTATTAGGGCTTTGTTTGGCATCTGGAAGCAGCTCAGGGTGAACGTGGCTTGTTCTGCCAGCAGCGGAGTCATTAATATACAATCTGTTGTAAAATGTTTATCAGATCAAAATAAACTACAGCTTATAGTTGTAGCGAAGTGGACCTGCGTGATTCAAAGGTGTTGGGCTGATCGTTGGTTAAGGCACTGTTCTGTGAAAGGCAAGTGTTCAAGGGAGAACAGTTGTGGTGGCAGAGTTTCTTTCACTGGAGAAATACTAAGGGCTTTTTTCCCAGACTTAAGAAGGTGACCAGCCAGGTTGTTGGTGCACAGCGCTGACAGTGCACTTGTGTTACCTGAGCATGTGAGCCCTTAGTTCTTCCACTGTGCAGTGAAGTTCCTGGTCAATGTGCATAGCTCCCCACACTTTTTTTGTTTGTTTTTTTGTCCTTCCCTCTCACCCATGGGTGGGATTGTCTTGTATATCAGTGACAGATGTAGGGATGGTTTTCAGTCTCTTGATCTCAGGAGGGTACTGTGATGGAAGGAGAGGAGAGTACGTAATTTCTGGCTTTAGACAGACGATGGTTAAGCTGGATGGCTAAAGTAAGATCCAGCCTAGGCATACTGTTGACAGCACTCGGAAAAATTCCCAGGGATGGATTCCAGCTAACCGTGGTGCAGCCAAGCCACCATAACTGCAAATCTGGCTGTTCACAGCTCAAGACGTGCACAAAGCACTGAGCATTCCTGACTCCTTCATTTCTCCCTCCCTGAGAAACATAGCCTTTTCCTCTTATGCATATCTGGTTCCACACGTTCCTGTGTTAAAAGTCAGTATAAGGTTCCAAATTAGTTCCTGATGCAACCGTGACAGCTTCACTGAACCTAGTGACAATTGTGCTGAACTACAGAGGGTGGTGACTTCATTGGAAACTACAGCAGGAGGGGAAAGCTGTGGTGGAAAAAAGTCTATTTTGAATTCCCCTCACTGTATGCTTAGGGCATGTGCATGGAAAAGTTAATCCATGTTAATTTTTCATGTGAATTACTTCAAATGCAGGAACCTAAACTTTGGAAGTGAAGTTTCCTAAAGTTAATGTTGTCATACTTCAGTTTTGGGGATACATGGAATATTTTCCAGATATTGCTCCTCCCAGACCTTACAGTTGTTGAATTTCAAATACTGGCAATAGATGACAAAGCCTTTAATTTCTTTTCAAGGTCAGTCTGTGCTTTTCCTCATGGGAAATCCTTGCAAACAGTTTTAGGGCTATAATCTCCAATGCTGAAAGTCCATTGGTTTTAATGGAGTTGTATCAGCAGGGAACTTGCCTCTTGGATTTGACAGAGCAACAGAGACGGCCGGATGGCAGTAGCTTCTGTTGTTGTCCCTGCAGAGGGGGATAAGAATATGGATAATCCTCTTCAAAAAGGATTGGGACTCTCTGGGATTCCTCACACAGAGTCTCCAAATGAGTGGAACACTGCTGTTTTTATTTCTCTAGAGAAAAAAAAACAAAAACAAAACAACCCTGAAGTATAGATAACTCAAGTTGGTTTAAAAAAGTTAATTTTCAGGAACTGAACACATGAGTATGAAATCAGGATCACCAGTAACATGCTGTGACATACAGCACATTGGGCAGAATGCTGTCTTGGCTTTTCCATGAGGAGGAGAAGCTCAGTGTTCGGTTTGAGGAACCCAACAGTAAACACCAGCCTGCATCATGGGTCTTGAACTATATGCTCTGAATTAAGATACGTCTTCAAAGTAGGCTGCTGTAGAGTACAGAGATACTGGACAGAGGCTGGTTACAGTAGCACTTTTCTTGGTCAGAGAGGTCTACACTGCATCTAAGCTGATGCTGTGCTTTCTGCTACTGCCTCTGGTTCCTAATTGAGGTTATTTAATATGGCTCAGGTGTATTTGTACTATACAGCCTTTAACACTGATATATCTGCACCTTCCTGGCCCTTATCAGCATGGCGTTTGCACACTGAGCCTTGGAATCCTGTGTCACAGAATCAGTCTCTCAATCCCTGCTGTAGAAACTCTGTAGATCAGCCCCTGGGGAAGGAGCACTCTAAATATCTGCCATTTTGCTTTAACACTGACAGAATATTACAGCTTTCTGAACACCTATGTCTTCCTCTTGGTTAGATTGGTGCCTATGCCTTGAAATACAGTAGAATTTGTTGTATCTCTTTATTAAGTACTTCAGCTTAATTCTATTTAATTTTTATGAAATAGAACTAACAACTAGACTACAGTCCTATTTAATATATCTGCATGCTTATAAGTTCCTATTTGTAAGTGTCCATATTCTAACTTAAATACATGTTTTGCATATGGTTTACGTGTAGACATATGTACACAAAATCATACATGCATATCGTATGCAGAGTACATAGAGATAACCGTGCTGTGGACGTGTTCGCATGTATACAATATTTTGAAAAAGAAATCAGAATACATTTCTCTATATATTTATTCTATAATACTGGTAGGTTCTAAGAAGGACACACCCTGCCAAAATGATCTCACAGGATGTTTAAAAGACCATCCTTCCTAGAATCTTAAATGTTCTGCTGTATTTGCAGAAAAGCTAAACGAAGTGGCGACCTCACACCAACGATCCAGAAAGCATGACATATAAGGTATAATCTCCATATGCCTTAAGTTAATATTGGTACAGTCACACGTGCTCTTCATGCACATGTGTGCTCTCATCTAAACTTCATTCTGAAAACGTAGCCATGGCTGCGTGAAGCTTGTTCATCTTCAGTTTTGGTTTTCTCCTGAATACTCTGATGCTCTATTCAAGTCTTTATCTCTGTTAATTGAAATAAAGAATATTTTTCCTCAGGCCCTAGATGGCTCTAGACAACAAACTGATACCCCTTCCTGTATGAGGGGTAGTGCAAAAGGGCAGACAACATTTGCAGCATTTTCCTGTGAAATAACCCCAGCTGACATACAATCCCATGAAACCTCTCAAGCTAAGTAACCCCTACCCCTGTTAATCTTTCATGCAACCAGCAACAGAAAGGTGCGGCAAAAAAGTAACTGCAACCCGAGGGCATAGGAGGTGGCTTTATGTGAGTGAAGGGAATTAGGTTCAGTAATTTTTCTGCTGCCATGTCCTAGAAATTATTGGTGCCAAATATATTTTCATTGATGTTTATTTAAATTAAAAAATCCTGAAAATTTTAAGACTTTCAAAAACCTGCCTTGGCTTCTCTTTGTTTCAGCTGAAAAATACTGACTTGATCCAGTCAGAGGTTGGGAGCCGTGTATGTTTTTTGCTGCATTTTCTGATAAGCTAAATCCACTAATGGTGGGTGACACTGCGAGAAAATGAAATGTTACTTCTGTGAGAAATCAAAACTCTAGCCGCTGACTATATTAGCAAACACTGAATGATAATAGGCTCCAGTGTTAAAGCATCAATTAAGCTTGCTGTAATGTGTGCTTGTTGCAAATCAGGACCACGGTCTTGTCGTGGAACAGTACATGAGGATGTTTTTAACTAATAGAATAATATAGTGGTGCCTTAAATGCAAAACCATATTTGCATATGTTTACTTTTACAGGAAAAACTAAGTGCGAAATAAGCTCGAATGAGTATGTTCAAGAGAAAAAGGAGGCTTTTGTATGAACTGTCAAACATAATTCCTCTAAAAAATTCTTGTTTGTTGAGTTACTGAAGGACTGTTAGAGAGCAGAGCCTGGTAACCACTTAGCTGAAACCTTCCCATAAGGAGGAAGGAGGAGAAAACAGATGCCTGTTTGACTGGAAGCGTGAAAAGCATGTACAGAGGGTCAAAGACTGTCAGGACAGAGAAGATTATGAGATACATGGTCTACCAAAAAAGACCACCTGCCTGAAGTGGCAGAACAGATTGTAAAGTATGGCAGCGGGGAGACAGGCTAATGTTCATTACTTTAAACAAAGAGTATGGTGTAAGGAGCCAAAATAACAGGGAGTGAAGTAGCTGGGGGAGAAGGTGAAGTATTTGACAGCTATTTTGTTCATCTTAGCAGAGACAGAGGTTGAAATGAGGGCTTTGCACAAGAATGCTGCTGAGCTCAGGAAGCTGATTCACAGGTCACCAGTTGTCCATACCGCATAGGTAGATCAGCGACCGGTGGACGTGACAACTCAAGGACACTGGTCCTGCTGTGAAATTAGCATCTTACAAAATACTGTATTTTGGGATCTCTGTCTTCAGGCTTTGGTTCAAATCATTAAAGCAGGTGGCTCTTGATGTTTGGAAGGCCCCAGTCTCTCTCAAATGGGTACAGTGGCTATGTCAAACTGGTCTATACTCGTGTTATGTTTAGGAGTTCAGCCTCAGAGCAGGAGGTTTACCTTTTAGTCCATGTGAAGTCCATGAGAAGTAAAGAACATGTGGTTGATAGCTGAGCAGCCTCACTGAGCTCATGTGAAGACCTGCCTCCGATGTGAGCTGTGCTGGGCAGGAGGAAGTGCCAGTTCCAGATGGGTCTCCAATGCCAAGGAAGCATTGATCATCTGCTGCACAAACCACACTGGGAGCACTGCTAGAGGGACAGGGAGAGGATTTTAGGGATATTGCTTCTACTTTTCTGATCTTTTAAATGTATCCATAAGTCTGGTAAGTTTGGCTGTACTTGTACAATCCAAGTTAAGCTCTTGGATTGCAGATGACTGCAAGCTCTTGAAAGGTTCTTTTCACTGAAACTCTGGGTACTTGCTCTTTACTCTCACTCCAGTTTAACTGCCTTGCCTGAATGACTGAATAACTAGCTAATAGCCAGGATGAACTTTGTCTTGTTTTTAAATGCTTGTGGCTTTGGTGTATAATGTAATATGATACTGTCCTCTGGGACAACGTGGGAAAATGTAAAAACCAATTCAATATGCGTGTTTGCAATATTAGAAAGGCAACTTGACCAGGTTGGGCAGGCTCAGATTCTTTTTATAGTAAGACAAGTAAAACAAGACTTTTTCTCAAACTCTTTGGGTTAAGAATTTTTTCAAATGAGTAAATATTTATATAAGTTATACTTAATGGTTTCTTCACTGTAGCAGGATAGATTATTTTATTTTTTAATGAGCCTTCTACAAACTGACACAACTCGGTAGACAAAACTTTCTCCTCATTTAACCATGTATACCAGGGTAAACAAAAAAAAAATCCAAAATCAACTTCAGTTCTGGCATTCTCGATCACCTAATTAAAGGCTTATGTGGATACTTAGGTAGATATTCATTTAACTACATACCTACTTTTGCTGCATAAAGTAAAAGTTCATCCTTCCTGTATGCAACAGAAAATACTTTCCTGGAAGTTCCCCAGACAGGGTCAACTTCAATCTTACTGTTCTTACAGAAAGAAGATACTCAAGTGCTTCTTTTGCCAGGTTATTAGTGATTTATATTGGAAACTGATTTCAGGCACCTGAACCGTACATACAGTGACTAAAAGTCAGCGGTGGTGTCGGGGGGGGACCTATGGCAGCCTTTGTCCCTGCAAAGTCGTCAGCAGCGGGTCTGGTCCCAGAGCCCTTATCGTGGCTTTGAGAGTCTCTTCCACATGAGGACCTCAGTCACAGCCTCAAATTCTTCCTTCACGTCAGGAAGCAGTTTGATAAGCAGTGTCATTTGCAAGAGATTTAAAGCTACAAGAGACAAATAAGTGCATTGACCCTGTCCCAGTCGAAAGTATGAAGAAAAGCAACACATGGAGGAACTACAGCCAAGCCTGAGCTGTGCTCTTTCAGAGTGAACAGAAATAAGTCACAAGATTCTTGCACACTCGCTTCCGTAGTCATAAATAGTGATATCAAACATTTGTCTGGAGACAAGAATGTAAAAGCAACTCTCAGTGCCCTGGGCATGGGATCATTCTGGTTCTGAAAAGCTTTAAGAAGTTCCTCTTCATTCAGTCCCAGTTACTTCTGCTTATCTGAACACAAACTTCTGCAGCCTCTTCCCAGGCTTCTTGTTTCTGAAACAAAGCCATTTCCCTTTAGAGCCGTCCAAGCCCCATCCACCATAAGCTTTTCTTTCACCTGCTGGGTGTAGACAGCTTCCCCAGAGCACACTGTCCTGCCCACCCTTCCTTTACCAGGCATGGTCAACAATTAAGCTAATTAAGCTATATGCAGGATTAAGCCTATAGGGCCAGATTCACAAAGGGATTTAGGTGTTTGAAATGGGAATTAAGCTGATTATCAGCATATCACTCTCATTACACAGTCTTTGAAACTTCCATGGCCTTGTGCTTGTGCACATTTCCTCTTGGAGAGTTCCTGTGTGCACAGGGAGGGAATAGAAATCCCTTTATGCTCAGTTCCCTTAGTGAGAACTGCCCCAGGGCGAGTCCAGCCCCCACCTCACCCATCCAGTGCTCCGAATCTATGAAAAGCTATCTTCCCAACATCCCTGCAATAGCCTTTGCTTGCTCCATCTAGCCAGAAAGCCTGTTTGAACCATCTTGTTTCACACCTTTATGTACAAAGTTGTCAGGGAACAAAAGACATTTTTGTTAGCAAAGGCTCACAGAGCTTTTCTTTCATGTGTGACAGATGTTTTCAGAATCCATTTGAGGGAATCTGCATAATTGATACACAACACCAATGACCCAGCCTGAATGACTTAAAGTCTTTATTTTCATCTCGGGTGGTTCAGAAGGAGCCAGTGGAATTTGTAAGGCTCCACTAAGACGTGCAGGTCTTCAGGCTCTCTAGCAATGGGAACCATGTGAATACCTGAGGACAAATAGCTTAGGTTTCATTAGCAAGAAAAAATCCACAGGGTGAAACGTGAGAAATCAAATGTGATAAGGAAGTGATTGTAAGCTGGTTATGCATAGTGTCAGCCACAGCAGGCTGAAGAATATTAATAGAAGGGAAAATGATGAGCTCTAAACGGCAACAATTGCCCTACCAGCCCTGACTGCTGCAAGACATTTCCTTCTCTCTGTCAGACCTTGCTAGGGCTAGGAAGCTTTTTAATAAAAACCCAACATGGAAAAAATGTTTGACAACGAACAGCATTCAAAGTGTTATTTCTGTCAGGAGCATGTTGTACTATCAGTCTCTATTCAGATTTTCCTCTTCATCCAGGCATAAAGGCTCATCCCAAAATGAGGAGATGTTCTGGTTTGAGCTAGAACAGAACTAATTCTGTTCAGCAATTTCACTTTTCAACTAAGACTCTTCAAAGTAACTTTCTGAAGTTAACGGCAGATTTTTGCAGGCAGTGTCTGCTTCTGATAGTGGTAATGCTTGATGTTTACAGTTACTACCAAGGATCAGTGTGCAGAAACGTTCTTGCTCATACTTGCTCCTACGTAGCTCAAGGTCACTGCTAAATCTTGCGTGCCATGTTGGGGGTGCACAAAGTAAAAGACTGTGACTGCAGGGAGGAACAGACAGGACAGATGACCCTAAACTGAGNTCAATGGTCAGCATCCAAGGAGAACTCTGTATGTTCTGCCTTTGCTAATCTGTGCATTCCTGAATCCAGTTCCAGAATGCAACTTCTGAGTCCAGTTCCTGTCTGCTGCTGAGTCCAGTCTGGGACTTACCCAGTGCCTGCTCCACAGCATCAGTGGTTGTGATGGCTTAATTGCCATCAGGGACATTGGTTTCAATAGTGGGTTTGTATGTATTTGTATATGTGCCATTTTAGTATTATTATTATTTTCATTAAACCTGGTTTTGTTGTCTTTTGCAATGCATAAGTCTCTCCTTTATTCTCTTTCTCTTCCCCTTTTGGAAGGGAGAGAGAGCATCTGTCATTCACCTAGTGGCTGGCCCAGCCCTAATCCTTGACAGGAGAACTCTGGATTAATTTCCTCTTATTGAACAGAAAGTATTCGAATTGCCTAGGCTGCGATCTTGGTGATTCTGATTGAGGCTTTTGCAGGGGCTGTAAGTTTCCCAAGGATAAGATAGGGATAACTACTATAGGTTTCATGTCAGAGACATTTTACAGATCACTGCTCATTTGCTCATGAATGGTCCTCTCTTTCGTTCTCTGATTTTTCTCATTCCCTAAACCCCATGGATCACTACAGTGTCTATGTCTTGGTTTCCAGGATATGTGGGATTGCAGCCCTTATGGGCTGGTGGAGTTCTGCTAGAGGTCCGCAGCAGGGTCTGCCATTCAGAGGGTCCCCATAGTAAAGACTTGAGCAATATTCAGGAGGGACTGTGTGTTCTGAAAATAATACATTCAGAGTCATACAGTACTCATTACCAGTAAAGTGGTGAGAGTCATATTACCAGATTTATCACATATTCAGCTCCCTGAGTCACCAGAAATCACTGGATGAGTTGCTTATCCTCTTTGCATGACCATGCTCCTTTTAAATTGGGGATGAAGTGTAGTATTTCTTCACCTGCCAGGAACACCAGCTTTGCACAGATGACTTCATGTTCTAAAATAGCGATCAGTATAAGCACTTAGTTTTTCCCACCTTCCTGTGCAGTTCCTGGTGGCTCTGCATGAATGTCTCATGCTAGGCAACCTTGAGAGATGGGCTGCAAGACCACCTGGGATGGATTCAATATGGCAGGTCCCATATTCTTGAATACTTTGTGGCAGTGCAGCGATCATGCCTGTTCTCTGTCAAGTATTGACCTGGTAAGCAGTGCCAGTCTGGAAGACAATATGTATTCCCTTTCCCACTCTAGTTTCAATAAGGTTTCTAAACGTAGTCATAGATATTCTTCTGTTCCAGCTTTCTGTATAATTACAGAGCAAAGAAGCACATCTTAGAGACACTGCACTTTACAGGGTGGGAAAAAGCTTGGTGAAGTATGGAAATTACATTCAAAATTGTATTGGTAACCATGAATAAATTGTCAGCACCATTCAGCCGAGCACTGTAATCACTATAAAGCATTTTAAGATATGTTTATGTTTAGTGGCCGGTAAGAGTGAGAAGCTTATAATTTAGCTCTGATAGACACACTAATAAATGCCTCGTTAATAAGCACCCTGGCTACGCAGGGCTCTGCATTACTTACAGGCTCCGTTGCCTAAGAAAGCACCAACATACACAATGTCTAGCTGCTTCAACAAGCCAGAGAGATTTTGTATGAGTGAATCCAACAAGAAATGGTTACAAATCAGATACCAGAAACAAACCAAGAGAAATGTGAAGCCTGAGCTCTGAGCTCTTCTGCTGGTGAAGAGACTCAAGCCCCTCTTCTCAAAAAATGGGCAAGGTGCATTAAACTCCTACAAACAAACTTGTGTGGCTCTGGGCAAGTTCCTCCAAACGTTCAGAAGCCTCCTGGTCCCATATCCAGTGGGCTGAAGCACTCTAGGAATTTTCCAGTACCCCCTTGAGTAAAGAATTTGCTTTTGCCTGAAGGAGCGGAGCAATGCTATGCTATCTATAGGGTACTAGAGAATCAGCTTTATTGCTTGCTAAGGGAACACAGATTTGCAATAATGGGACTAAGTAAAAGCAAAAAAACCCAATAAAGCATCTTATCAAAGCTAATACTGCATAAGAGAGATCCTCCTTAGCTCCTGGAGCCTTTCAGTTGCTTATGAGGAGGCTGATTAGCTATTTGAAACCAGTCCTGGGTTAATGTGTCCTGGAGAATTCTTGAAGGAATGTCTTTCCTAATCTTGTTTGAAGCTGAATCTGTGCTACCCACACTGAAAGATTATTTGCTCTTTTCTATAAAACTAATGGAAAGATACAGCTTTATTTTCTTGCCCATTCATGATTCTTGTGTTTGGAAAGTTAGGACATCATATGGCCATGAAGATGTTTGGGTCCTTTTGTCTCCTCCTCTACTATTTTGATTAATTACACCTATTACTGTTCTCATACTATATTATATATTGGCTTCATTTTAATGCTTTTTCTTGTTCGTCACTGGAGCCCTAAGACAGAGTAGCAAGATTTTATACATCTTGTATTGCAACTGTTTATAATTCTACCTGCATTTTAACAGGACAAGTAAAATTTACTACTAGCAATACATAGAGTTTAAAACCACTATTGAAACATGAAGGAACTAAAAAATGGAGGTGAAAACTCTTATAATTGACAAAATCACATTTAGGGTCACCATGAGCACTCGTGAGACCACACCTTGAGTACTGTGTCCGGTTTTGGTCACCCCAGTACAAGAAGGACATTGAGGTGCTCGAGCGGGTGCAGAGAAGGGCAACGAAGCTGGTGAAAGGTCTGGAGAGCATGCCCTATGAAGAGCGGCTGAGGGAACTGGGTTTGTTTAGTCTAGAGAAGAGGAGACTGAGAGGAGACCTTATTGCCCTCTACAACTACCTAAAAGGAGGTTGTAGCGAGGCTGGTGTTGGTCTCTTCTCTCAAATTAGTAATGATAGGACGAGGGGAAATGGCCTCAGGTTGCATCAGGGGAGGTTTAGATTAGATATTAGGAAGAAATTCTTCACTGAGAGGGTAGTTAGGCACTGGAATAGACTGCCCAGAGAGGTGGTGGAGTCACCATCCCTGGAGGTGTTTGAAGAATGAATAGATGCGGCGCTTGAGGATATGGTGTGGTGATTAGAGAGATGCTAGGACAAAGGTTGGACTTGATGACCCTGGAGGTCCTTTCCAACCATAATGATTCTGTGATTCTGTGATCACATGCAGCATACGGGAAAATGTGTCAGTTTGGCTAGGAAACACTGAACCTGTATAATTCATTGTTCAAATCTACTCAGTATTAGTCTAGGTCCTTGTATTAACAAAAAAATTTCACTGTGATTAAACAGAATCACTGGGTGATGCAGTACTTAATGCAGAGGTAATAATATGACTTCCCTCATTAGTGCAGGACTGCTATAGCTTCTTAATTGATTTTAATCGGCATTTAATTAGAAAATGTGAATCCCCTGTGGGTAATTCATATTTTACACTATTCTAAGATAGACTATTATTTCTTTCCTCCAAGTGGCATCCCAATTTCAGGTTAGGAAAAATACAAAATCCTGTCTTCGACTTGTGACCTTTGAGGATCTTGTGTGTAGAGACTGTACATCATAGACCTGGGCTGTTTATCAGCTCTAAGCCTCTAAAGGTAACCATTACCTGTCTCAGGAAATAATCCCTTTTTCTATCTCACCTTTTATTCTGGAGTGGACTTTCCTAGGGCCCAAATACCTCACGGACCATTGTACTTACATAGCATGTATCCAAGTATTTCTTGGGCAAATAATCCAAGGACTCTATTCAGAATCTGTGGTAAGATACAGACAAAAGCTTAATCATTTGTGAAAGAGAATACCTGTGAGTCCATATATTGAAAGGGTAGTGAAAGGTGCTTGATGAAATACCGTATTGTTTCAGCTCTAGAAAGAATGGCTTGAAATAGAGAGGCAGAATATCCTGTTCTTTGAATGAATAAAACAAATCCCTGTGCTAGCATGATATGAAAGTTTTATTGCATTCTGGATTTTCAGTTGTGCTGTATTAAACCATATTAATATTTGGTTTTTCTAGGGCAGTCAAAAATCATTGGTAATGATGAATTTTTCATTTACACTAGTGCCAAATGATCAGCCTTAGTGCTCCAAGGTCAGTCAATCATTTCACTCTGGTGGAACATTGCTGCCTTTAAGGCAAATGAAACTTTTTTTTCCTCTCCATCTCAAGTGCAGATAACGTATGGGACAAACTCACTAATAGCTCATCCTGTGTGCCATGGCTGTTGCCCTATGATCCATCAACATACCTAAAACGAAAAGTGATTTCCCTGGAGACAAGGAGTAGAGCTGCTCATAGCTTTTTTTTGTGTACCTGAATGTAGATTCTCTAATAAGCAGCCAGATCGAACGACGTCTCTCTATCCAGCCATGTTGTGGTTCGCTAAGTCAAAAAGGTGCTAAAGCCTGATCCAAACCTGGTATAGTTTTATGAAGATCTTGATTCCAATGGGCTTCAGAACAGCAAGTTCATTGAGGGAAGTAAAGACAACCGGACTCTGAAATCAGCTATTCAGATAAAAAGCTGGTAGCCAGTCTTTCTCACCTCTATCCCAAGCTCAAATATCTGGCTACATTTTACTATAGGTGGTTTTTACCATTTAATTGTGGTTTTCATCTGAAAGCATTTAGAATAGTAATTATTCTCACCGCTGGAACGACACGAGCTCGCACTGAAGCAAAATAGCATTTAAACAAATTGAGCTCTGAAAATATTAATCCTAATACTCCATTTTGTAATAAAAACCTACAGGTGTATTGCCTGAATTGTGAGTTTGCTGCAAGCTTGATGTTTGGTGTAGATTTCTTACAATCACTTGCCTGAGTACAGCAAAGAAGGCAGGTGTGGCTGCCCTTAAACTCCTTGCATAAAACGTCACTTTCAAAGCCGTCTGACCCCTTGGTTTCTAGCTTTGTTTGGCACTGAAGTGTAACTACAGGGAGTTTTCAGTGACACTCACTCATTTTATTGCTGTCTGAGATTGGTCATATATTGAAACCTGAGTAATTAGGTCTTTCTGTTTGGTGTATTTAGCCTTACTATTTCAATATTCCTTTCTTTGCTATATGTCATTTTTTATTGCTTGTGTTCTGAAGCCTTTGAGTTTTGCTCAGACTTTAAGGCTGAAAGCTGTTGATTTCTGAAAGGTAAAACTGAACAAACAAAAAACTCCTCCAAACCTCACTAAATCAACATATTTGTTTGCAAACCAACACCAGCAAAAAGGTTGCCGAAGAGACCTCCTTTCTTCTTCACAACCTTGCTTTGTGCTCTGTGCCAGTCCTCCTTTCCCCCTTTTAATTTCTTAATAGTACATCTTTGTTTCTTCTTTTCCACCTGCTATTGCACTTTTCATCTGCCTTCTGTCTTTGCCTAAGACTCCTTCACATTTCTCTTCCAAGGCACCTTCCAGCCTGAGGATAGTTTTTTTTGAGGGAAGGTCTTCCAGTAAAATATCAGCAGACTAGGTTCTTATATGCCCTGTAATGGTGGCAATCAGACATCCGACACAGTGAGCCGGATTTGTGTGAAGCTGTATTGTTTCTCAACTCTCACTTTACTTTTGTACTAACCCACTTAAGCTGGCAGGAATAATTCAAGTGTAAGACACAAAGTATAGTTGGATCTCAGGCTGGTTTAGTGAGGAAAATACCATAAATCCACTCCAACAGGTCGGTTGTTTTGGACTTTCAGAGAGGGAGCATGACACCCTTTTGTGTCCATCTCCATGATACTTCAGTGAGCCAAGTTGCCCAAATCAAAGTTAAATGTAACTTGTGGTTGGCAGTTGTTAGTGTCTGGGTAGGCAGTCTTCATTTTACATCTGTATTAATGGGTGTGTGTGGACATCATTAGACGTTTGAAAGCACTTATGCTCTTACTAGAGAGCTGTTGACCTCACTGGAAAGAAGTTTGACAAATGCAAAGTGATTTTGAAAATCCCACTAAAGCGTTCCACAGTTGTCCTGGTATTCTGGAGCCTTAATGACGAAGGATGTTAAGAGCACTGCTTAACAGGTGTTTTCAGGCACCTCCTGCAGTGATGGCTGCTGCCTTTGCCAAAGCCAAGCTGGAGAGTGAGGATTATACAGGAGTTGCACCGAACAACCTAGCCCTGTTCACGTTCAGATTCTGTTTAACACAAGACATTTGAGATTTACTTTTAAAAGTACTTATAAATGGAGTTTTGCGGTTAGTGAAGTCAGAACCGCACATCAGTAGCATGTTGTTCTCCATGAGAAGCGTATGGGAAGCTGAATAAAAATGCAGTGACTGAATCTGCTCTGGTGACAAACTTATAAAGTCGTTGTTCTCTGTATTTCTTAAAAAAACAAGAATTTCTTACTAGCCCAAAATGCCCAAAATGCATTGTGTTTGCATGCAATAAAATGTGTTTGTCTTTGAAAAATCTACTTATAGGCATTGTCAGTGGCAGCCATTACAACCCACTGTCTAAGTGCTACCTGCCAATTTTCTCATTTTGCTTCTATTAACTGGAGCTTTGGGACTCACTGTTTATTCTAATTCATTTAATAATAGTAAGCCAAAGTCTCCTGTGTCAGTATTTGTGAGTTACACTGGAGCACTGGAGTGAAACTTCTTACGGAGAGGGAAGTTTTTATTTTTCCCTTTTTTAAATTTTTAATATTTTTGGATTATTTTTGCTGTGGTTTTGAGTATTAGGATCAAGACTGGGTTCAGAACAGAATGCATCAGTAAAAATAAAATAATGTTCTGCAATCTGCACTGTTTTAAAGGACTTTGACCATGTTTGCCTATAAGTAATATCTTGGTCTCAGTCCTTACCTAGAAAGACTAGAGAAATATCCCTAAATAAAGGTTACTGTCACTTTTAATGTGTATTTCTGAGATGGCTGTTTGTGATGCTGTTCAAGTGAGTGTTATCTCAGAGATGTTTAGTAGTGTTAGAAAAATGCTTGCTTTTGTAATGCATATTTTTAAGCGGAGTTAGTTGTCACTTCTTTCATTCTCTCTCAAACTGTGTATACTCACACTGACCTGGCTTCAGAGACACTGCTGGGAAGACTTTGGGCAAGTTCAGCACACTTAGAGCAGGCAGAACAAGTTCATGTAGGTCAGGAAGAACATTATTTGTGAAATACCATTTTCCACGCTGTGTCTCAGTTGCTAGTGCTGATGCCTGTTCTGTATGTGTGAGCAAGTAGAGGTCAGTGCAGATTTGTGATATTTAGGTGATTTGTTTCAACAAACCTGTCTGTATTTACTGCATGGGCAGCAAGTCAAAGGAAGGTGTATTTAGTGAGCGGCATCCCCCTTAAATTAAAATTAAAAACTATAAAAAGAGCTAAAACTTTGAAAAAGGTGAGAGAAATAATTGTTTATTGTCCCAATGAGGTTGAAGGACAAAAGAAATGAAGGCTCAGTATGAATGAGCTTATAAGAAGATTCAGTACTTTGCCATATTCTTAGAGCTGTTCAAGGGTGTTTAAGGAGAAAGCATAGTCTTGGGTCATGTCATAATACCATGAGGTGTAATATGAATTAGTGTCCAAGGGCATTGTTCTGTTTCTGTCCAGATTGAATTGAATACTTCATGGGTCTTTTTTCATTGTTCTGATGTGCAGATAAACGCAGTAACAGAAGACTGTCGGAAAATTTACAGTAAAATTATCAGAGAGTATCAAGACTACAAAACTTCTCCTGTTCTGATCATATTACCCTTGAGCAGCCAGGAAAGCTCTAAAAGAAAACAAATGCCTACTATAGCAAAATGACTGCTCTGATTTCTACTTTCATCTAGTGATAGATATTTGAAAATGATTAGGTTTTCCTAAGCGGTACAAAAACACCACTTCAGTTAACCCCGAAAGAAGAGAAAGAACCACAGGTGAAAACACAGTGGACTCAAACAGAGAAATTAAATTGATGTCCTGTAAAATAAACACAGATGAGGGAATCATCTCACTGATGGGTGCCCCAGAAAGCACAGATGCATAAAATGCTCAAATATTCCTTTACCTTCTCCCACTTTTTTAACCTGAATTTAGAAGGTTCTCTATATGAGATTATTTTTCTTCTTTCTCTGTATCGAGGGGCTTTGTAGAAGCGCAGTAAAAATACAGAAAGGAGATGGAGAGTCTGCTGAGGACAGGTGACCTAATTTATGGCTTTATGTCCCAAGTCTCACCAGAATGTCCAAGGATAACATCAGCTAGCTCTCTCAAAATCACTAATTATGAGAAAGCTTGGCAGGGAGACCTTGAAATCTTTTTACTGTGTACCAAATAATATAACTGTGGGGAAAAGAAGAAGGAAAAGATCTGGGGTAAACAAAACCTTCTACAAACTAATTTAAAATATATGTTTTGGACTGTCAGAAGATGCATGTCTTCCTGACAAGACCATGTTTGTTACCATGCAAACCTTCCTCATTACTATTAATGTATTCACAACAGCTTTGGATGATTTATTTTTTAATGTTCTAAGATGCAGGGCCTTGAATAGGCCTGACTTCCAGAAGGTAGATACCTGATAATTTTGGGGAACATATGCTAAACTTTGGTTGAGACAATCTGGAGTGCGTTTGTCAGAGTCAATGGAATTAGGTCAGTACAAGCTGGTTGAGGAGCTAACCAATACACAAATACAGGGGAGAAATAAGGGAAAGGAGCAAGTGAGTTCTGAACCTGTGGTGAAACTGAGCAGTTACATAATTTAAAGAAACAATTATCTGAGGGGAAGGAGATGAGAAAACGATGTGTCCTTTGCAAATAAAAAGAAAACTCCAAATCAATGCTGAAAAAACAAATGGCAAGGTCATTGGATTGACAATGAATAATAGACCAGCTGAGAAAGGCAATTGTGTGCTTCCATTCTTAAGAAAGCCATTTCTTCTGGCAACCAACCATCCCAACCAGAGACTGGAGTCTTATTATAGTAGGAAATGAGTTGTTCTGCTGACTTCACGCGTGTCGAGAATTGGCTGCAGAAATTCTACGACAAAGTTCTTTTCAAACAAGTAGCAGATTGCGGATGAGGTTCGTTACTATGCCTCACAGCATTCCGCTCTGTTAGTACTGGCAGAACACAGGCCACACATGGAGTTTGTGCATAGATTTAAACGTGTTAAATTTGACTTTCAAATTAGATCAATTATGTTAGCGTTAGACAAATATTATCTGAAAGGACACAAATACAGTAGTTACCAAAATAAAGCACCGGACAGAAAGATTGATTGCCCAGGCTTAGCTGGTTGATGTATTGAACTTTATCAGGATACCCCATGCTGGTTTCTCACTTGTGTGAAGGGATTGCTCTGTGTGATGGCAGCCAAAGTCCCAAAGATCTGATTGCAAAGATTAGCAAAAGGTGCTGTATTACAAAACTACTGTCATTCTTCCCTCTTTTTCCACAAACACGAAGGAAATATGTTTTGCGATATGATAAGAAACAGCACTTAAGGCTTCTGTTTTCCTTTGCTGGGCAGTTACAGGATATGCCGTAACACTCAGTGTATCAGGCAAGACAATCCACCCAGTAACACAGAGCGCCTGCTGGGAGAACTAACAAGAGACCATTCACTACAAAACTCAACAGTAATTAATACTAGAGTTACACACAGTTATAGGCTAGTTAGAGGCCTGGCGTAAATGAGTATAGCTCTAATGGCACCCTAATTTACACCCACATTATATGTCATTTAAAGCTAGTTACAGCACAAGCATTAGTTTTTATAATTTTTCCTGTCAGAGGAGAGGTTCTCTTCTATTTTGCGATGCAGTTCCGCTGGTTCTGGTGTTTGCTGAGACAAGAACAGTCAGATCAGCTTTTCTGGTTGGGGACTGTTGTTCTGTTGAAAGTAACTGCAGTTTTCATGGTTAAAAGTTGTATGTACTATATTGAATGTATTCCTATACTCTCGTATTAAATAATGGTGTAGTTGAGGATATACCAGAGATTTCCGCTGTGAAAACGAGCCACCTATTCTGAAGACTTTAACATAGCTGTAAAAGCTGATTATACGTTGGAGTGTGAGTGTAAAGATCTTGGAGAAAGAGCTCTTTAGCACACATAAAAGATATCTCTATATAATGGCTTATAAACATCTTCCCTCAAAACCTGACAATATTGAAGGGAGATGATGAAGAGCTACTCAAAAATCCATTTAACTGATAAGCTGAATGCTCCTAATAACTGAATTTCAGGCATCACAGTGAAATAAGTGAAAACAGTCTGAAGTGAGAGTCTCAGCCGTAGGAAATCCTGACCTTTCAGGAAAATTTCTACACTAAATGTGTTTTTTAGAGCCCATTTAATATTGATAACGTCAGCCTTTTGGGTACCCACAATTGGCACCTGCTGCCCATCTCTCAGTGCCAGGTACTGCAGGAATAGGAGCCGTGTAGCAGAGACTCCTGGGCAGCAGATCCCATCAGTCACTGAGAGATTGTTCATCAAAATGGCACAACTCAATTGAATTTCTGGATAGGAGCTGCACCCGCTCCCAGTTAAACAAGTACATCACCTAAAAGACTGTGATGCTGAGGGTCTGCCCTTGCCTGCAGAGAGATCAGATCTAACTTTGATGTGCTGCATCAAAAGACAGAGGTTCCTGTGCTAGTGGCTGGGTGTGAGCAGGCTCACGCCTGGACATGGGTGTTGGTTAAGCACTCTTCTGGAGGTTACAAGATCTGCTAGAGAATGAGCTGAGTCATTCCCACATAGCCCAAGGGCAATGCAATTAAACCAAAGCTGAGGAGCCACCAGAGAACTTCACTCTGAGTTTCTTTCCTGCCTTGAGCTTTCACTTAAGTCAGTGATCTCTGTGCTGCACTCCATCTCATGCAGGAAAGATGTCCTGAGTCCTGCAGAACTGCAGATTATATGCCAGGGCTGATCTCACCTCTTTGCAGCCACCTCTGATTTTCTTCCAGTACATCCCCTGGTCATTTAACACGTGAGCTCGAGACTTGGAGGATATGAGCAAACTTTGGTACGAGAGGTTTATGGAAAGATGGCTATAGGATACACAACTAAAAGTGCTTTTTAGTAGTGGAAACATCCTGCAGTGACACATACAGAAGAGACATCATTTACACCATACAATAAGAACCTGTTTTTCTCATACAAAGAAGCATCACACAGGATGGTCCTCTTTGGACCTTTCTATGAAGGAAAAACTTTAACCCTGGAACCGGGACTTGTATGTAGATTCTAGGGCTTGTGAGCCAATACCTGGCAGTCCCGACCAGAAATGGTGGTTCAGAAGCACTATCTCTCTTTCAAATAAAGCAAACTATGAGGAAAGCACTCAAATGGAAACAAACAAACAAACAAAAACACCAAACAACACAACCTAACTAGAAACTGAGAGTTGTGTAAGAAGAGCTTGTTAGAAAGCTACAGGGAAAGAACATTACAACTTTAGATTCAAGGTGTTCTTGGTTCTGCAGTGAAGACGGCAATCAGAGATGTATGTATGTATATTAGAATTCCATGTATTTAGCTCATCAAAAAAGAGAGGGGAGAGTTTTTTAATGGATAGTGTATTCATGGAGGGGGAAAACCATCTAGTAAAGATTTCTTCAAACCAGCAAAGAGGGACATAATGGAAACCTATTGCTGGAAGCTAATGGTAGACAAATTTGAATTAGAATAGAATTTTTTAGAAATATTTAATTAATATTATTAAATATTCATTTAGAAATATGTCATTATTATTAATTTAAGCAAGTGGGGAGCAGATCACTACCTAGAAACATTGTAAAGGACACTGGTATTTGTGTCTTCAAGAGTTTTTTAAAGATATGTTGCATTCAGCACCAAAATTTTGGATGTAAAACAGACCTAACTTTTTGCTAGGCCAAATACAAGGCAAGAGCTACAAGTGGGTGGAAGGAATGGAAACCACTAAGTGCAAAATGAAATTAGAAACCACAAAGTGCAAAATGTAATTAATTGCATTTTTAGAATGGGCACGAAGGGTTTAGGAGTGCCTGTGACCCCATGAGCCATGGGTTACAGCTTTCCTGGGGAGCTGTGAAGGGCTTTCCACCCATCCACACCAGTGGGAAACCATACTGAGTTTCTCTGGGCTGGAAGTTGCTCTTTGCCTATCACATAGCAACCTCATTGCTCTTCAGTGTATCCCTTAGAGATTGTTGGCAGTAGTTTATTCTGTAACTAAAATTTTCTGCTTACTAATTCAGTTTCAGAACATGAACAGCAATCCAGACAGAGGGTACAGATGGGAACAGCAGCTGAGCAGGGCAGGGTGAACCTCAGCTGAGTGACAGTTCCTAAGCAAAACGCTCTACATTTCTTAAACTCTTGGATTTTTGCTATTCTGGTGCATCCTTTCTAGAAATACCACTGCCTGGGCTAAGCTCTCCTCAGAGCAGTTGATGTTTCAGAGAAGGAGCACGCTTGCGGTCCAGGTCAGCACGAGCATTCTGCTTGCACGGTGCAGGGCAGCCCGGTCACCTGTGGCTCTTTCCATAACCAGCTGGGTGGTGTGGTCTCAGTTCAGTGAGGTTGTGTACGAGCCCAGGGAGTCCCTGTAACCTGCAAGATCAGAGCCCAAGTTTAAATGTGCTATAGCTAAGCTCTTTGTAAGAAAGTAAGGGGCCACAAGGCTGAGCTCCATGCTCACCTGCATTTGAAACTGCCTGTTACTCTCAAGGCATATATCAGCTGCTTCTTCCTTCTGTATCTTTAAGGGCTGGCCTGCAGGGGTTAATTTGCATATATGGTTGAAATAACTACGCATGTAAATTAGACATGCTCTTTAAACTTCATCGCATACCTGACTAACCCATTAAAGAGATTTAGGGGCACTTCTGGTCAGTGAAGGTGACTTAAAATTAACTCACATGGTGCGAGTACACTTTATCTCGGTCCTGACCAGCAGAACATCTTAAACCATTCCAGGTTTGTTTTCAGCTCATGTCTGATGGCTCCCTTAAGGCGATTCTATTTATATTTATGTATATGTCCATATCTATATATAAACTCTTTTTTAATCTAGGTTCACTTAGATAAAATAAAACATATCAAATGTTTAGAAGAGAAGGGAAAGGACAAGTTTCCTTCTTGTGAGGACAGCAGAGTCTTCCTTGAAGAATGAGCACTGTGATAATTTTCTGCTGCAGTTATCTTCAACACCAGATTTTGGCAGAACATGATTTGAATTAGTGCCTGAGGGTACAAATTCCATTTCAGGAGTTTGTTGGAAGAAGGAGTCTGCCAGCAGAAAGGCAGAGATAGTCCCTGCAGTGTAAGAACTTGGGAACAGAAAGGGTAATGCCAGGGGAAGGGGGATATTATGGTGTCCATGATGAGACAGAGCAGCAAACACAAAGTCTTGGCCAAAGTCCCCTTTGAAGTCTGCAGCAGAGCCAGGCTGGGGCCAAGGAAGTCTCAGTATAAGATGAGGGAGGCTGCAGGCAGGGATGCACTTATCTCGCCCACTGGGAAAGCGCACTCTGTACAGGCTGAGGGTAAGATGGATTTTTAGGATCCTAGCCCAATATTTCAATGAAGTCCTTTCTTATCCCCATACATTTTAAAAAGTATTATTTTATTTTACCCTGGCTATGGGATTTGAATGCTGGCAGTAAGTGCAAAGGAACATTTTCTCCCATGCAGTTGAAGACCACCCAATCAAAAACAGTACCAGAGAAGCTGGTATTCTGTACGTGCTTAACTTAATCCACCACTTAACTTCAGCTACTAGCATTGCACCTTTTTTTTTTTTAATTACTATGTCACTTATTTTTTTAAGCTGACAGAGTTTTGCTTTATTGAAAGCATTCATTTAATCCATTTGCACTTTGTGCAGCTCATATCTCTAATGGTGTAAGGACAGTTACAAAGGGCGTCGTTGGTAGTGGGGGTGGGGGGGGGCCCAGGTCCTCATACCCAGAGCAGCAAAGTTAAACCTGCTGAAAAGCCTAGAGCAAACTTTGGGAAAGGTAAACATCTCTTTGGTTGGAATTGCCTGTAAATTCCCGGGGCGATGGCACCCTGCAGCGCAATGCGGTGCTCCAGAGCACACCTTATGCACGAGAGAGGGAAGAAAGGGACAGAACCTCTGATAGTTTTAAGTAACTGAAGGACTTTTTGCAAAAGAGTGATTTTTTGGAGGCGTATTAAAACATTAAACTTGCTGTGTCAATATAGAGGCAGTAAGAAAATAAGATATTACTTTACACTGGTTTCTCTTTCAACCAGTATAAGCATCTTGCTTTAAGGACATGCATTGTGGAGAGCTGCAGAGTCAGGTCGTAGCTGTGCAGTCCAGTTCTTTGGGACCTGTGACTGTTGACTCGAGTAAGCCTGCTGGTTTGGACTGCAGGAGTTGGACGTCTCCTGAGCAAAATGTGGAGGAGAATGAACAAGCATTAGCCTTTTTCTCAGGGGTCAGAGCGCAATCAAAATGCCCTTCCACAGAAAGTAACAGAATGAGATTAATTTTACATGGTACAGCTATGATTGTCCAAGTGTTACGAGGAAAGCAGGATAAATTCAGGCAGACAAGGTTTCATTAATTGAGGGAATTTCCAGGCTAATTTACAGGTGTTCAGGGACCTGACCTATTTCAATTTGAATAATAGCTGATGACAGAGTTCGATATGCACCAACCTTCTATTTAAACAGAGGGGAGAGAATTGTTTAGGGTTGGGGCTTCTTAATTAGTATTCCACAAATATTGCATCGTTTTGCTAAACCTGGCTACTGCGTATTGCCTTGTGAGATTTCAACTTAAAAGAAAATCAGTGCATTTTAACATTGTTCTGTGTAAAAGAGGAAAAAATACCCCAAAACCAAAACACAAAACTTGTGCTAGATCTGATTATTGATTCAAGTTTTAATCTGAATTAAGGAGTGAAAAGCATTAAAACTGTCAGATACTCTTTAGACTCTTCCTTTGAGAATTAGACTCTAACTTCAAGTTTCATTTGTTTAATGGACAACTGTCTTGGCCATTAACTTTATCTAAAGTAGATGCTAATTAGTGCTAAATTACAGTTCCTAAGGTGGTACACACCTGAATACCAACAATCACCCACCATTTCTTATATTAGTAAGAGGGAAACAATGAAAGAGAAGATGACAAGAAGCCAGGGAAGACAATTTTCCATCAGCTCTGGTCTTCTAGGTGTTCACTGTAACTTGAAGTTACTTGCTGAGTTTTAAAATTTCAGCTGTAATTATTAACTGTAGGGTTTTTAGAATATTTTAAAAGAAATAATCTCAAGCCCTCTGGGGAATCAGTTAATCTTTAATGCTGTTGTATTCTGACGTCAAAATTTCATGAGTAGGTAACCAAGAAATGTGTTTAGCTCAGAAATCCCTTGAAGCGCAGTGCAGTGTGGACTACACACCTCTAATACCGGGTTAATTCAGCTGTTTCAATGTCACTTTTCAGTTCAGACAAAACATTACGCTTGCCTAAGTAACAGTGGCACTGAGCAGCTACCTCCTGGTAACTGTTGTTTGTATTTCATTATAGTCCTGAGTTCCCAACAAAGAGAGTTCTTCTGTTCCTGCATGCTGTGCAAATACTTGGAAGAGGAAAGACCCAGTCTCTGGGATGTTTACAGTCTCCTAGATGTAATCAAAACGCAATCCACTGACTTCATAGGTCTCTGTAATAAGATTTAAGTAGAGGGAGGTGCTTTAAACGTGTAGTCTCTCATTTAAAACCAGGCTTAACCTTTAGTGTGGTACTGCCTGGCAGAGCCATCTATCCATTAATCATCTGGATTCCCTGCTGACTGTTTTCCATCCATTTCCATCTCTCTGCTCTGGCTTCTCCTCCCTGTTGGGGAATACGGTATTTCTCACTCTCTGCCCCAAAATTTTGGCATGAATCTTCCCCAGAGTATATATTCAGCACATACCTATGTTTAGAGTAAACTTGTGCTAATAGCAGCAATCAGAGGAGTAGTAAAATAGCCTCAAATGTTGCCATCAGATTAATGACATATACCCACTGTGGAAATCAGTGCAAATTGGTTCCTGATAATAAGTTCTGTTCTTTGCACCATAATTTAAGAAGCTGTTCACCATAGACAGCTTCTGTTAATGGTGTTTCTCCATGTCCTGGCAAAAGATGTACATTCAAGCCCAGTTTTCATACACTGCATTGCAGGCAGTACCTATGGCTATGAGCAGGGAATACGGTTTCTGTGACGCTAACTGGATCCCACAGTTCTTCCCAAGATACATAATCTTGGCATTTGTGAAATATTAAGTTTATAAAGAATAGTGACTTCTTTTTGTTCAGGAAATAGAGTTGAGCTCTCCCATGGCATTTTTATTGGAGAAGTGTTCGTTCTCTTAAAGGCTAATAATCTTATTTAGTTCCTTGTCTCCACTGTGAAGTACATTTGTAGCTTCTTTAATCTTCTCAGGATAAGCAAGCAAGCCAGAGGCTAAATAATTACTGACAGCTGTTAGGTGCTGTCTGTCCTATTCGATGTGTTAATCAAATTCTGTAACTGTTTAGAAACTTCGACATGAGCAGAACAAGGTAATTTGGTCTTTTTTTTGACTGGATTTGTCCAGGACTCTGTATTCATCACATTTCTTTCTATGCAGTTTCCCAGAAAAAATCTTGATCCTTCTCTTACACAATCATAGACAAGATTAGGTTGGAAGGGACCTCATCTGCTCCACCCTTCTGTGGAAAGCAGAGCCTACATTAGGGACATTACCTATCAGCTTTCCTTCTGATGTTGCAGGTACACACGGAGAATTTGGAGGGAGTGATCTCCATGCAAAGTAAGGGTGGACTGCACAGTTACACACATTTAATACACCCTGACAACAGCCACAAACGTATCCCAAATATTTCCATGTACTTGGTGAGTCCAGTTGCAGCATGCTGCCATTCAGATAACCTAGGAGAGACACCAAGAGCTTTACAAGCTGGCACAAAATCTCTTGTCCCTGTCATGGTTATTGCCAAATTAACATCCAGATGAAGGTTTTATAAACTGGACATTCATTCTGGGAGCTTATGCTTAAACTTTTAGCCCTAATGCCAGCGCAGCTTGCAGTACTATCTCCTTGCATTGGTCTCCATGTCCGTGTCCACTGTTTATGCAAGTGAGTGCAGATATGGCTGAGAAGAGGCTGTTGAACACACATGTGTATGTATGTGTGCAATTTGGTGTGATAACAAACTTCTCATAGCTGATCTTCATTACTATAACCTTCTAGGTAGCACCCCCATTCATCTTTCTCACCCTAAAACTACTGCTATTGCCTTCTGCGTTCCTTTTGTCTTACTACTAATCCACCCTTACCCCTACCAGTGCTCTTGGGCTTCTGCTGTCCCCTCAGTGCCTACAGCATCCCCAAACTCACCTGCGGGTCCCACAGCACTGGAGCAGAACCTAGGGTGGCTCCATCTGCAAAAAGAGCAAGAATGACATATCCCTTTATTCACGCAGCATCTCCCAGAACAGTAAGTGTAAAATCAGATTTTGGATTTAGGGCACAGCAGAGATTAATATTATGGGTTCTGGCCAGAAAAATGTACTCTAGGCAGATGCTCTAATGGGTTTAGTAGAAGCATGCTGTGCATATGTAGGTACATCACCGAGCCAAGTCCCTTGTACCGTAACTGCTGCTTTCAAAAGCTAATGAGACAAAAATGCTAATTTCATGACCCATCTCCTGGAGTCCTCACAGAGCTCCCTCTCCCTTGGGATTTGGGAGTGAATCAAGATTTAAGGTCAGACTGCTGTGGAAGTGTTATGTATTGGGATTGGGGCAGGGAAGAACAAAGAGTGCTTACAGTGAGGGGCTACTATTTATATACAGTGACAAAAATAGGTCCTCTCTGCATTTGCCTAGGTGTTCCCAGGCAGGTAAAGCACAAGGAGTCTGGGCCCTGAGCTGTCTCTATAGCCAGATTCCTCTGCACTGAGGGAGTTGCCCCAACGAGCCCCCCAGCCCCATCACTCTGGCAGCCCAGTGTGCTGATGGGGCAGGTGCTGGGAGCTTGGTGCCAAAGCCTTGAACTGTTTCCAGCACACTAATGAGCATCCACCAGGCCAGTGAAAATTATCTTCTGCTGTCTCTGTCTGGTCCCTCATTACCGTCACATCAAGTCAGTTTTTCTCAAGCCCACCAGCCTTCCTCAAAGTCCCACCCCTCTTATATCTGTCCCCCTGGCTCTCGGACATAAGAGCAAGCCTAGGATCTATCAAATTATCCCAGCAAAACTGAGATTCCTCTGAGCAATGGGTCTAAACTATTCATATTTCTATGAGAGACATCACAAAAAGGAGTAAAACTGAAATATCTGTTTATTCCTACATCATTTCAAGGAACATTAAATGTGAAATCAGATCTCAGGGTCAAAACCTGGTCACTGCCACTTGTTCTGCTGTCACTTGTCAGTTTTTAGCCATTCCCGCAGGATCTCTGTGCTGCGCTGTGTCAGTTTTGCTGTGCTTCTTGTCAGCTTCACAATAAGGAGCAAGGAGGAAAATTGGCAACTGGTACAGAGGGATCAGAGGTGGAATAAATTGAGGTGGAGTGGTTGGAGAAATATGAAGGCCTTGGAGCTCAAGAGCACTGAAAATCCAGCAAGGAATTAAAGATATATTTTAGATATTCAGTTGAAAAGTGTACAAGCTCTGAGACGTCAGGAACGGTTCTAAATTACAGCAAAAGGTGAAGAATCTGTGAATATTGCCAAACAAAGGTAAAAGCTCAGAGATGGTCCTAAACTCCAGCAGAAGGAAGCTGGACAAGGCAGAAATGATAGTTAATTAAACTGAAAAACAGATTACAATTTTCAGTCAGCTGTGCTGGTTAGAACTAGAGCAGGAGCTGTGGGAACCCATGGGGTTTTGCAGAATAACTGCTGTGAGTTTGTGATTCCAGAGACATGGATAAAATTTTGGGAAGCAGGGAGTGAGTTTCAAGTACATAGTTTAAACACGTACTAAACTCATGCTCATTAGAACTGTTCTGAAACCTTGGTGGGCAGTCTTTTGCTACACCTGTTTCTTGTGTGGATCAGATGCCGTTATGGCATCGCTCCTAAAAACAGGAGAGGTTTGCTGTGCGTATTTAAAGGGGAAAAATGTTAGAAGGCCTCTGACTACTCAAAAAGCAGTAGCCATACATTTCAGAAAAAAAAATCTCATCCACTTGAAAAGACAGTGGTAGTTATTCAGCGTGCTCACTGTGGAAAGAGTAGCACGTGGGGGCAGATGGGATTCTGTAGCCCACCATCCTACACAGCTCTGGCCACTGCACTGGAAGATTCTGGCATTGATCTCCCAACAGCTGTTATAACCAATGTATTTTTAGATGTATGTCTGCTAGGGATTTTAAAACTTCAAGGAATGGAAATTATAACACATCCCTGAATGGGCTGCTCTCATATCTGCTTCCCTGGTGGGTAAAAAAAGAAGCATCTCATCTCATCTGAATTGCTCCCATTCAGAGGTTTTTGTTATGTCTTTATCTCCCAGGTAATGAAGATCTTTGCTTTGAGAAATTCCCTCTCCGCATACACACTTAGCACTAAACTCATTCTTTAACAGTCTTGGGGATCTAGAATGGTTGCCTGATGCTTCTCAGTGTAGGATTCTTTTTTTCTCAATTGCTTATCATTTTGCCAAACTGGAACCAGTTAGGTTGTTTCTCCAGCTGGGGTTATTTTCCAAGCTAAATGATGGTTTACAGCAGATTTGGTTGTTTGGTTTTTTTTTTTTGCAGTAAGTTTCAGCCAAAATAATTAAGTCATGTGCAAGAATAAGCAGAGGGAAGCACATCTTTTGGTTGTTTGGTTTGGTTTTAATGTGGTGTTTTTTGTTTTTTTTTTTTAAAAAAAAAAAAAAGCAGCCTTGACAAGCATTTGGAAAGGTGTATCTTTGTTGTGGAAATAAATTCCATGATGTTTTGAAGTGCTCTGATAGCATCTTGCCATTTGGAAAAAAAAATTATAATAAAAAATAATTGTTCTGCCTTCAAAGCTGAGCTTGGTTGAAGTACAGCAACCAAGGCAGTGTTTGGGGTCTTGCTGAGAAGAGCAAGGTAAAACCAAAACGTTGAGTAACTCCCCAGTGTGTGTGCACTGCTCGTGTCCTGCTCCAGCTGAAGGAGGCGATTAATACACCCCAACATACACACCTGAAGGCTATAGCAGAAGGTGTTACACAGGTTATAGTTGTAACCATTCTGGCATTTTTATTATTGAATGTCTTTGTTTGACCACATGCTCTAGTGGTTGTGGTAGTGTTGGGTTGATGGTTGGACTTGATGATCTTAGACGTCTTTTCCAACCTTTATGATTCTATGACCCTTTAAGCTGTGTTGTTTCCATGTTGTATTTGGCATGTAATGAGCCAAACAGGTAGACTTTATTTAGGCCCTCAGCATCGGGTAGGTTTGCAGCCTTTGAGCCACAGCAGTAGCTCTTTGGCAACCCCTCTCCATCTCACTAGCGTCCTTTCTCTGAAGGATGGTACGCAGTTCCAGTAATGCTCGCACAAATAGTTGCTCTGTAATTGCCATCATTCCCATGATGTGTTTTATTGGCAAACACTGAGTGTGTCTGAGGCCTGTTCCCCATGCCAAGGGTTTTTTCAGATGTGCTGAGCACCTCTCTGACTCGCTGAGTTCAGCTGGTGTTGACAGCTCCAAATACCTTGCAAGAGTAAGCACTTGGCATACACACAGCAAGTGAGACAATCAGCGTTTTATGCATGTCAGGATGCGATCGTGCTTGTTTGAGTTCACTCTCCAGTAAGATTTCTTGCAGAAAACCAGCTCTTGCACTTAATGAAGTCCATGCCTCCACCCAAAAGGCAGCAAGTGGAATTGTAGACTGTTTATGAGCAGGCTTTTGTGTCAGAGAGTTATCTTTTGCTTTAGCGAGGTTCATAGCCTATTAAATTGTAGATGGCTCTTGTTCACATTAAAGTGTGCGCCCTCATTTTCACACAGGTAATTGCATTACCTAGAAATATGGGTTCTTCACACGTTTTAGAACAGAGCTGTGCTGTTAATGCTGGGTTAGCGTCACAGTGTGTTTGGGCGCATGTGTTTACACAGGCGCGTAGATAGAGCAGGATTTGTGTGAAGGTCAGCGGAGCATTACAGTACTTTGGAGAGTGTGCCCCACAGTGACGGAGGTGGGGTCAGCCCGTTAACGGGGCTTTCACGCATTATCTGCTGATGAAATGGTGTAGTATCGATAGAGAAGGAGGAAGGGGATGACCATCTGAAGTGAAAACACGAGGAGATGCAACTGTTTTACCCCAAATCACATAATCTATCCCTAAGATGTGCATTGTATGGGACAATACGAAAGTGTTACCCTGACATCCCCCACACAATTTATTTTTGTGGAAGCGCTAACGGTGTTAGCAATAGACCTCTGTGATCAGTGAAAAATGCATTGAGTTTAATTCTCCTTGGCACCAGAGAGTCATTTGTATTGTCCCACCACAGCAAGGCTGTGCTAGCAACCCTGGCTATGAGTAGAGAGCATTTTATTATTTATCATCTTTAAGTGTGTTCTTCCCTGGAGAAGTGCTGCTTTTAATGATAGATTTTTGGTGATGTGAATGTAAAATACATCACGGTTTCTGGTATCTTTTTAATTTTATGGATGGCACAGCTTAAAACCAGGAACATCAAATAAAATAACTACTGCTGAGAGTGAATAAAAGTTGGCAGGTATGGCAGTTTAAAATAGTCTTATTTTCACCCTAAATATAGCCTGGTTTAATTGAAATCTAGTGGTAGCTATGAGACAGCTGCTATATCAAAGACCAGTGAAAGCCTGCTAAGGTTAAAAGAATACAGGCTGCCTGTGTCTCTGCTGAGATAAAGTGGCATCACAGGGAGCAGAGCAGCAGATAGATTGATGAAAAGTTACGTTTTTAAAACACTGATTTGTAAAGCCCTTATGCAGTTTTATTTATAGTTTGTTTGTCTCTGTTCTCCTAATAAAATAGGCTTCTGCCCAAAACCAGAAGCGTGATGCAGATCCTCAGCTGCTAACTGCTCTAGCTCAGCTGGAAAGGAAGCCACAGATAGAGCAAGTCAGTCAGGTGTCCCCGCTGAAATCCTGCCACTGTAGGAACAATGATAGAATGATAGCATTTCAACACCTTCCATGAGAGAGTTTCTTACAAATGGGTGTTTCAGCTCCATGAGGTCAGCTTGAAAACGCTGCATGGTTTCAGGGAGAACTGTCAGTACATTAAAGCCCAATACGATGCTTGCATATGATAAACTAAGTCATCCAAAGTAGTGGTGGTGTTAGTACCCCACTCTAACAGGACCACGTGCAGAAAGACCAGAGATTTAATTTTAGGAGGAGTTGTCTCCATTGTCACAGGTGAAAAGTGGGCATTTCTCATTATCCTGATGCTTTCAATATTCTGTAATTAGCAAGTACTGCTTTTAATTTCTATGCTTTCTGGTTATTATTATTTTTTCAGCCTCATACAGTCTAACCCCCAGACTTATCCTCCCTGGTAGATATTGTCGTTCTTTTTACTTTCTAATAATTAATATTTGCTATGTTCTTACTAAGGTAAGCTCATACTTTCTCATTATATTAAATTAAAAGTAGATGAGCTTAGTTCCCAGCTAAGAGGAGCTTTGGAAAGATACAGGGCATCTTCGCATCTGGATTGATTATTTTTTTTTCTTTTTTTTTTTTTCAGGAGGGCCCTTTAGACCTTCTATCAACCCTGTCAAAGGCATTGATGTATCATTGAGTCAGAGCTATGGCTACAAGCAGTCCTGCATAGCAAGTTCTGAGGTGAGTTCCTGACTTGCTTGATTATTGCCCAAAAACAAAACCTCTTCACAGCCGTGCGTCACTGCTGAGTGAACACAAAATAAGGCAAGTGAAAGCCCAGTCATCTCAGGTTTTGGGATTGCTCTTAGGAAGATGCTAGTTCAGTTCAGCTTCTGAGCCTCAAGCTCCCTGGACTGGCAGGATCAGGAGAAGCATTGGAAAGGCAAAGTGATCTGCCTAAACAGAAGAAAGAGCATCCTAAGAGCAGCCCCTCTAGCTGAGTAAAGAACAAAACCAGCAGGCAGGGAAAGCAGGGAGAGTCAAGGAATATGGGAGAAGAGAAAGGTAATACACAGTGTTATTGGACAGTTTGCACAGACATGCTGCATGTTTGGTACCATCATGATGGATGAATTAAGAGTTCTTATGAACTTCTTTGGATATCTGTAACTTCTGTTCTTTGCTGGCGTCGTCATATGTATGTCATACAAATAAAGACCAGTTTGGGAAAGGGAACCACACCAAAGACATTAAGATACCTCAGAGGTTTTTTTGTATCCATTACTGTCCCAAATGTATTCCGAAGTATCACATCACACAAGCACGCTTGTCTCCTCTGGACAGCCAGGAGAGCTAAGGCTGCCCAGCCCTTCACAGGAAGCTTCTTGCATGCTGCAGGACCCAACAAAGAGGTGGAGGTCTGTCCTCAGCAACACCACCTCATGCATGCAGGAGCTAAGCTGCTTGATCCCAGGAAACCAGTGTGCTGCTGCTGAGGCACCTAAGTGCACAAAGAGCCTCACTGGGAGTCACCTGAGTTCTTAATGCTGCTGTTTATGTAACTGTAACTCTAAATGGTTTCAGATAATGAGATTAGTAAGTTGAGACTGTAAAAGTGTATGTGAGAACAGGTCAGACCAAAGGGCTGTCTCTGACCATGACCACTAGTGGATTTATAGGGACAGGCATAGAGCAGTGCTTCCACACTAACATCGTCTGAGCTTCCAGCAGTCCATGACTCGGGATCCCCCCCAGTCAAGAGTGGTATCTGTGCTTAATAGCTGTGTAAAATTCCCATTGATGTGGAAGGGTGTTTGTCTAAGAAAAGAGATTCCATCCATCCCTACTGAGATAACAAAGATAATTTTGCAGTTGTTGTCTGCATTTGGCTATCTCCAATTTTGCTTTTCACATACAAAAGCAACAGTTAAAAGGATGACATCAAAACTCTCTAATCTGTATAAACAGAACGCTTAATCAAAACCCATAAATGGAGGAAAAAAGAGGACTTTCTCTTGTGGGCTGTGTTGCATCCCTTGAAGAGTGAAGAGTACATTTATTATGCTACTTTTTGGAGGGAAGGATTTTCAGCTCCTTCTCAATAGATAGTTTTGAACAGTTCATTTCACAAAACATTAGGAAGGAAAGATTTGGAGAAAATTGTATTTCTCTACCTTAAAATTGAGTTACGGGCAGGGTGTTTGCCAGCTCATTTTTCTTGTTTGTGTGAAACAGACATTTGTGAGTTGTGGAAAATGAGCAATGGGAGGGGGGAGGAAATTGTCTAAGCATACATAGGAAGGTTAGACAGTATACTGGTACAATTTATAAGGACTTACAGACATGGTGGGAAGGCCATTGTGGACACACCATGCAGCGGTTTCACCTTGCGACCCATTAAGCCAATGGCAGCCATAGATGGGTCAACTTCTATCTGCATTGAGGACATGGGAGCAACAGCAGCTGTGATATGAAAAACTCCAAATTCTGATACTAGTTTTTGTAATGGAGCTTGAGCTATCAGGCTGGTGCTAGCAATGTAGATGTTGGTGACACAGGCTCAGTAGTAGAGCCCGTAGCATGTATGAGGACTTAGGGCTCACTGCAGGGTCATCAGGACACTCATTCACACAGCAGAGGACCATAGGAGTGAAAATTGAGATCTTTCAGCATTATTTTCATGATGGATGCTGCATGGACTTGGAATAGTTTGTGATCAACTTTTTTTGGCAAACTAACTAAAATAATCCTGAAATCTGGGGGCGAGGGGCAGTGTAAGAAGGACATGCTGAAAGAGCCTCGAGCTCTATTCTGACGTTTGAAGGAATGGATTGACTCCCTCAAAAAAGTCCTCACTTGGTTACACAAATTCATGCAGTTTCTAATAGTGTTTTTGAATGTGTCCCAAAAGCGAAATCTTCTTACTGATCAGTAAGCTTCACAGGTGCCTTATTCTTGGTTACCGTAGAGTTTATGAACCTTGTTAACATTACAAAAACAAGAGTCAAGAAAGTGCAGAAATGAAGCATTTTATTGTGAAATCGTGGGATGACAGCAAGGCTAAAGTACAGTGCTTCATTGTAGGAGCTAGTCTTTATTTTCTTAAATTCTGAAGACATGAGCTATGAAAGAATAATTTCTTCTCTTATCAATTGCATGTTCCATTAGAAAACCACTTTGTCTTCTTCAGTTTGAGCTGCTCTAGTTATGAGGGCACTCTGTGCCTAATTGCTTTGGTTTAATAACAAATCCTCATACTAAAGATATATGGTTTATATATATTGCATCAACAAATAATATTTGTTAGCTGCTGCCGCACTGGACGGAAGAGGGAACACAGCACATTAGGGCTCTTGTGTTTTTACAAATCCATTTCTAAATCCAATATTAACGTTTTCAGGTTCCTTTATAAAGGACAGGATGCTCTGTTTCATTGGGAATCTGAAGGATAGTCTCCATCAGACTGTAATTAGCTTTATATACACCTAATATCGGAAAGAAGCTAATAGAGTCCTCTTGGAGGAAAAAAAAGAATATTTTGTGGGTTAGCAGTTATTGAAAGGATTCAAAGCTGGAAAATCTGGCCCTGATTTTAGTCTCAAATCTGAATCTGTGTTAAAATCTGTTGAGCTTCTTTTTATTTTTTTTTTTAATCTTTTCCTTAGCTCTGACAGGGAAAAATCAGGAGATTGGGAAAAGGAGAAGAACAGTGTGGATAGAGCTGAACACAACAGCCACAAATAATCCAATATTTCATAATTTAATTTCACACTCAGTAGACTGCAGAGGCATTGCAGACTGTGGAGGGAATAATCTAAGAAGGGTGTTGGCTTGACAATGGTAACATCAGAGCTTAAAGAGGTCTGGCAGCTTTCTAAAAGTAAATGTGTGTCCTTCCTTCTCCTTCTCTTCCTCTACTCAATATAGATTAAAGTGACCCCTGGAGATAAACTGTACTGAACCCCCCCAAGTAGTTCTGCACTGTAGTTTTTATTTGTACAGTATGTGAAGGAAGAGTTCAGATTAAATTCCTGGCCTTTCAGAAAAGTTTGTCTGTTCCTTAAAAAAAAAAAAAAAGAAAGAAAAAAGGCCATTTTATTTTAAAGCCGGAGCCTCTTTCATGGTCCCATGATCTCATGAGTTCTTTGGCTGGCCTGTGACCTTTCAACCTTGCACTACATGTTTCTTTTCTAAATTAGCCAGTGTTGAGACATCAGTGGAGGAATATCAATGTTATTATAAAAGGCATCATTCTCTCCCAAAAAAGTCAGTGTGAGTGAGTCATTGCACCTAACTGCTTGGCTTTTGTAAGGCAGCAAGGAAGATTTGAAAGTGTGAGATCCAGGGTCCCCCAGTCCACCAACTCCTACTTCAAATGCTTTAAAAAGCAATGTCCCTGGCATCTGCTACAAGAGTCTGCCTTGCAGACCCTCGTCACAGGGAGG